>QVRM01005033.1:0-162806 GCA_003439945.1 Dermanyssus gallinae
TAGTGTGGACAATTGTCTCCGCGCGAACGTGTGATCACGGGTTCTCTAACCCAGGGTTAGCCCAGTTTCAACAATGTGCCCCGAACAGACGCTGCGTTTCCTCGTTGAATGTCGAGCGACAGCCTCTGACGCAAGAATTCGGATGCCCTCGAGTCTCCTGTCGAAAGATTAAGACTTTACCGACCCGCTGAATCAGCTTGAGCGTAAGGGGGCCTGCAGCTTCCATAGTCTCGAACGCCAACGGACAAAATTCGTGCGGATAATCGACGCTTGAGTATTTTCTGCATTTATTAGCCTCAGCTAACCTGGAGGCAGGACCTCTCGGTCCGCACCTGCACCGACCATCGAAGGGGCTAATGAGTCGGTTACAGTTGGTCCCAAACAGCACGCGGCCACGCTCAAAGGGCGTCAAAGTCAGACCGTCAGGGTCTTTTTTCCATCATCCCTCGAAAGACCCGGGGGCTCTAGAACGCACGGAAAGCCGGCGGACCTAAGTGCGCGGCTAAAGGTGTCATTTAAAGCGGAGTGACGCGCTCGTCGGCCTGCACTTAACGTGCATGACAGACCATGATGGGCCAAGGCGTCTACGAAATCACCACAACGACATCGGTGGGGCACGACTAGGTCAACACCAAGCCGCAGCCCTGCGCTTATACGCGTCGTCTCGTCGTCTAACAGAGTCCCAATTCGCGGGCAGGGTAGGGCCTGTAACCAAGCCCCAGCCCCTTGACTGCTAACAGCTCGAAGCCTGGCTCTATCAGCAACAGAAGGTGCTCTATTAATCAGGCCTGCTAGTCGCTTTTCATGTAAGGGGGCTGTCCAACTACCCTGGTCAGACCTATCCTCCGGAGGAGAATCAAATAGCAACGATAATTCTTCGGTCAGCTTTTGAAGTTCAACGTTATAGGCATTCCAACCATCACTGTCCAATAATGTTCTAACTCTGTCCGCCGCCTGGGTCAATGACGCCACGATGGCGGGTCCTGCCATCATGACTGCGTCCGGCACACCTAGACCGCCTAAAGAAACCGGGAGCATTACTTGTTCCCTTGCCGCATCAGTCAGCTTAAGATTTAGTATGATCTCTAAAATGTCTAAACTAAGTCCATTAAATGGTTGTAAAAGCTCTGGTGATAAAAACAGGTTGGAACCTCTAAGAAGGTGTGTTAACCTCGTGGCTGAAAAACAAGATCTAAGAAGGAATAGACCGCAGTGGGCGCCCAATTGGGGTAGTCTGCCTGTGGCGGTGTCGAGTTTATCTCTTTGACTGTCCAATGCTTTTGCAATGCCGTCCGGCAATAAGGGGACACCTAGAAGCTCCAGGTCAACCTTGTCCACTACGCGACAGCCCGGGAGCAAGTTTAAAAGGTTACTTAAGTCTAACGGCTCAAATTCTTTGGGAGCTGTGACATATACTTCACATTTGGCCGGGTTCAGTGTCAGCCCGCTAACTGCACTAAAATCATGAACTTTCCGGATATCGTCAAGTACGGTCGGGAGGTCCCCGCCCAGAATCCCGTCATCCAAGTACCAGGCGTTAAGGGGGGACTGCAGTGAATCCACCAATTCCTTGATACACAAACAAAAAAGTGGAGGACCCAGGGGATCACCCTGCTGAAGACCTGTCTGCGAGGCCATAACGCTCTGGGGCATTACTAGGTGGGATGGTCCTGAACCATAGGCCAGGTTCGTCTGGTGAAACAGTAGTGGTGCCCACGACTTGACGGCTCGAAGCAAATGGTCTCTCCGGACGCTATTGAAGGCGTTTCGGAAATCCAATTTGACCATTACCGTTGGCATTTTGCGCGACTGCAAAAATGCACGGGCACAGTGGACCACTACCTCTGTACCCCCCGGGGGCAGCGAATCCTAGCTGGTGTTGACCAAGGGTTGCTGAAATAGCTTCCTTATTATCGTAGCAGCCGATTTTGGCCGCCAGTCGGCGAACGACTGAAGAAAAAGCGATTGGACGTAATGAGCCATCTTTTTTTTTTAATGCAAACATTCTTGCCCCAAAGATGAGTGGTAAAAGAGAAGCCGGGGGCGAGCCCCATCTGAGCACATCAACCACTTTCGCAATGGCGTCCGCTAGTCGACTGGCCGTGCTCCCCAGTGCACCAGACAACAAGTCCTGCAACAGACGAGGTCTTATGAAGTCTAGGCCGGCAGCTGAACTTCGGCTAAAACACTTCATCTATAAGATTGTCATCCTAATCTGTATTCCGGCATTTAGGCTCTGGTTCCAATTTGTCTGCGCTAAGTGGTTGTATACCCCAGGAATAAACCGCCAGGATTATACTATATTTTATGGGTCCCGGAGCAATTTTAAGCTTGAAGAGCCTCACTGCTGAAAAGACGAACCGGCTTTTAACATTACGGGGACGTTACCTATTTCCAGACATCATCCTGAAACGTCGCAGCCAACTTTGTATCTCCGAACACAGCAGCGGCCATAACTTTACCTGTATCAACGTAGCAAACGTTGATCGTTTTTATTCCTGTCACCGCAGCCCCAATGTGTCATTTCACGACATAAACATGCTTTATGAAGACTTCTACTCTTCTTTTAACCAAAGCGACATTTCACTTATATATATGTAACCATATCAGGTGGTTTTAAGCGCTGCGGTTAGCGCACTGAAAGAGGGAAGCCCGGCGGAACTACCCGAAGTGGATTCGGAGGTCCTTGTCGCCCATGAAAGATGATGAGAGGATTTTCTCCCTTCACGTAGGATAGCGATAACGCCGGAGTAGGCGCGGGAAGCGTTTAGAGTTTTTGTCTAAGGGCATTTACGGTTGGCGAACTTCTTGATGTGCAGTATTACGCGGAGCATTAGTATTCTTATTATGGCGTTTTCAGGCTTTTCTTCACATCGAAAAATAATTCCTGTGGTTGTTGTTATGACCCATTTTCCTCTACGGAATCCATGCTTTCTTGCGAGGCTTATGTTGCGGCGATAGAGGAATGTCAAAATTCGTTTTGTGAGCACCGATTCTTCCAAAATCTTATAAATGCAACTCCATTTGATAGTGCCCCGTCAGGATCGGATATCAGTAGAACCACCTTCTTCTTTTGGGATCAGCATAAGTATGTATTCCCGCCATGCTCCCAAAGCATGGCCTTCATCCAAGCATATGTTGAAGATTGCAAGAAAAGTAGGCCAAATATACGGAGTGTCTTTGAAGTAGTAATTTCGGACAAGGTCGAAACCGAACCTGCACTTTGATTACCAACCGTTGTTTTATAAAGAATTTGTCTTATTTGTAGATGTAAGGGTCTGATATTTTTGCGCAAGTCTATGTAAGTATTCCAGGTTAAGCTATTTGATCTCGATGCTGATAGTAATTGGTGACGCTTATAACATTCCGGATAAAATCATGCAGTGGGTTTTCATTTGAAATGCTGCGGCGTGCCGGCTGACTCCACCACTGCCGTTGAAAGGCAGTGAATAACATAAGATAACGGCTGGAACTGAACTAATTGAGGATCCCACTCTGCAAAGCCCTCTAACAGCATTTTCAAATTTATTTTCTTCGTCTGCTACAAGTTGTATCTAGCGTAGTCAGCACAATATCAATAGACACCAGTACGTGTTTGTTTAGACTTGTAACTGTCAAATATTCATACCCCTTGAACATCACAGCATCTTTAAAAAATTAAGTCGCAAATAAATCGTCGACATCCCGGGATGAGCTTGGGAGCCATTGTGTTGTGGTCTACTGGAATCTACAAAAAAATGTGAGAGTTCGACAACAATACAGAAACACCACCCGCTGGCCAACCGGCTTCGTGAGCACTGCAAGGGCAGTAGTCGCCATAAAATTCCTGAACACCAAATGGTTTCATAGCAAATGTTTCCGCTGAAACTATCAGATCCAGCCCGTGAAAACTGCCGTGAAATATAAAATCCATCATATATTTGGATGATGATATTCACACGACGACTCTCTTCGCACCACTATGTGATGCAAAGCGTCGTCCTTTTACTGATGGGACGTGGGCACGTGCTGCAATACGGCTTCCACATACTCCATTATAGCTTTCCGAACTGGAGATGGTCTTATTTCTTTGCACCCTTGAAGCACTAATGAGCCCGCGGGGCTTGAAATTGCTAGATGAATTGGTTTTTGACAACTCGTCTGCTCATTTAAAAAATTCAAGTCAAATGCTTCTCTTCTCAAGTGTCGTAAATGCATACATAAATACTGTTTTTTCAATAACATATTTCACATCTGAATAAAATTATAACATACATCAGGTCTGTCGATTTCGTGGGCTTCGTGGAACGCTCCAGAGAAAAGTGTTGTTTATCTGCACTGAGCACGCAACCTCCAGTGATCTAACATTCACTCCACCTTGTAGTCCATTATCTACATATTTAAATATGGTCTGGTCAATCCCGAGACAAAAAACTTTTTACCCAGCGACAGATTCACTTTGTTCATCTAATCTACGTGTTGGCACAAGAGATACGCTTTTATAAGAAATATTAAATGAATTCTTTATTAACCAATATTTGGTTTATGCACATATGTGTTACAGCTCTCCTACATAACTTTCATCAGCGATATAGCTTTTGTACACTGTTGGAGATGATACAGATTACACTATTTTGCGCATAGCTTGCATTCACACTCAGTTGCTATCTGCAACCCATTTCGTATACACATTTTCATATTAAATCCATGTATTACAAACCCAGTAACGAAGTATCTGTTTCTACAACACGGGCTCTTCCAGTAGTTTATAGTCATCGCTCTAGTCTCATAAAAACGCTAATCAACATCCGCAAATGTATACTGCCATTCAGCAAGATGATTCTCGAAGGCCTCCGTTCTCGGTAAAGCATAAGTTGCTCTGAGATCCTCCACAAACAGTGGTGTCGAGGCCAACAGATAGACAAGCCGGTTACGGCTAGTGCGGTGGACTACTAGCACTTTTTTAGAAAACTGCCTTTAATTTTATCAAGTACTTTCCAGCTTCGCGTTTGATAAGTGGGGCCATATGACCTGTATCCCGTAATAATCAGCGGTCGGTGCAATCTTTAAATGAAAAAGGCTGAGAGCGACATCCAGCGACAACCGATCAGACTCTCGGTTATTATGAAACCATAAAATGCCCTTACGAGCTTTTAATTCTATAAGTTTAGTAAAATGTAAAAAATTACAATTATGTTTATTTCACTCAAATTGAGTATAATATACATTTCAAAAATGTTTCCTCATGAAGCTCTATCTTCTTCACGCTTCCGACGAGAGAAGTAGTGCAGCGATTTTCGGTCCAGCGCTGTGCATTCCACGGCATGGTACTTGGCACACCTCTGCAGGCAGAACCGGCAGGTGCACAACTCGTACTCCTCGTGAAAGGTTGCGTTTGAACATACCAGGTAGTGATAACCATGCACTATGTACCTGGTGTATACGTGGCGATTGTCACATGCAGGACCAGACCAAAGGTGCATGGCATTGAAAACGTCCAAACCACCGACCTCCCGTCTGGCCTGTTCGACTTTAGCTTCCCACTCCGAAATAAAACATTCGTAAGGTACTGTACGCGGCATCTTCAGCCTTAGTCGGATTGTTTCAGCAGCCGGTGGACAGCCTGACATGAGATACACAAAGCGGCTCCTCGCTCGGATAGGCAAGCAGAGCACTCGCTTCATATATAATGAAAAACACCTTTCGAGCTGGTTAAAATTCGCCAGCGTGAGGTGTTTCCACACCCTGTCAAGACCGTACATCAGCCCCGGAACAATCTTAAGCATGAAGAGCCTCACTGCTGAGAGAACGGACAGTCTTCGGACATTGCCTACTTCCCCGTAAAGAGAGACAAGTGCCTTCCGTACTGTTTCGTTTACATGCGCTGTGAACGTCGTTCCCGTATAATGAACCCGAAGGCCAAGATACTGGAAAGAGTTAACAAACTCCAATGGTTGGCCGCAGCAACGTATAACGTCTCTGGCAGCCAATCGACCTCCACGCCTGAATTTCATGGCTTTGGTCTTCCTGGTGTTTATCTCAAGTCCCTTCGAGACAAGGAACGCCTCTATCATAGAGGTAATGCGCTTGATGGCACCTAAATCGCGATGAGCGACCACGATATCATCTGCATACATTACCACTACGGCTTTTTGGTACTCCTGTCGGACGTAACCGACGAGGTCAGCAAGGAGAAGTGTAAACGAGACGCAGCTTAGCGGGTCTCCTTGCGGAGTTCCCACATTTTGCTTAATCTCTAATACACCCTGCTCACCGTCTACCAACAAGGTGTCCTCCTCAAAGAAACTTGCTATTACACTCAGGAGAGAGCCACCCACTCCTGCTCGTTGGAATGCTTCAACCAGCAGTTGGCGAGGGGCTTTGTCAAAGGCCTTGACGCAGTCAATAAAGACAGCATACAGATGACCTTTGGGTTGTGCCACAGCTCGCTCGATTTCTGACTGGAGAACATGGATTGCATCACGGGTGCCTCGGCCTCTCCTAAAACCGAATTGCTCCGGTGGAAGTGCCTCTTCAGCCACCCGCTCAATCCGTCGAATAACCAACTTACAGAAAATCTTCTTCAATGTGCGTTCTGACGCCACTCCACGATAGAGATTTGGATCCTGCTTGTCATCACCATGCCTACCCTTGAACAGAAGAGAAAGCCTGGCGACATGCCAGACTTTAGGCATCCGCCCCCTCTTTATAATTTCGTTAAAGAAATCACAAAGAGTTTCTGCCAAGAGAGGAAGTGACTGGATCCAATGCTCATAGCAGACCTGATCGGGCCCTGAGCTCTTTCTCTTCGGGAGTGACCGTAGGACCTGACACACCTCCTCCACCTCGAAAGGCAGATTCATGTTGTGCTGCTCCAGTGTAAGCGGATGCTGTACGATTGGAGATACGGCCGCAACGTCACGATTGAATAAAAGATTAGTTAGGTGGCTCTCTGGAGTAAAATGTAAACCCTGCGTTGAAAAGACTACTCCAAGATATGAGAAATGTTGAACAAAGTCTATTGGTGCTGAGCTCAAGCGTAACTCGCGAGCCTCTCTACGCGGCAAAATTTCACTGCGTTCGTTTTTGCAACATATTACTAGAGCATTTAGGTCAACAAACTTTTGCAGTAAAGCAAGCGATTGCTGCAGGTGAAATCGACTCCGGAGTAGAGGACAAGGTCATCAGCATACATGAGTTATAAGGAATATTATCCATATTTCACAAGGAATTTTACATCTATTACTATTTCGAAATACAGTTTTAATATTTTCGCAATTCTTGAAGTTTTCTAATATGTTACTGCAGAAGGGATTTTGAGCTTGAATTCACTAATTAGAGTCCGGTACTTGTCGGAGCTCTCTCAACACCATGGTTAAGGAAACCGCCTTCACTCTCTTCTCTTCAATATGCCTAGTTAAACACAGCAAGGCATCAGTATTACCCCAGGTTCCTAAAGCTCTTGACCAGTTCTAGTGCGTGCTCATGTAACCTCCTCTGCTTAACTGCAATATTTTTGTTTTTGATATATTCATGGTCATCGTATTTTCGCAACACTATTGTGCAGTCTTATTTAAGTAGAGTAGGTACTGTCTTAATGCTTCCATAATAAATACATTGTCAGCATAAAACACAGGGGGCTTTATTTTTCGAAGGCACTTCCCAAGGCCTGCCACGAACATTATAAATAAAAATGGACTAGCTGTATCACATGTGCCACACTAATTGTTTGAGAAACCTCCTTTGCATTGAAAAGTAAAAATATATTGGCAGTAATCAATTCGGCATTTGATGTTAAATTTCTTTCGAGACTGCATCAAAATTTGTCTTAAAAGCAATAAAAGCTGCATAAGTCACATTTAGTTTTCGGGACCCTAGGCATTCTATTACAACGGTAAGTGTTCCTTCAATCGAACGCCCTACAATACGCGCATTTTGCTCTGGTGGTAAATTCTTGTAACATTCTAGAAAGAATCTTTTGACAAAAACGATGTAAGAACCTTACACACTAAACGATGTAAGAACCTTACGCACTAACGATGTAAGAACCTTACACTACGCTCGCTACCGCTATATGGCGGTATTTTCTGGCTTTGTAGTAACATTATTTTTCTTAATACTTTGCTGCAGAAGTTGCTGGAAACAAAGGTTAGAATTAATTTGTTTGTTTAGTGTAATTTGGTATTAATTGTAATGGTCATGGCCCATGTTAGTTACTTTTTAAAGCAACATGGACATTTCCAATGGTTTAGCGTTGCGCCCTTGTCTGCGGCAGGTGTTTTACATTACCGTGAGCGTAAGGACAGTTTTCGAGGTCGCAGTTTTGAGATATTCATGAACAATACCGTTCGCCGGCTATATCGGCCCTCTGCCGGCAGACTTTCTTCTTTTTCGTGTCATAATAGCCAGAAGGACTTCTTATTATGATTGATTAATTGATTGAATTGACTCACAGAACATCTCTATCAAGCTGCAGGACGTTAGTCGTTATTCCGAGTTAGTCTAGCTTACTAAGCACGATTCTTCGAGATTCCAAGTAAAAATCGCACGAATCCACAAACATTTATAGAGGTAGAATTATTCCATAGAAACATACAAATAGGAAAAACTGCCCTTCCCGCAACAGCATTCTTTCGGTGTCGTCTGATAAGCACGCAGAAGCTGTTACTGTCGATATTCAGGCTCGGTATTGTTGCTGCTCGTTCGACGGTGCTTGTTTGTGGTTAGAAAAAGCGTAAGCTGGCGCATGAGGAGATTAGCTTGTAGTTTGTGGAAGTAGCTTTGCTTGGCGAGCCCTCTCCATGATGGTCTTTTTCTTCTTTCGGAAGTAATGACTGACATGAGTCACTCTCACCATGTCAGCTGGTATCATGCTGGCACTGAGATAGGCAAGCATTTAACAGATACATTTAAAGCGACACCATACAGATGGCTCACTATTTTTTCGGCAGGACTGTTATGGCTTCCGAAACTTCCTCCACATGGTAAAGTTGTACTTGGAGGAGCTGACGCCATCTTTCAGACCTACCTCAGACGCCTTAATATTCTGGAATCGTAACAAACATAGTGTCCTGGCCGGCTAGCATAGCACGTAAATGGTACTGTAGGAACGTGACTGTAAACGTGATGGTTCTGTTGGCGCTCTGCTAGCTGCCCTGTCCTTAAGTTGAGGCCACCAGCGATTACAATTCGGCGCAAGAAACAGTTACCACCCGCTAGTTTTTGCGGGCGACATTAGTTAAACTCGTTATGCGGCTCCGTAGAGCCTAGCAGAAGCTTTGCCGGGAAGGTCTTGCGTTTCTACTTGCTTTAGGCCAACCATAATCGATTTGTAGAAATAACTGAAATCTAATAGCAATTGATATAAAATGATAGATTTTAAAATTCAACATATGTTACATTATGCGTGCTGCTTATTACTATAATGTAAAACTAGCACCTTATTAAATGTAGATTTGTTCAATGATACTTCTTATATACATTGCTTGTTAAACTATTTAATTAACTTAAATACAGCTGTGCTTATCTATTATCATTTAAATAAACGCTGGTATAGCTGTGCGTTGCACACTGCACTTATTATTAGTAAATACTTCATTGCCAAAAATAATTATTTTGTGCTCAGCATTTGCTTTTCAAGCCACTGAACGTGCTACTCACCAAGCGAACTTAAGTGTGCTCGATAAAAGCCACAACAACGGTTGTACCACCGCTGCCACCCACTACCATCAATACTGAGAAGAACATCAACATTAAAAACAGCAACCACAACGACATTAATACTGCTCGTTTGCATTACAAAGCTAGAAACGGACAGTCGTGAAAGGTAGAATTTCTCTTTCGAGGGACACATCCGGCCGCATACGTGGCTGTTTCAGGCGGTTCACCCTTTGTTTCCCTGACACAGGACGACTTTGAACTTTTTGTTCTTGCCACTCTTTATTCTGTCTGTACCGACAAGCTTGTTCGCCCGCAATTCCCTTCTTAGCCCTTCGGAGGCGGGAGAGACAACTCGCAACGAGATCGAGAATACGAGAGAGAGAGAGAGAGACAACGCAGCGTGTCTTTTCCCTCGTCCGCCTTTTGTGCTGTGAGGATATTAATAATCATAGCGGAGCTACCCAAGTGGAATGGCTGAGATTTCAACCCTGCCCCGGGCGAACCATAGCAGGGCTGGCAGCCCGCTTAGTAGCACATAGCGTGAGAGCGAGGCGAAATCGAGCAGCCTGGCCGGGTAAGACGGATAACTTCAGGGGTCGAGGGTTTCCCGCGGGTAGATTTTGGCCGCCGCTACTGCTTTGGCACATCAGCCTGCCCGGCACTCTACAGCCGCTTCCGCGCTCTTCACACAGAGAGAGTCAGACAAATTGTTTCCACCCGTAACGCCCTAGTCCTTCCAGGTTCTAGCAGTTCTGTAGCCGTATCTAGGGGGCCACGGAATTTCAAACAGGTACCAACCACATGCCCCCGCCCCCCCTACCCCAAACCTTAGCAATAGGACGCTACCAGGTACCATCTGCAGTTTGGCAGCATTTTACTTATTGTTGCCATGCCATCTAAAGCCATCATTCGTAACGTGTTCCTGGCCACAGCTTTGACCACCTCTGCCACCACAGTTTGCTGCTGCACCAACTTAGTAGAAGCACTGTGCGTGAATTGTAATTACAAAGTAATTAGCCGCATAGTGAGAAGCATCGCTGTTATGGCATCGAAACGCATTCACGCCTTACTGTACGTTTAGCAAGCAGTGACACGCAAGAATGCATATATGAATATACTATTACTATGACGACGATGACGACAACAACAACAACAACAATAACAACAACAACCACTACTACTACTACTACTATAATCTAACAAAAGAAATCAAGAGTGATGCTTCATTGATTGGGCCTGCTAAAATATGCATGTCGTTCGTTGAAAATATACATAGCGTAACAAAAAAAACATAACTAGCACATGATAACATCGGAGGCAAAATGCAACATGCACGGAAACAGGACGCTAGGCAGCGTCTCGGTGCCAGGAACACGTTTGAACGGCAGCGCCGCTACGTTCGCAAAAGGAGAAATTCTGCAAGCATGCCGCCAACGTGCTTCGTGTCGTTCTCATGCAAGTTTAGTGTCGGTCTGCGAGATCACTTACCACGTATGTATGTATGTATGTATGAGGGAATGCACCGGAACCGATAAGAGCCGCCACTTCTTGTGGCAAAGTGGTTGCCTTGTCCTTGTAATACATGCAATGTAGGCAGCACAAGAGACACCTGTTTGCTCGCTGCCCTATGCTCGCCTGCTTGTCTGCTTGCCTGCGAGCTGCCAGCAGACTGCCGACTACCCCACTTAGTCAGCTGTAGACAGCTAGCCTATTCGCGCGGAGCCAGCGTGTGTGCCCCATTACCCCTAAATGGACAGAGAGCCGGAGTGCCGGAGTCCTCCGTCTTTAGCCATAGCATTATGCCGAGGTGGTGGTGGTGGGGGTACTTGCCCGGTGGGTCGGTTGGTCGGAGATGGCGCCCCTCCCACCCCCGCAATGCTGGCCGTCTACACTTCCTGCCTAGCCAGTTGCCGTTCGGCCAAGGCAATTAGAAACGAAGACAAATAATTGATCACCAACTGTAACAACGAGAGAGAGAGAGAGACTCGTCCTAAACGTAGTAGCATTGACGTCAACGGCTCGGCTCAGTCCTCGTCCGCTTGCTGTCTCTACCTCCTTGATGGTGACCCGCTCCCATGCCCTGCTTTGCATTCGAGAGCAGCAGTTCTTCGTCTTCTTTTTCTCTCTAGAAGGCAAAATGCTTCCGTATTGGACGTATTGAACAGGTTTGCGTGGTGGGAATAGACAGGACCAGCATCCCCGCAAGCCCAAGGCCCGGATCGGCATCGAACTCGTTCTGTGACTTCAACCAACTAATTTCTGGCATCTGGGGTTGGCCGAACAGCGGTCGCGTAGATCCTGAGACTGTTTTTTAGCAGTACATAGCATGCCCTTCAGGCTGTGTCAGGGCTGGTTTTAGGGCTGGTTTAGGTAGTTTCAATAATTGCTAGATAGGTGCAAGTATTCATTTCGCAGTGTCAAGGGAAATGCCATGTAAAAGACTAGGCCACCACTTTGTATGACACCTATCTACTGCTAAAACGTATTGTCGGATCTAGCTTACCTAAGGCGACAAAACAGCGACAAACAGCGACAAAACAAGACTATATGGCTATGCCATCAACATGCATGCAAGAGGGAGTACAATTTCTATTGGTTGGGGCCCTCTATCCGTCGAAAGGAAATATTTCTTCCATCTGAGTGGCTGTCTCACACAAATCTCCCGCCATCACTAGAAAATGTCAACCATCCCGTGACAATACATCGGATGTGTGCACCACTGAATATCCATTCAACGATATCGTCATTCCTCTCTCTTCATTTTGTCAGAGGTTTTATATATATGTATATATATATATATATATATATATATATATGAGCAAGTAGAAGACAAGAAAGGTGGTGATAAAATCTACGTGGAATGCCTTTCCGTGGTAACGGTAGCAAAGGCAGCAGAGCGAAAAAAGGCGATGGGCGACGCAATGGAGTAGCTCGTTCTTCCTTTGACAACAGACTTTTCCCGCTGACAGGGCAAATCTGTTCGGCCGGGGGATCAATAGTCAATAGCGGCATCGCGACTAGTCTAGCACCGTTATGAAAAGACTATATTGATATTGCTACTACTCGCTAGCTTTAGGTACATCAGCATTCGACAAAATTCAATTTCGCTTCATTTCGAAAACAAAAGTGTTGCTATCCCTAACTGAATAATTTAAAACCTTACTATAAATGTTTTTTTTTTAAAGATAAACGTTGCATTCAAGCAGGTATGCCGGGAAAAGGCGTTGTTGGTCCACTCGAGGCAGTTAATAGTGTGTGAGAGAGAGGGAGAATGTTGACTAAAGTTGTACACAACTATTGGTCTGCTCCAGTCGACCTGCTGCCAATGTTCTCGGAGGTTAGTCACTGCCTTACCTACTTTGTCCCATGTCGAACATCCATTTTGTATTTGTTTCTAGCTGACCATGAATTATATATATATATATATATATATATATATATATATATATATTTATATATATATAGTTGACAGGTGCACCATCATATTGGTACCCAGTATTAGCGTTGTATTTAGCGCACATCTAAGAGCAGAACCAGCAACGACATACCAAGTGATGATAACCATGCACAATGTATCTTGTGTACACGTGCCGCACACGAAGCGGTTTCTTGCCGCCCGCGGCAAGCAAAGAACACGCTTCATATGTATTGTGAAGAATCTTTCTAACTGCGCAAAATTTGCCCCTGATAGATGGCCCCACACTCTGCCTGTAGCTCAACCTTAGCACAATTTTAAGCTAAAAAAAAACGCACTGCCGCACTCAGAGACAGTCGCAATAGATCTCTCACTTCTGTGTGAATAGAGGCAATAGCCGCCCGACACCTGTCGCCGATGTGCTGGGTAAAGGTTGGTCCCGTATAGTGTAGTCTCAGGTACAGTCTGACATAAGATACAGAAGGTGACTCTTAGCTCGGATAGGCAAGCAAAGCACTCGCTTCATATATAATAAGAAACACCTCTCAAAAATTCGCCAGCGTAAGGTGGTTCTACACGCTGTCAGAACCACACATCAACTCCCGGAACAATCTTAAGCATGCCTCACTGTTGAGAATACGGACAGTGATTGGATATTGCCTACTTATCCGTAAAGAGAAACAACTGCATTCCGTACTGTTTATATACCTATATATGCGCTGTAAACATCGTTCCTGTGTAATACACCCAAAGGCCAAGATACTGGAAAGAGTTGACAAACTCCAATGGTTGACCGCAGCAACGTATGACGTCTCTGGTAGCCAATCGACCTTTACGCCTCAATTTTATATATAGTGTATAGCAACAACAGTCCCGCTATGGCAAAGAGATTGTGCACATTGATACATCCGCAATAATCACGCGACGGTTTGCCGGACATCAATTGGAATATCCGTACAAAGTGTACATGTTCAGATTTGCGGGTTTCCGCAAGTAAGCTAGTTAAAAATGTGAAATATGTCGAACGACAAATCTTGTTTATCTCTCTTGTTTGGAGATTGTCGAGTTACTAAGCTGCATACGCTAAAGCTTTTCAATGTTCTCTGAACAATGTCCAGAAAAAGTAGCTCAACGGATTTTCAGAAGGTGCGCGCTTGTTACGCGGATTCAACCATCCGATTTATATCTAGATACTTGTCTTATTGTGGGAAACGGCCCACAACACATCTCGTAAGCCTCGAATCGTATGTTTTACTGAACATGCTAAACTGTAGATGGTCGTTGTACGCACGTGTCGTTGTGATGACAGCTTTCTGCTATTAGTGTCTTCTCCTCGTTCCTGCACAGCATGATTAGATGTAGACGGATAGATGACGCCCTTCTATTAAAGGCTGGAAGCTGCCAAGGTGGGCCGCAAAACGTGGGGCTTACTTACAAATACAATACCAGCCATGCAGATCCGCCTTTTAAAATATGTTCAGCATTGTGGTGTATTAATTAAAGTCGGCGATACCCACGCCGATATCTGATTCACCCGCAATGTTTACCGCACTAGAGTTAGTAGTAAAAGAAAAAATAAAACATTTTAAAAAGAAATATATAATATATTCATTATAATTAATCACCAACAGTGAGAACATGACAATTGGGTCCCTGCAAACGTGTGCACATTTACGAAGGGTCCAATGTAGGAACCAACCATCTCTGTAGGATTCCGTGAAAGAACGAGGCCGCGTTGCCCCGTTGCACATCTAGCGACTATATATATATATATATATATATATATATATATATATATATATATATATATATATAATTAACCATTAGAGTACTGGCAAAATGACAAATTCACAGAACTCACAGAAGATTCGTAGAATTTCACTCTGAGGCGAAAATAACCGCCGCACAAAGTCGAGCAGCCTAAAAGAAAAGTGGCCAGGTGAAGTAATCTCGAGAAGACAGTACTGAGGACCACCCCCGACACGGGGCAAGGAGGACGACTAGAATTTAGTGGGTTTGTAGGTCCCACACTACCATGGCTTTAACAACGACCCTTGGCGTGCATCAATATGATGGGGGGCGTGGTGATCCACTTGCTCCCTTTTCAGGAGTAAGTTTAGATTCTTTAGAGGGCACTTCAGGCTGTTTGTGCGGAAATACCGCATCTGTGCCCGGTGCTTTTCTTGGTTATATGCGACCGGCTTTCTAAGGCTTCGCTACTGAAAGAGGCGGCTGTTTTTTTAAGCCTATTAAAATTTGAGACTCGCTCGTCATATGCGCGAGCGTCAAGTCTACTGACTTCTGACGCAGGTCTTTATGGTTCCGCAATCATGCTAATGGCTAACCGAACAAACTAGGTATTCCACATAGTGCCATGGGTATAGACATTCCTGAGGCATCGTCACTTACAAGTCAATGTGGATCAACTTTGACAGCTTAGTCAGCCAAATGCCGTATTGTCTGAGGCGCCTCAGAGGGGAAGCCTATCTCTCAGTTTGTATACGATTTTTGCTTGAAGAACATGAACCTGATAATGCCTGCCCTCTAACGTCAAGTAACTTGAATGTGCAGACGACTTAAAACTGTATTATGCCGTTTGCTCGAGTGACGCACATAACGTTTTACAATCGGCTGTCGAGGGCATCGCATGGTGCTTTGAAAATGGCATGCTTCTCTCATTTATCAAATGCGTCGTACTAAAACACGGTATGACACGTTTCTAAAGAGCCTATGTTTGAGGGCCCTTAAACCGTGATGTGCTTCCTAGTCATTTTGCAAATATTGTACCAAAGCCGCTCTACGTCAACGTACAAAACGCGACTTGCTGATATACTTTTTATGTCTCCTAAAATGACTTCAGAAACCAGCGAACCATCATTTTAAAGGAAGTGCCTCCTTTTGAGTTGATGAACGGCTTGTTTGCTTAGTAGATGGCCAAATAGGCGCATGCAGTTCCATAATGAACTTATTTCTTTGGCACTTAATGTTCTTCCTTCAGGAAAGCGTTCACTCTAAATTCCAAATATAATACAGTTTATTAATTTAATTTAAAAGTTTTGATTTATTCGTAAGATAGCCATGTGAGTATGATGTATGGAGCAACACATCTGGAAAATGCTCTTTTTGGCTTTGCTGGCAGACGTGCGTTATTTTAATGAAATTCTTGATTGAAATTACGGTTGTGGCTGGGTCCCAATGAGAATGCATTAAGGACTGGGAGGTCGTAGTTTGTTAAGATAACGCGTTTACGTCGAATAAAAACCTTCAGAGAAAAAGTTCAAAGGCGTTAAATCCCACGATCTAGACGACCAATTCTGGTTGCTCAAATGCCATATAAGAACATGGCCAGGATATCATGCCATAATGCGATTCTTTTAAATATGATTATTGCTATAATAAGCCATGCAGCAATTAAAAAAGCTTTGAAACAAATTGAACTCATATTTGCAGTGCTGTAACAGAACAGATCCAGCATAGAAAAACAGTATAACTCTGTTCAATTTTAACAGAAGCATACATAGATAGATAAATACAGGAAGACTCGACGACTTGCTCAATTGCTAGACAGCAGTCACCGGATGACTTAATGCCTAGCCCCATTGGTAGTATGACACCGACTTTAAAATAACAGGAAATATAACAACAATTATCTTGTTGGTCAAAGTTGATTCTATTATCATTTCTTTATTATTATTATTATTATTATTATTATTATTATTATTATTATTATTATTATTATTATTATTATTATTATTATTATTATTATTATTATTAGTATTATTATTATTATTATTATTATTATTATTATTATTATTATTATTATTATTATTATTATTATTATTATTATCATTATCATTATCATTATCATTATCATTATTATTATCATTATTATTATTATTATTTAAATATTGTCCAGATAATAAATGACCTCGCAGCGATATTATGAATATCTGTAAAGGTAATAACCATCTGAGAGCGACTGAAGAATGGTAAACGTATTATCTAGAACCGACTGTTCCTTTAGGCTGGTTAGTTCTCTCACCGTTTTTTCTCAGTGCAATATTTCTCAATAGTTGCCACTATATTAGTAAAGCAGCCCAAGTAGTTCGCTGACCGAGAGATTTTTGTGGCGTGATGTATTTAAAACTTCAGACGGCAATGTATCTACCGTACTGTCTGGACGACTTCTCAAAACCTGCCCTATTCCCTTCTTAATTCCATGTTAGTAGATACGTATGTACGGATTTATATTTCGCTTGACGTGTATACTTACATATACATGTCACCCTTTTATATAAGGGATACTTAGTGCGGTAGCATTAGGGGACAAGTTGAGATATCTAGGGTTTCCCCACTCGACCTCATGGCAGTATGATTGCTGACTCTTAGCGGGTTGGTTGGTTTATCATCTTTCTTAATGAACATCGCTCAAAAAATTCGGTCAGCATCGGGGATTAAGCAGGGTAGTTGACGAGAAGTACTATGAGTATCCTCCACTAGTTTTTTGAGAAGGCGGACTCCATGACACGACTTGGCTTCTATATTGAGCCATTTACAATGACGTTCAGAGATGTCACTAAAAACAAAGAAACGCCTTAGTTGCCTATTGATATGGAAATATACCCAACGTTTATCTTAGCCCTCTGTCTATACGTGGCCGCACGCTGATATGCGATAAATGTTCGTACGACAACCACTCAATCTTCTGCACCGTTCTAAAGACAAGCTTAACTCTCAGACGAGCAATATTCTGTGCTTCATCTCCTGCGCGGTGTCTCGGCGTTTCCTTGTTTTTTGTTTCGTGTTTTGTTTGCGATATTTGAGCGCTCCGCGTGATGTTGGCAACTTAAATAGCACCGCGTTCTGTTTGACAGAACGCTGCCACTTTCTTTCTCAGGCTTGTTTTTCCCACCATTTTTTCTCAGTCTATCTCTATTGTTTCGTTTGTTCGTTGCCGTGTTTCGACGTGGAAATTTTGCTTGCTTGGAAAGAGCTAAAGCCAAGGTCAAAACTATAGGAGCAATCGCACCACGTGGGTACTTGCAGCAAGCAAATGCAGCCGACAGTCTCTGCTGACCTACCTGATGGGTGGATGATGTAGAAGTCGCCATTGCACTGCTTGCCCGTACATTAGCGTAGGTTGCAAATGGCCCAGGTCAAATGACAGGTTGTCGCTTGCCCACCAGCTGCTCCCTATTCCCCTACATCGCCACCGCCCGGACTGTTTCGTTAGGCGCTGCCCGACTTTGGCCTGTTGCAACATCTTTGCTAAACAACACATTTACTTTTCCCCCTCCCCTTCTCGCCCCTGTGTCTTTCTTTCCCACTCGGTCATTCACTTTCTTCAATCCTTTTCTAATTTCTCCCTTTCTTACTCGTTATCTCTTTCCCCTTCTACCATTCTCTATCTATCTCTCTCTCTATAGTACTGTTTGCGTTTCTCTATGGTATCTCTGCTACCACTGACGTTTCCACGAGCGTTGTAAGGGCAAGGCAAAGCGAGATTTGCGGCGCTTGTTACGATGGTCACGCCGCACGGGCGCGTGCAGACATCGTCGGTTGCTGACCGCTAGGCGCTGTTCCCCTTCCAGCCACCTGCCGCCTATCCAGATACCCAAATACCCAGTCTCGTGCTGACCCACGCATGCCTGCATGATCACGCCAAGCGACCGACCAGAACGCCGACCAAGGTGTGCACGTCCCGGCCCTTAAACCTCTGTCTGCCCTGTCCCCCAGTACCGCACGACGTTGCGCCATATTGTTGTCAGTCAACGTCACCGACGGACAGGCCGCAACAATTGAGTCGATGCTAGATCGTCACGTGTGTATGAATCTATGTCTGGATGCACGTATGCATGCATGCAATACCGAGCAAGATGGCTTAGTGGCAAAGCCTTTGCCTTGCATTCGGGAGGCCTGGGTTCGAGACCCAGACCGGCCACTCTTAAATTGGTTTGCATGGTTTCCAATTTAGACAAGGTAAATGCCGGAGTGGATTCGAAATTAGCCATGACATGAAAAACCCTGTACACGGGCATTAACCTTACAGAAATAAAATCTTAAAGATATAAGAAAAATAAAAAATGCATGCATGCATGAATGTGCGTGTTTGTTTACTTGCGTTGTTGTTGTGGTTGTTTGTACTTTGATTGTATGAGACATGTGGAGCATAGGGGCAGTGTGCAAAAGACGGGTGGGGGCGTATTAAATGAACACTGCATTTACGTGTACACTGCGTACGTAACGTGCTGTGCTTACGTTCATCTGTGCAGACTGACCTCCGTGCACCGTGTAAGTGTTCCACGTTCTGCACGCCGCCGCAAAGCATGCCGAAGGGCCGCATGCCGCCGAGGGGTCAGCCGCTTCGCAGTTGCAGTGCACTCATACCAAGGCTGCTTAGGCTAGCTAGGTGAGAAGCAGGTGCTGGATGTCCAGCTGTCGGTCCATAACAGGTCATGTCGTTGTCGCTAATGTGGGAGAATGAAGCGTGCCGCAGACACGCTTTCACGCCGTCAGGATTCCATTTTCCACTCGTCCCGCACGCACATACATACATAGACATGCAGAAAGGTGAGAAAAAAACGAGCACACACGGGAGCGATAGCAGGCCTAGCCATCCGACTTGATAAAGATCTGCCAAAACGACACAAGCGAGATCTGTGGACGCAACGTACCTCAATTGTCCTCCCTCAACAGCAACTAAGCAAAGCTCAACCCTGTTTCGTTAGCCAAATAACTCTTTACCTTACTCTTGCATCTGATTGAATGATTTTTCGACACTTTTGCTTTTGTGATTTCGTTATTTGTTTCCATACGAAATTTAAGCGTACTAGAAAGTGTATTCGGAAGAAATGTTTCTTTCTAAAAACATCCCGGCGCTGGCTGGCAAAAAAGATAATTATATTTAGAAGTTGCCAAAAATCGAGGTCTTGTGTCTCGATTTTTAGCTTCAAGTTCAATAGTTCGAACATTAGTCATTACGGTAGTAAAACTCGTATTTTACGGGAATGCGCACTTTACGAGTTATTATTTGATATCTTGAGCTCTCAATTATGATATATCTCTTGTCTTGTAATTCTGGTCGACTGTCTCGAAGTTGTTTGAAATGCAGTTAGGTTATTATGACATGCCGTGTTTTGGCGTATCACTTATTTCCGAAATTTCCGCTATCAAAGCTAAACAACTTCGTAACTACAAATTGACCCACTATTAGTTTAATACCAAAATAAACTTCATACAGTAAACAAATAACTGTTTTTCAATTTTTGCAAGCAAGATTTTCCCAAATCATCTGTTTAAAAAGTTCGATATCGAACTCTTCAACCCCCTAATATATGGTAACTTGCTTGGCGACATCCTATTTTTTTTTTATTGTTAAGAGGGAAAAATGCGTTGACGCACACCCAGAGCGGGTAGTGTGGGACTCGATGCCGATGTTGTTGGCATAATACCCACTAAAAACCTCTCACCTAAATGGCCTCAGGAAGAGGCGAGGAGCTGGACATCCTATGCACTTAAAACATCCTACATTTACATGGAGCATCTCCCGTTATTAGCTAATTATTGCAACGGTACAGACACAAATTTGCGAAGCATTATCGTTTAGGAACTCTTGCAACTTGAAAGAAGGCAGTGTGGGATATTTGGACGAAATGGTGACTAGCATATAATCTATATATATATATCAATGATAATGATGATGACGATGAGCATAACGATACTGTCGTCCATTATGCGGTGTTAATCAACACAGCAGCCTATCATCTCGATGGCTTCGATATCTTAACTATCCTCTTCTTCCTCCTTGATAGTGTAACGTGTTTGCGGCCACTATCAGCCCTGCCATTGTTCCTGTCGTGTTACTTACTTTCCGTGCTCACTGCCCTTACGGCGGTGGCGGCGGGCTATGAACGTTATCGCGTATCCGTTTGCCATCACACGGCCACCACACGTCTCACCACTTTGTTGACAGATTTGAATGTGAGCCGTCGTAGCCTCGTTATTGGCGCACGTCCAATAAAGAAGAGAAAATGAGATTGCAAGCTGAGCCCCGCGGACGCAGGCCACCGCCGTCTCAAGTGCCGATCATATCCATATGCGCATAAATGCTTCTAAAGCTACCCTACGACCGAGCGACCCACCCCCATCCGCCACAGCGGGGGTTCTGTTCGCTTTGGCCGTTACTGTCTTGACGAAACCTTGAAGCCTCGCAGGCATGAACTTTGGAGGGGCAGGGGAGGGGTTCCGAAAAGGCCGGGGGGGGGGGGGGGGGTTGCTGGTAAAGGACGAGGAGAAGGGGGTGCTGGAAAGAGGCGGGGTCGGCAGCGCATCGTGTGCTTCTGCAGCATTGTTGTAGGCCATCGAAACACAGAAGGACGCCGAACGCCGTATTTTACTCGTCGCAGATTCCTAGACGTGAGGAAGCCAAAAACATGCCCATGCCCGCATACTCTCATCGTATACTCGCCGTCCTCGGACACCATGATCGCATCGACATATAGGCAGCTGGCTAGGAGGTACCTGACAGACAAGCCTCACGACCTCTTCGACCGCACCCGCCGTCTGGATCTCGACATGGGCCGCTTCTCCGAGAGAGCCAAGTACTCATTCGTCGCAGAACTGTCGGCGCGGAAAACAAGCTGCTGCCAACATTATGCCAGACACGCGGCCTGGCCCTGCCTGCTTGGGTAGACGTTCACGTAAGGTAACTTTACTAAGTCTTCTACTTTATATGTTTATATAAATATATATATATATATATATATATATATATATATATATATAAAGCAAAACACTTAGAAAAGTTAATATGTATATAAGAAATGCACTAAATGTCGAGTCAGTAGCATCTCCTCCGGCCAGAGTCACGATCAGTTGCATAGCTGTATGCCTTACCAGGCTGATGGCGGTAACGATCACACCAACGTCGAACGCACGGGGCAACCACTGATTAGTCAGCCTTCGGCCAAGCTCTAAAGTGAATGGCGTACTGGCTGTAGGGAAACCTCTAGGCATATTAATAACAAATTCGAGCAACACAGAAATAGAAGCGGCGCAAAACCGGCATTAAAACATATGACCAGCACCAAGGCAGCATCATATACAACGTTATCGTGATAAAATTACAGGGACCCTAGGGACGTCGTCAGCGGCCTTCCAGACGGGCAGATCACATAGAGAAATCAATATTTATTTCAATTTATATTATTAATATATTTTTTTAGTTTAATATTATTAATATGTAGGTTGAGTAGTGTCAGTAATATTATCATTGCAATTCCAACACCTGCAAGTGAGTCTATTCATTATCATTTTTGCCGCTCGAAGCGTATTCCGCTTGTCTTGGTTGAGAAGCTTTGGCAACCTGGTCGGAGCCTAATAATACCTTCACTGTTGTTAGCACCTATCAGTCATCAAATGGCAAACCCAATACAGTTACAACAGTCACCTTTGTTTGAATATAAATGCTAGTCACATCACAGAGGATATATATATATATATATGATATATAGGAGATATATATATATATATATATAAAGATAGTATATTATATATATAAGAGGTCAGAACTAGATATCAATATAATGTCACAACCCATAGCGGTATATATTCTATATTTTCCAATTACTATAAATAATATATATTTAGGTTATATATAATTGAAGAAAAGAGAGGTCAGATTAATGTCAAATAGGCCACCGCCGTTTTTGTTACTACAAGGTATCTGAAGCAAAAAGAGTCGATTAATTTAAAAAGGCCACGATCTGTCTAAAGTTGTTCGACATAGTGAAGATGCAAGGCGTGAAACGGCCCTCTTTGACCAGCTTGCCCGTATGAATGGTGCTCAACTGTTATCCTGAACGCACGGGCAAGCAGCTCGAGCGAGGAGAGGGGACGGGCTAATTAAATGCAAACAGCAGCAGGAAATACTTTATTACTTTATCTTCAGAGGTCCTCACAGGTATAGTTAGTTTTCGCAATTGATCCGGTCGGAAAAAGCAACCTAAAACCCTTTGACTATCAGCGTGACGCCTTTATGCGAAATGGTGTTTTTATTAAGGTTCGGAGGCTCTCGAAAAACGTAAGAGTGTCCAAACTGCTTTGTGACCCGGTCGGCGAGCCGTTTGGAAATTAAAAACGTTTGATACAAGACGTGTATATTCTAGGAGCCGTTATGTCTAGACTGCTCAAACAGGTGCTGTGATATTTTTTCAATTTCAACAGTTCATAGAAAAAGAAAATGTTCTTCTTTGAAATGTTCACTCTTTGTTTTTAATGATTAGATTGGTACGCTTATTGCGTATACGACGAACAAATAAATATAATAATTCTACTATGGACATTAAAATGAAATATAAAATCGCAAAAATACTAAATGCGCCTCCAAAATGCTACCAAATTATGACGTGTACCTTAATCTTATCGTAGAGCAAAGGCAAGCAAACTGCGCGCATGTAGAATCCACAATAGATACCACATATTTTTCTATATATTGGCAACCCATGCACAAACTCTTCTATATTTAGTATCAGTCACCAAGATCCTAACAATAGGAAATCGATCAGTTGCAATAATAAAAATGCAATATTCTCCGCTAGCACTTCTTTCGTCTTCAAATACATATTTGTGCGTTTACGATAATAGTATCAACAGTCATTAGCCTAGTAGATTCGCATTAACTGATTCATGATTGACGCGCACGCATGCATTATGAAGCGATTAATAAAATACAAGTGATTGTGTATAATAATAATAACAATAATAATGATGAATTAACAACATGCAATCAACGAGACAAAGGGTAAATTGTGCCCAACGTGACACTGTACGAGCAAGCACTACATAACATTGTCTAGCTAAGCTTATGGATTGCAACTGCGATTGTATGAAATAAGCTTCCTTCTCTTGCCAGGTAGCAGGAAATCTACAATCTTTCTAACACGCCGAAATACTTGGTTGGATGCTGAGCTATACCCAAACATAAACATTCGACAACTAATATGCCGAAGGGATTGCCCCTTGTGTACCCTGTATCTTTTCAATAACTTTCATTGCCCGTGACTTTGGGAGCGAGAATTAGACAGAAATAGATAAAGTTATAGAGCGAAACGGCTAATGGTGGGTAACTTGGAAAGAGGGGAGACTGGGACTGTTTTCAATTTGTGTGGTCGGGTAATATTAATAAATATAATATACTTCTGCGGAGCGTAGAATATCATGTTCCAGACCTATAGTCACTGGTCTGCGCAAGCTACAGAGAACGCTCACTGTTACCGTGGGGCACGATGGCGCCAATTACTTCAAAACATTATAGTTCGACGGGGAAGCCCTTTATGAGCCGCGCTTTTTAGCTTTTGTATATGAGACCTGGAAACTTTGGAATCTAGATGACGGAGCACTCGTGAGACCGGCAAACATCGTCGCATCAAACCTACGCCAGATTAAAGAATTCCAACGACATGGAGACCTATCTCTTAACACAGATAAGTACCATATATACCAAGCTGTACGGCAAAAAAATGCAAGTTTACCTATTACTGGTTTTGACTTAAGGAGTACAATAGATCTGGATCCAGTATGTTACGCTGCTTCTTTAAACCAGGCTGGTTTTCTGCCAGAATCGTTGGTATCAAGGCCACACTTTCCAACCTCACAAATGTATACTGATAACACCAATAGGGAGAATAACTAAACATAATCATAAATTATATATATATACGACTCGTATATAAAAAAAATATATATATATATATATATTGTCGTATTGAACCTGTGTATATTCTTTTTTTTTTTTTTATGGTCACAAGAACCTTTATTTTATTTAATCAAAATAGTATTTAGAACATCATTATTCCTACGGGATCTCAGGGAACCCTTCGGCAGAGGGAAGGGACCCTTCGACTGACGCCGCATTTCCCCGCTGAAGCTCGATCGATACTCGCTGCAGTAGGAACTCTCCAGAACGGGGATCCCTTGTGACTGCGTTTAGCCTTTTTCCAAGCTCTTTAAAAAATCTTGACGTTTCTTCACCCATGGGTCCGTAAGTTTCTAAGGCAATTGGCTGGACGATAAATTGCGGATTAAGTTCTCTGTACTTCGCTAACTTGCGGTCCTCCGCAAGACAAGCAGAGGCACCAGCTTTCTGGCTTGTTCGAGCGACGTAGCTCCTGGCCAATGTACACGACACGGTAACGTCCCATACAAGTAGGCGACCTCTTTCCCAAGGGGTTAGTGTTTTGCCGTCCGGTCGTAACCCACTATTGGCGCTAAGGCCGGGTGGCTCTTTCACAGCCGGCACCTGTGCACTATGCAGTGCACGACAGACGACGTCGTTTATTGCATAGTGCCGTGGGTGGCGGCCGGCGCTGTATCGGCACGATAGAGCGTGTTCCCCTGTTGTTGTTACGGGGGATCGGCACCGGTTGCAAAGATGAGCGGCACAGACCGTCTCCCCCAGCCGCAGACCAGACACGATGCGGAGTGTGTTATTGTCCAGCATCGTACCTAGTTGCGGCGAGGGGAGGGCCTGAAGCCACTTGCCACTCATCGGATCGAAACAAGCTCGTAATCTAGCCTTGTCAGCCGTGGTTTGCGCCTGAGACAGAAGAGAGGCCTGTTTCAGCTCCACGACAATGCGGTCGAGAGACTCTTGCGTTGGGGAAACCGGCAGAGCCTCCCATCGCGCCTCAAATTCGTCCAGGCTCGTACGCGAAGCCCGTTCGATCACCTCCGATGTACCTTCTGGGCCTATGGAAGCAATCAGATGTTTAAAATCCGTGATTGAGCCCACGTAGCACGACAGGGCCAGATCTTTAGTTGTACGGACACCGAGGCCACCTGCGCTGACGGGCAGCGTAGCTTGGGCCCATGCGTTGTCTCCTAGGCGCACGTTGAGTAAGCACTCGAGTGTCGTTCGGAGGAGTTCGTCGAAAACGTGGAGCAGGTCATCTCTCTTGTACGAGGGAGAACATCGCAGAAGATAAATTAAACGAGGCGTGGAAAGGCTTTCCCGTAGAAGATACAGGGCTGGGTGTGCGTCTAGATGTTTTAATCTACTGCACCACCGTTTCGCATCTGTGAGCCTCTTGTGGAGGGCACCCACAACTGCTGCGTCAGTTAACGGTGCACCCAGCAATTCGACGTTTTCCTCTGTTAGCCACTTGATATTGGGTAGTTTTGCTCGCACTGCGGCAGCAGTTTTCTCCCTATCGTTGTGCGATAAAACGAGGAGCTCACATTTACTGTCGTTGAGCTTCAAGCCCGAGACCGCCTCGAAGTCCTGGACCTTCTTAATGTCGGAAAGGACAACAGGCAAATCGCCTGCAAGTAGTCCATCGTCTAAGTACCACGGACGCAATTCTGACTGC
Organism: Dermanyssus gallinae; assembly: GCA_003439945.1. Classification (NCBI taxonomy): domain Eukaryota; kingdom Metazoa; phylum Arthropoda; class Arachnida; order Mesostigmata; family Dermanyssidae; genus Dermanyssus; species Dermanyssus gallinae. Next base: position 26,422 of record QVRM01005033.1, read on the forward strand.
AATCGTGCCTGAAGCTCATATAATCCTATGCAGAAGAGGGCAGGCCCACACGGGTCGCCCTGCTGCACCCCACACTTCGACAGTATAGTCTTTCCTTGCCAATAGAGGTTGGACGGGAAACGATACATCTGGTAGATGGCGGCGTACAGCTCAGGGGTTCGCTGTTTAACCGAATTTAAAATGTGGTCTCTTCGCATCATGTTAAAGGCATTTTGAAAGTCCAACTTTACTAAGATTTTATGGTTTGCGGCTTGTGTGATTCAATGTATGCAGCGGTGGCATGTACGGCAGCTTCGGTACCCCCCTTAATACCACAGCCAAGTTGCAGTGGGGCAACTAACTCAACAATATCCTTGATTGATTTCTTGACGAGGACTTTGCCAACAAGCCTTCGTAGAGTGAGCCCCACTGCAATAGGTCTTATCCCGCCGTCCTTCTTCCGGAGAGCGATAAGAGAAGCTCCATAAAATATTGGCAATATAAATTCTGGTAGTTGTCCATTGATGGCCAGGATAACAAAGCGGCACAGAGAGAGCAGCAAAGGATTACTGTTTTCATCCTGTCTGCCAATGAGATCCTTTAAGTGGCGAGGGCGAAGTCCATCGGGGCCCCCGCTGGAGCAGTTAGGGAAACTTCTAATTGCATTGCGGATCTCCGCTGGGGTAACGGAGATTTCGGATCCGGGTGGTCTGGTCGCTGGTGCGTCTGGGAAGGCTGCGTCTGGGGGGTGTTCGGGGTGCTTGGCTATGAGGCTTTCGAGAGTTTGTGGATTCACTGGGGCCATCTGGTCAGTAGACAAAAGCGTGCGGGCGGCCGACGAAATATCTCCCTGAGCTAGTTTCGTCTGTACCATTTTTGGCCGTCGGATGTCAGTGTCGCACGGCGAGGGCGTCCCGCGTTTTGTTCCACACAGGTGAGGGTTTTCATCTATTTTAGCTCTCCGACGGAAGCGTGCCAGGTTTTCCCGAATAACTGATGTAAGTGTGCGTCCTTTTTGTTTTCGAGCGGGGATGCTAAACACTAGAGAGGGGAAAGCAAATAGCCGTTCCCAATTTTCCGGTGAGGCAGACGAGCATAGATCATTTATAGTTTTAGATAATTCTGCTGCAACATGGCTTCTAAGAGAGCGGGGTATGCAAGATATAATTTTTAACTTAGATTTAATTTCCACGACTTTCGGAAAATAGTCGGCGATGTGAAAAGGTTGCCCAGGGTCGGGTTGAAGTTGTTGGTTTAGTAGTCGGTTAGAAGTTATCGGTTGAGTGGGCGTGTCTGCTTGTAGTTGACCGGCGAGTTGTTCTGTCTGCGTGGTTGACGAGACCCAGCGTCGGATATCAGTTTGCCGACTGGTCATTACAAATTTTCGGTCTGTAACACCTGTGAGCCCTCTGAGACACGAGATCGCAGGGAAGCCGGGTCTTCGATTAAGTCTTCTGCTTGTGCAGGGGTGAAGACCGCTTTTATTGCATTTTCTATCTCTTTACGGATGTCTATCCCACCAGACTGGGACGCGGGAGTCAATTGTTCCGCAGATACCGCCCGAGAGTTCAGAGACAGCCCCGGGATGATTGACGCGATTAGTTTTTCGATAACAGCGCCTACTTGAGCCACAATGGTGTCAATTATCCGCGGGATAAGCTTCTCTGCAACCGACTGCACGATCTTTTCTATGCTGAGCGTAGGAGCACTCACGTTGTCAGCGACTGTCTTTACAGGCTGACTTGGGGCGGGCTCCCTCGTTGTCGTATCACGCACGTTATTTACAGAAACTTTGACTCCATTTTGGACGACAGCAGCAAAACTGCGCCTGCTAAAATTTGCGGCGGGCTTAATGTCCACCACGGGTGCGCAAAGTTTAACAGGTAAGGCCTCAGGTTGTTTCTGAATTACATGTTTGGCGGATTTCTTTAAAAGTTCTATACGATTTAGCCGCTGAACGCACGACCCGAATGTCGCTTCGTGGCTACCTTTGCATAAGCAACAGCAAGCGGGCTGATTGCAGTCTTTTCTAATGTGACTGGTGGAACCACAGCGTCGGCATCGGGGACTCGTTAGTCGACATTCCGATTGCAGATGGTCTAGACTGTAGCAGCGGTAGCAATGGAGAGGCTCCCGGTAGAAAACCACGCCGTGTGACTTAAAACCCAATCGTACTTCAGCCGGAAAGTTAGCTCCTGAAAATGTCAGAATGACATTATCCGTGGCCATCACAAAACCCGTCCTGGCGTTTTTGGATCGAACACGAACTGCTTCTGTGACTCCAAGCGGTTTAAGAGCACTGGCAATAGCAGACTCGGTTAACGATGGGTGCACACCGCTAATCTTTCCTTTCACTACCGATCTGGAACCACTTATTCGAGAAGTGACAGGAACACCGGCTAACGACTGCAGACTCAATAGAGCTGCTCTATCCTCAGGGTTTTCTGCGACAATAACTAGATTTCCCCCTCTAGTAAAAGTTGGTTCTTGTACCGGACCGGTAATATGTTTTGCGATGTCGTCGCATATAGCATTAAAGTTTATTTCCAACTGATTATCTTCGGCTGAAAATATTACAGCATCAGTTTTCTCTTTGACTTGAACCTTGGTAATTGCTTCTTTAGCTACCACAGGTTTTCCCCCAGCGCCTACCTCACACCATCCTGCGTCATCTCCAGCCTCAAGCGGCGTTCCACTAACAACCACTTGATTTCTTTGTAAATCTACAATTATATCGGAGTCAGCTGCAACTGGAGCCGCGCTGTCAACGCCGTTGCCACTCTCTACTGGCTGTTCTCCAGCTGACTGCTTCTTTGCTGCTGAGACTGTCAACTTCTTTCTTTTCTTCTCATCAGCCTTGCTCAGCTGTTGCTGTAGAGGCGGACTGCTGGCTTTCCGTTTGTTGTTCTTCTCCTCCCCATCTGCGTCGGGTGCACTTTTGTCGTCAGTACATGCCGGCGGCTGTTGCTTGGTGACGTCAGTACCAGCAGTGGAGACCGCTTTTGTATCAGCACCGACACGGGTGTCGTTTTGCACTTCACGGGTATCATCTGGCAATTCTTCGGTTGGCTCCGATGCTACCAATGGTGGAATTGGTGGCTTTAGAGGCGGACTCCGTTCAACCGGCATTGCTCTACGAATGCACTGGCTCTAGTAGAATCACTTCAGCACAGCACAACCGTCAAGACAGTCGAAAGTTAAGTTAAAACTTGCACAAAACACAGAGCTCAATCAAAACACGTCTGCACCATTCGAATGTAAACATTCGATTTTTTGTATATTCTTATTTACGCATTGTTTTATTCTTATGATGGCTAAGCGGTGACTGTGGATTTCAGGGGATGCTTGAAAGCTACTCGAGCGCAGACAAATAAAGAGTCTTGTTGGGATGTTTGGGAAAATACAAAAGTTTTTATTTTCAAATTTATTTTTTGTAATTGCTCCATTAGTAAATACAGGGCAGCAACAAAGCTAAGTCAAATTTGTCTCAGCACAGAAACTTCCTTGGCCTTGCCAACGCGGAGGTAAGTCAATGGTTAATATACAGGGCACCACAGGTACGACCGTTACCACAAAAAAATGTTTGTTCTGCTTAATAGACTTCACATCAGTTCATCATGCTGTATGTCGTTCAACATCAACAGTTGTTAGATATTTATTGGCAGATTGACGTTCTCATTCTAAACGGTCTCACTCACTCAAAGATTGGCGCGCTCCAATGTCATATTTGCATTCCGAAAAGGGACATACTTTTGGGCATGCTTCGCTCGTTAAAGGAGTCTTATATATATATATATATATATATATATATATATATATATATATATATATATATATATATATATATATATATATATATAGTCTTATATATATAAGACTCTAAATCTAGTTTGGCCAGACGTGAGGTAGTAATAGAACTCATTCGCACCAGAAATTTCTAATGAACGGTGAGAGCGGAAATGTTTTGTTTAGGAGTGACAATGAAATTCGAATTACCAATATGTGCGGTTCTTACGAATTATTCAATGGACATACCCGTTTGTTCTAAAAAAAACACCCTTTGTCTAAAGAAAATCAACGTAGGTAGCAAAACATTGTTCTCAATACGACTATTTTGCTCTCTCCAGGCAAGTTAGATGCCTTTCTGACAAAACTATTTTTTCCAAACGCGCTGGTTAATTTTCTCCGGTGATCAACTCGATTACATATAATCGCGTATTTTGCAATGTTACGTCCGATTATCCAATTTAACCACATCGGTATAACAACAGTTTGTAATTTCACTGTCACTCCATAACTCCCCCCATTCAGATAAAACGAAATGCTCAAAATGTATGTTGGGATAATAAGCATTTTTAATTGAATGGGGGCGGAACGGAAACGTCTTGCTTAGAAGTGACAGTGTAAGTCACAAATTCATTTGTTTTAATTTCTATGCAGAAGGAGCAACTAGGTCGAGGAGCAGCAACGTCGTAAAGCATTATATATATTCTTCTAAATTATAATAAAAATATATAAAGGAGAGGCATAATAAAAAAATGCTATGCATGTGTTTTTCTGCGTGTACTCGTATTCGGTACCTTTTAGGTCGATAGGCGCCAACCTCTTGGTATTATCTACATTGACCGGTGTAAATAAATATGGGATCGACCTGTGATCAAGAAGTGATGAAGTCGCTGCGTGGTTAGCGCAACAGGCCAACAACCTTCACGGGTCTTAACTATTTTGGCAAGAATTCTTATTCAAGGGGCGCCCATATGTCATCGTCATCTCGGTAACCTAACGGTGTCCCTTGCTGGTGAGTACACAATGGGAGGCAGGCAACGGACGATAGACGTAGACATGAATTTCCGTTCAGACGAATGTAGAAGAAGCATCTGTCGCATTTTTTGTCGTTTCAGCTGCCGCCTCCTTAGGTGAAACTCGAAATAAAGTATACTTTGTTCATTTTGCATACTTTATGCTGGCTATAGGATAATTGTTTTTACGTGAATCTAAATTACGACAAATACTGCTAATGTCATCCACCATATACGCGACTATATAACAATAATAGAAGCTTCACTAAATAATAAATACGGTATGACTACAATGATAGTCGAGCCCGGTGGCGTGGTGGCTTAAGTCTCCGCCTCGCAACCGGAGGAGACACATAGGATGCGCGGGTTCGAGCCCCTACCGTTGCACATTTGTATTTATAGGGGGTCCGTCTATGAAGCAGTGTGAAAAACAGTTCCGTGGACGTTAAATCTTGGCTGAGGGTCAGCCCGAAAACTTTACAATGATACTAATTCAACTTGTGTCAACTGGATTGCATAAACCATTGCATCACCTTCTTGGTGCCTGTACGTTTGCGCGTGTATATGTATTTAAGTATATATATATATATATATATATATATATATATATATATATATATGTAGATTGGCAGTATTCTAGGGACCAATGCCCAGCTAATTCTCCTCTTCATGTATATATTATATTTGTTTTATTTTGTGTTATGATATCTATATGCGTAACAGTGGTGAGCTTTCCGGATATCTGCTTTGACACAAAAACGCTACTATATTTGACGCATATATATATATATATATATATATATATACCGGCTGCTTTTTAGCCGTACCTTCTACCATTTCTACCAAGTCAATCAGGCAAAATTATCGGGGCCAACATAAACATAGGGTTTACACATAATATGTAAAGAAAGAGATAAATACAATTATGCGTCAACTGCCCGCAGTGTGTTCGTTCGTCGGCTTCGTCACGAACAGCGTATGTACAATCAAAATCAACATAGTCCGGCCCCAGGCTGCGTACACGGTGCGCGCACGGGTATGCCAGTGCAATACCGTTCGGCCATTCGGTGTCGTGTGTGGGTCAGGAGACGGGTGGCCTACGATTGGGGTGCGGTGGTGGCACTTAACCTTGGCTTCAGTCGGACTCGGGGGTCGTCGTCGTCGCCGGGATGAACGCCGGGACGCTGCTGGAAGGCCACCCGCAGGCAGGCAGGCCTGGCCGCCCCAAGAGCGTCAAGAGTCTATCGCCAGTCAGTGGTGCGTCATCAGCGAACTTAGCAGCCTCAACAACAGCGGCGACACCAGAAGCAACAGCAATGTGTCGCGCTGATGGCGAAGGATCGTAGGTTCGGCGCCGCTCACCACGGTGTTGCAGTCAACGATGCGCACAGCGCTGAGAAAGTCCAGGCCGAGGTAGCGGCGGTAACTTCGCTTCGCCTCAGCGATCGGCCGCAACTGTTGCGTCGAGTCCTGCGGCACGAATAAAACGCGCACGCGTCACACAATTACGTGTCTTGCTGACTTGTTTATATATATATATATATATATATATATATGTATATATATATAAATAAATATATATATATATATATATATATATATATATATATATAAATATATATATATACAGGCGTTGTGTATTGGACGAGGCGGCCATCGTTCGGTCTTCCAGAATTCGCCCAATCACTTTAAGGTCTAGCACAACTCGGCGTAAAAATCTTTTTTTTTAATGAAACGTGGGCGGAGTGATTTTTGTGAATTTGGAGTGAGAACGAAATTTTCAAAAATTGTTGTATCGAGCTTTTTATCCCGACATATCTTAACTAAATATCGAATTGCGAGAGTCTTAGTCATCTTAGTAACAAAACAATCATACCTGCGTGTTTAGAAGGTAAGTTTGCATCTGTTGAATTGTACTCTACGTTAGCTCAAAACAGAACAAATGTTGTATTAAAAGATAATCCTTAAAAATAAACACTTTGCAATTCTCATATTTTGGTTTTCGCGATTTATTTTATTTCGGTTAAAAAATTAAGTATTACTTGTTTAAGAAACATTGGCACCCCTCGTTCCATTAGAGAAAAATATTTTTTCTCCGAGTTGTACTACACCTCAAAATTCTTTGGGCGAGTTCTGGGAGACTCTGTATATATATATATATATATATATATATATATGAGTCCGCATTTCAATATGATGATAATTCGAAATAATTTCTCAATAGACATTTACAATCGACTCGTTAGACCTCATCTAGAATTAAAAAGATTTTTAGGGAAACTGTTTTTAATTCTCGGCCACAATTAACCCGTCCCCTACGCGCTCGGAATTGCCCTGAGGCATTGCCGACCGGGCGGCCAGTCAGCTTTTCGTACCTGGAAGATCAGGTCGCGATGGTCGTAGTCCGACACGAACATCTTGAACGTGAACTCCTCGCTGTACTTCGAGCCGTAGAATTGCTGTGCGTACATGAATAGTGCGATATACGCCTCGATCTCCTGGCTGCGTTTGTGACGGGCCGTCATCATAGCGTTGGCCGCCACCTTTCCCAGGTTGCATCTGATCGGACAGAAAGTCAACAACAACAACAACGCCGCCGTCAATATCGTTAATCGTATCCACTAAGCGTTGTTATAGCATGCCTACCTAACCTAAATGAACGGGTTTGATCTATAACCATCTGGCATTAGGCCGAAAACAAAGAGCAAAACCAAGTAACACAAATCAAGTAAGAGCACACTTGCTCTACGGCTCCACAACTGGGTAGTTGGTCAAATAGCAATAGATGCCACTTGTTGAATGTAGTTCTGTGTGTCCGGTCCGACCGACAGCGCTTCCGTAGGTTTTGCTCAGGTAATTAGTTGGGTGGGCTTGCGTTCTCCTTCGTTATCTGGCTTTGACGTCAAGAGGTTGCCATATACATACAAGTACGTATATAGCCTTATTGATTTATGGGTTCATTGCTACAGACCAACTAGCAAATAAACGCCGAACGGAACTACTCACTCCCTGTACTTGTCGAAGGTCTGCCGACTGCCGTCTCTGCACAGCAACTCGAAATCCTCCGGAGCGACATTCCTGGCCCAGGGCAGTGGGTTGCGGCCAGCCGTGTTCTCGAAGATCGTTGTGTGCTTCACGAAGGCAATTTCGCCGCCCCCCTCGACCAGGCAACGAAATGCGCCCGAGTGGCCGAAGAACGGCTCGGACGCATCGCGACTGCAGTAGTTTCGACTTTCGCCGTGACACAGGTCGCACAAGTTCCGGTAGCTCTTATAGTCGCTGGCGTAGGGGGCTGCAAATTCCTGCGAATACAAAACGTTCAAACACACGCTCTATAATGCCAAATGTATATAAATAATCTCAAACAAATGCATATGTTTCCGTTCAAGGAGATTACCTTTTTGTCTTCCGGAACTATACGGATATTGTAAATATGACAATTTTTTACCTAATATACGTACACCTAGGTTTCTTGTACAAAGGCAGTTTATAAGGCGCGCCTTCTTTCTGCGTTGGCGCATGTTCACAGCAGTCGCACATGTTATACTTTCCTGGGCATCATGCGAACATATGGCAGAATCAACAAAGAGTTACTCCATGATATTCGGAGTCATTAGGGTATGAACCTGACATGAATCAACTTGAGCAGACTACTGTATAAAGGCAAAATACGAACTTTCTCTTAGGCTAGCCTGATGATCTGATGAAACAGACACGGTGGAGGACCCACGGCAGGTTGCGCAATTTCGCCCATCGTGTGTGTCGAATACATTAGATAACTAACTGGAGGTACAACTACTTAAAGCAAACAATAAATTCCAAGTTAAGTGCCGGAATTTATTTACTAAAGCAAATCTCAAGATCTCAAGGTTGCTACTCGCTCATAATCGGACCATCGTTGACTACACTACTTCTTTAGTATCAGATCGAACGGCTATTTCCCTGTTCTGGGGCCGGTGGTGCATCAACAACTTGAGAATAACGTTGGAAGGTAATAATTCTTCCTATACTGAAAACCTGTCACTAAAAACACTGTTTCGCAAACTAGATCGCCTTAAGGAAAAAGATTTATCTGAAATGTTTCTGATGTAATGATAGCCAGCTATATATATATATACGTTTAGCTATATTGCTGTCAGAAGCTCAGAGATGTAGCGCTCACGGCAGTTCAAGATGATGGCACTGATCGGCATCCAATGATCGCTTTGGTTCGATGTAGTGGTAGCATCTCGAAACCGAAAAGACACAAAACCCACTTAAAGGCAGACGGGGGAGGGCGCACCGATGGACGAGAACGAGAGGGCCAGAAAGCGGTAAAAGAGAACGGCCAATAATTGGGAGCACTAAGAGCGGGGAAACATTGATATTTGTACCTCATTGAGCGCCCCAGGCACGCATCCTTTCGAGAAGAACTCGGACATCGCCCGGGCGGAGTCGCATCCGTAGGACCTCATCCGATCGTTGGTGAGCAGAAACGCCAACGGAATCACGTAGCCGGATGCTGAAAACATGCCGCTACTGCAGACACGTTTACCTGTACAACAAACGTCAAATAAGGACAACCTGAGCTCGAGTATGAGAAATCGTTGTTGAGAAGCAAACTTTTGCTTATTCATTACTCTTAATTTTTGTTTATAAGAGACAATTGTAGTGATGTAATCGGGATCGGAAATTGAGATATACTTTTATATAAACTCTCTTCTCAAAGACGAGAACGACATCATTGTTTCTTAAACGCAACCAATGCTAGACAATCAAGTAAGTAAGCCAGCTCTCTAGGTATTTTATGGTTTTGAAACCAAATGACATCGTTTCTTTCATTTAAACATTTAAAATTAAGCTAATTTTGCGTTAACATCTGTGAAATTAAAGAGAAATTAATATGTGCTGCTCTATTATGAATAACTCCAATAATGATAATTGTTATTATATTAATTGAGATGTGAGATGTGAACGTCTGCTAGACGTTAATTTTTCGCTAGCTTAGCCAATGGCATCCACAACTGAGGAGGTTCCTTCTACAGACAGCCATAAATCGATCTCCCGTAATCCCTTCAGTGCGTTTAGACAAATCTTTGAAAAATAAGTCAGTTATATATATATATATATATATATATATATATATATATATATATATATATATATATATATATATATATATATATATATATATATATATATATATATATATATAATATATATATAAATTCACTAAAATAGTACCACAAATACTTCGGTCATGTAGGTCAGAGGATTGCCAGGTTTTTAGTGGGTTTGAAAGTCCCACACTACTCAGACCAAAGGGTGTGCATTCTGAATGTTTGTTCCTGGCTCCCTGTTAGAAAACACTATATATATATATATATATATATATATATATATAGAGAGAGAGAGAGAGAGAGAGACCAAAAGAAAACGAATATCTCTAAATTTATGGCTATTCCTTCTAGATTCGTCGGATCTGTTGCTGTTTTTAAGTCTATACACAATAGTTACTTCTCCCCTAATAGAGACATTGTCATGTCACTGAAATGACGATCGTATATAATGTCATTTATTGTATAAACTATTCTCAACCGTGAGCAAAATATGCTAAACAGAACCAAAATATGATGCGGTCATGGGAAACGCACTGCAGTTTCTTCCCTTTTCTCGCTTTGCTGCAAACTTAAAGGCCCAATGTTCATGTCTATATGCATGCTGAGAATAGGCACGCTCCCCTCTAACAAGTTGACATTAATACGACAGCTGTCCACACCCGACTGAAGGCCGGCAAAGCCGTTGACGTCTCCCCGACAGAAAAGTTGGCGTCATAGCGCCGTTTACCTTTGAGGTACAGCAAATCGGTGTCCTTATCCTTTTGTTGAGCCACGGCAACGGCATAGTACGTGGGTTCGTCAAGATTGTACTGTTCGGCCAGGATGGGTTGGAGCCCGAATCGAGATCCGGCCCGATAAATGTCTCCCGCCTCGAACACCGCCAAGTCAGCAATGCCCTGCAAAGGTTGGCCGAAAACGCATAGAATTATTCTAAGCTTCGATTGGCGCACACCGTTTTAACATCGTGGACCTTAAGTGCAACAATCTGAAGCGGCAACCAGTCAAGGAGGGTGAGAGTGCTAGAAGTAACGGGATCCTTGAGGGGCCGGCGACAACCAGAAGTACAGGGCCTGCAAGTTTATAATAATTGTTAGACATCCTGTTTTGTACTAAACTCCATTGATGGACGTTCGACAAGTTGTTACTTTGTACGGTATATTCATAATTTATATTGAGCACAAAAGGAAAGCATTCCAAAGGGAAACCTGTGTACTGCAAATGTTCAAAACAGAACCAAACGCCGGTAAATCCGTTATGTTGTGAAAAGTACGTCAAAGTGACGTTATGCTAGTGCATGCCGAGCAACACCAACAACGGCTTGCTGCTAACAAGTGTAGGAGCTTACCTGATGTATCATATGCATGCAGACAAGCTGGGTAGGAGCTAGAACGCAGTGGATGTCCGGTTTAAGATTTTGTGCTTTAAACGCCGACTGAAAAAGAGAAGGCATAATGAAACAGAAAACATTTCGGTTAAGTACACAATGCAGGATCTCGCCAGGAGGCCCTCTCGCGTTATGGGCTTGACCCCCGAACCTATAAAATCTACGCGAACAGATAGATTTTTTTGCCTAAATTTCCACGAAAACGATATAGTTTATTCCTCAGCTCTTAGTAGTGGTATAGAGCAGCAGCATCTGCATCAGCCTTTTTATTTCCTTACTACTTTTACTGGCGCGGTCCCGCGTTCTCTACTCTTCGGTAATATTGTTGCTGTTGTTTTATATTATTATTTTTTATACGGTTTCGGTACAGTGCATGTTAGGGCCAGTATCATTCATAACCTCGCAGCACGGGTGATTCACGTGCGCGTTCACAATCCCGCGCGAACAGATAAATGGGCGAATATAGAATTAATGGCTTTGGGACAAAATCCAAATGGGACACGTGGTCAGATTGATTGAAGCGGATATTTGCCAGGCCTAATCCAAATAATGCCGCAGTTCTCGAATACGTGTAAGAGGTGGCGAATGCATCTAGATGGCGCCTATAATCTGGACGCCACGACATATATGTAGCTAACCAGATAGTATAACACTACGCAGGAACGTCATCACAGACGAGGTAAAAAATAACGTTTTTGCTAGTGGATTGGCAGAATCTATCTACAATCAGTTTTGTAGTTTCACTAACCTAGCTTTTGCTCTAGATAGATTATCGGAGGGATGTTCTTCAGCAGTTGTTCGTAGGCTAATGAAAAAGGGGCAATCATACAGTTCAAGTTTTCCATGCATTAGTCCGGATAGTCTATTGCGAAGGCTTCTCTCTCTCTCTCTCTCTGTGTATACATCGTGTTTTAAATGAACTTAATTAAATAAACTAATAAATGAGTACACTAATCACTACAGATTGTATCTATCCCAACACACGCCCAAAAGCTGTGGCCTGACCCATTCCATCAAAACGGTTTTACTACGCCGGTGATATAGCCCTAGTAGGTCGAGACGTTGCTAATGTATTAATTACCTCAGGGCCGACATGACGCCCACCCTCACCGGTCGCCCGAAAACGTTCGTAGGGCCTTTCGTTTGGTGAGTTACTTACCCTCATCCGTTGGCACTTCTCGTACTCCTTGGACGAGATGACGCAGAATCCCGCCGAAGCAATGGGACACTTCGCCAGCTGCTGGAACACCTCGATATGTGAGCCGAGAAAACCGGCATAGGTTTGCCGTTGCCCGTCGAGACGCACGAAGCGTGCCGTTCGGTCCTGCAGCAGCAGATTGGATGCGTTGCCGTATTTGCGGAACAAGTTGAACTGTGTATCAGCCGGATATGCCTCCCAGGGCGGGCGGAACTACGACCTAGACACCACGTCAACATTATCCAGAAGAGCGTTGAGCGAACAGACAGAGCAGATGGCACACGAACACGCATTTATAAGCAACCCATCGTTGTCCCAAAAAGTCCCAAAAAACGAGACACGAGTGATCGAAAAACAAGGCGAGAGAAGGAAAAATAGAAACGGAGCGATCACAAGTCACAGATGACTGTCTAAATTCACTTACTGTTACAGACGTAAACAAGCATTATTCTTCAAATAATATCACTTATGTTGATTTCGTAATACGAAGTCCTCCCACTATTACAAATAGGCAAACCTCTGAACTGCTTTAGAAAACATCGATAATTAGAGCCTCTGTAATTTTTTTTATTATGTATATATACTAAAATAATCCCCTGATTATCAAGTGTCAAATTTGTAAAAGGTAAATATGAGGATAATAGTATCCAATTCAGTTTAATCGACAAGACTACAGGTGTACAGCGTGCAAATGATATTAATGATTGATAGGAAACCATGCATAACGCTTTGTGCATACGATAATATTTATGACTAGAACGCCCTAAAAACCATTACCCAAGTCTCCACGTTCTGCGTCTATTCCAGCAGCATGTAAGGTCAATTGGTCAAAAGTCCATGTTAGAAACATACCAACATATATATTTACATAAAAATATGTATATATACACGCTACATTGACAGTAAAAAAATACTAAATATATTTACATTAAAAATATATATATATAAATATATACCGAGCAAGATGGCTTAGTGGCAAAGCCTGTGCCTTGCATTCAGGGGACTGGGTTCAAGACCCAGACCGGCCACTCTTAAATTGGTTTGTATGGTTTCCAATTTAGACAAGGTAAATGCCGGAGTGGAATAAAATTAGCCATGACATGAATAAACCGTACACAGGCAATTGCCTTACAAAAAATATTTAAAAAAAAAAAAAAATATATATATATATATAATATATATATATATATATATATATATATATATATATATATATATTGATTTACGTAATCTAAGCAGGGCTGTAAGGAGGAACGTACGCATTCATTGCTTGGTAGACACCGCTGGTGTACACGTTGTTACCACCAGTACCGAAGTTGTTGTTAGTGTTGTCATAGTGGTCATCAAAGGGGTTATTGTTGTTGTTGTCTTGGTTAGCGTTGTTGCCGCCTAAGTTGTACGTGGACTGTGGGTTGTAGCCGTTTGGATTGATATCCATCGTATCGGGCATTTGCGGCCTTCCGAATAACTGCAACGCTTGCTGAAATTCATACAAGTGTCAACTGTAAAATGTTAGCTCGGACAATTACGCCGACTTCATTTATACGTTAGATATACTAGGGCGCAGGATGAGAGCATACATATGAACCTTTGTATGCGTTTAGTGTATGCTCAATATGTGAGAAAGGATGAATTATAAACTTTATGTATACATATATATGAATGCGTTGCTCGCCTATCATCTATTACCTGTCAGCCTTAGATTTCATCAGTTAAAAAACAATGAGAAAAGCTATAGTAGATTTTTTAATGGAGATATCTGAGCTACAGAGTGCAGTATGTTGTAAAAGGGATCCCAATAGTATATAAAGTATGTTCGCTGAGTTATCATTTGACATGTCCCCTTATGCTGCCGCTCTATGCCCCTTTGCTATAAAAGGACGACATGTGTATTTAGGTATGCAGGTCAAGCGAATAATAAATCCATCTTTCCGAACCACTTTCTTTTCAAAAAGCAGAGTCCTAGTGGTGTGACGACCCGAATAATATGCGATTCACAAATTAATTAAGAACAATGCTTCCTTTCGGGAAAGAATTTGCTCATACCTCTATGGACTACCCTTTAAGCCAAAATACAGGCAGTTAAAGCCGGATACCACATACCGCAAATCGAAAAATGACGCTGCGTATTCAGACTTATTCAGACTAATTCATAGAGCATGTGGTAGTGCCTCAGCAGAAAGACAACAATCAAAAAGTTAAGAACAAGTCGGGGAGAGTTCACGGGGAACCAAGCAAGCGTAGATCCTCTTGAGAATCATTCGAAGTTTTCGAGGCATTTTGTCTTTTGCTCTTTATTATACAGGGTAAGGCGTCTTTGAAAACAAAACGTTTCACTAACGTTTAAAGGAAGAAAAAGAACAAAATCTCACTGATATTTCCTATGCACGAAGACTAGACAAACTAACATGTTTTGTCATTGTCTAGTCTCCGTAAAGCATTTTTAAAGACAGTAAATAATGCTCAGGTATATATATATATATAAGAGCAGAGTGAACCGCGGATATTCACAACTCATGAATCGCTTTCGTTTGAAATCTACTTTAACGACATAAGGTCGTTTGAAATCTCTTTTAACGACAATCTCTAAGGTATTTGAGAAATGCGCATTCGAATAACTCAGGGATCATCTTGAACAACTCTTGAATAACGTACTCAATTGCCGACGTTTGGATTCCGCCCTAAAATGTCCACCACCGTCCCTGTTATGAGCTTTGTGGATGACGTCCGTCAAAGTCTTGAGAAAAAGAAAACGGTTGCTGCTCTTTTGTTGACTTGAGGAAGGCCTTTGATACCATTGACATCCATATTCTGATTACCAAACTAAGAGTTTATGGAGCTGACGAACGTGTTCAATCGTGGGTACGTTCTTTTATGTCAGAGAGACAAGAAATGGTACAGATTGGGCAGAAGTTTTCAGATGTCGAGAACATATCAGTTAGAGTGGCTCAAGGGAGTATCGGCGGCCCACTGCTGTTTAATATATTTATCAACGATATGTTTGAAATACCAAAACACGGCCGACTGACCCTATTTGCTGATTATACCACAACACTCTTTGTGGGCGATTCCTCACAAGAGGTAGAACAGTTGATTAAAGAAGACCTTAAGCGACTTTCAGAATGGTTTAGAGCCAATGGCTTGTCCGTGAATTGGTCGAAGACCGGTGTTATCCAGTTCTTATCGCCTAGAGGGATCCTAAGTATGAACCATGAGACATTTAAATGCGGAAACCACACTCTTAGATGATCAATAATACAAAATTCTTAGGCGTTGTCTTGGATTCCAGATTATCATTTGAAGCTCATACAGATCACATTCGTAAAAAAGTTGTAGGGAGCATCGCTGCCCTGTTCAAAAGCCGTAGTATTCTGCCCCGTGACTGTCTACTCGCCATGTATTACGCCTACGTGCATAGTTATCTGACCTACGCAGTTGAAATATTTGGAATGACTTATATGCGTTTTTTATGTTTGTTACATCGCCTGCAGAAAAGAGTCTTGCGCGTAATATTGAGATATCCACCATAGGAATCCATGCGTTATAAATACGTAGAGATGTCGATTCTGCCTTACCCTCTGCAAATAAAGTTGTCTGTCGTAACTGAGATCAAACGAATCTTAATGGGACTTCATCCCAACCTGCTTAATCTTTTCCATTTGACATCCACCATGAACACAAGGGGATCACACACACAACTTCTCATCTTGTCTGCAGCTTCATGTAACCAATCTCGTATCTCAATATCAAATCTCGGTGCCACATATTGGAACAAGCTCCCCCCAGATGTGCGCGCAACCTCTTCTTTGACAATATTCAAACAAAGTGCTGAGCAATACAATTTAGGTACCTTACTCTAATATAAGCCGAACACGATAATAATATAATCATAATGACAATAAATAAAATGATAAGAAAATATGCAATATAAACACTCCATACTAGCCTTTGATGGCTTTGAGGAGCTGTGAACCTCTGTACAAATGTAAACCACTCATGAGAATAATACAACTTATCTATCTATCTATAACGGAGTTTAGTCAGCTCGGCGCCGGTGGTGATGTTGTGGATGGCGATTTTCATAACATTTCTGAAGAGTTAGACTTATTACGCACACCTGCAATTTTTATGGAATAATTCCTACTCCGATGTTGAAGTCGGGTCTTTGAATGTTTTTTTTTTCCTTCGGTAGGTGCTTGCACATCATGGTTGGTGACAGTATTTCACATATCCATCTTACTAATGGTGGAGTCCCTACAGGCTGTGTTTCGAGCCTTTTCTGTTTTATTTTTTATATGCATTAGGTACTATTTCCAGTTTACAAAGTGTCATTCTAATGTAAGTGTTCGGCTTCACTGACGCCACTTCGCTTCTAAGAATACTTACCCCTCCCTTATATATAATTAAGGCAAATTAATGAGGAATTAAAGCGCGCTATATTACTATATCACAAACAAAAAAACACTTTTAGCAAAGCGCTAAAAAGCGTATCAAAACAAAGATAGTCGTAACTATGTCGCTACTTTGTAGTCTTGACGTGACCAGCGATACCGTTCTAGGCAGTGTGCAACTTTAGATTGTAACTTCAGCTGCGACTTTAGGAATCACCTCAACTAAACAGGGTAGTCATGGCCGGGCTTACTTTTCTGCAAAATCCTAATGTTCCTTTATCTGCACTCTAACCAGACTGTCGCGGGTTTATTATGGGTTACTGCATTACAGGCTGGAGAGGGAGGTTTACACAAAAAGGTTATTAAAATTATTTAGCTGAGACCAAACGATGTATATGAATTCTGGCTTGGTCTCTTTCTGACAAAAACAACTGTTTTTATCCTTGAGAATGGTCCGAACATTGCAGGACCCCTGACTTAAAATCAGCGTTTGTGGAGGACTAAAATGTTGATTATTGAACCATTCTTACACAAATGCTCTAATAGCACCCATTCAGATATTAAAATAGGTATGATGCTCATCCCGCTCGTGCACTCTGTTATATATATATATATATATATATATAACGGCTTGTAAATATGATTTGTTGTAGTAGCAGTACTATAGAGCCCCTCGAAAATGTTTAATGCTATATTACATTATATAAAATGTGAGCATAACGTTAACGTAGTGGCAATTGGTTAATCGGGATTGTTAACCTAAGTTAACAAGCTCGATAAACGCACAGAGCTGACTGTTCTTGTAGTGACGAGCTAGGAACTTGTAGCTGTGAGCTGTGCGTACGAGCGATCTCATGGCCGTTCGCTCGCTTAGCGTTAAGCGCATGCCCTTCGTGCTTTGCTGACATTCATACCCAATGAGCTACGTGTGAAGTTGCTTACAAACATGAAGTCCTGAATAATGCGGCGGCGGTCGGCGGACATCTCCGACGTGGTTGCAATGACGTTCGGCGGAACAAAGCCCCAGTTGCATCGTTCATGTCGATCGACCGCTTCGATACGGCCGTCCGGACAGAGCAGGCGATACCTTATACGAAAACGACGCACAAAACAAAGAAAATAAATCATAGATCATCGTAAAAAACGCAATTCTTACAGATAATGTCGGATATCACTCACACCATGAATAACTATGTTCTGTAGAACCTCACTCACTCAGACGTCGTCCGACTGCACGGACGGCAAATTTATTTAAGTTCAATAATTCTTCATTGAGCTTGAAATTGCCATTATTACATAAATTTAAACAGTTATAACTATTCCGGTAATTTTGCAGAAAACGCTATTGCCCGAGTCTGCAATATTTATGTATATATATATATATATATATATATATATAATTAGGCGTTTGTCTCGCAATTGACTTCCCTCCTGACAAATTGTGCTGTCTGTAAAGTGTCTCCTGTTGAATAAAAATCAAATAGGAATAATAGCCTACGGATTAAACAACATTCAAGGGTGCTTGATACGCAAAACTAGGCCCGGCAGCCCTAGGCCACCGATGCACCATTAAAGCAGAACGCAATCATCTCGACAAATATAGTACACGAGACAAAGGGCGTCCATGTTCGTTTATTTTTTTAGAATCGAAAAACCATACTCACTTGAACTTTAGCGAAGGCGCCTCACTGGTAGCTTCGTGGATGGTCGTGTGCTTGAGAAAGGCGATCTCGCCCTCCTTCTCAAGGCAGTGGAAGGCGCCATCGTAGTTTGCGTACGGATCATTGCCTGAACAGCGGTCACCGCCACGTCCGGCGCAAATCTCGCACATCTTTTGAGGGTTGTCGCCTGTTACCGAAGCATACCACAACCTCACCCGAGTTAAGATTGTGTAGCCGCTTAAATCATCCTAACAATCGAATCCTGAATAGATTCTTTAATTGTCAAAGTATATGTATAACTAACTACGTGCGAACGACTACTGATATAATAACTGATAAATTTATACCTATATTTATACATGTCGTATAATTTATATACTTGTAAAAGCATATTATCTTGCCATTGATTTTATTATCTGTAGTTCTGTATTTTAGTGTTTATTATTTAGTGAATATACTTTATTATTTCATATTTTATTATCCATTTTACTTGGTGTCGAATTATATGATACACAAGTTAAATATTCTTAGTTATTTTTTTCTCGCTATTCGTTATTTTTATTTATTTTACTTTGTTTTAGCCTTCTCTACAAAACAGCTGTACGCCTGTTCAACGCATGACAAACCTGTGGGATTATGTTTATCAAGTAAAGAGTTCGGTGCACAGCTGGGACCGAAGAAGTGTGACGCGCTTTTAACGAGGTTGTTGCAATCGAGAACCTAAAAACAAAACACACAAAAACGAGTATATATGTATATGTGTATATATGTATACGAATATACGAATATGCTGCCGCTTTAAGCGCCCCTGATATAAAAGGGTGACATGTGTATTTAGGTATACATGCCAAGCGAACAATAAATCAATCAATGTATATATATATATATATATATATATATAGAGTGTCGCCGGCCATTTCCTCCATTTCATCCGGTCGACATATATATATATATATATATATATATACACATATATTTCTACCGCCAGATCCTGCCTTCAATACATCTCTACGCATACGGACGTTATAATAAATCAGATTAGAGGCAGCAGCAGAAGAAGAAGAACAAGCAGGCACTTGGCGAATGAGCTGGAACATGAAAGCTCCTCCTTACCTCAAGTACGCGGTTTTCGATGAGGTGAGCCATTGGTACTACCCAGCCGGCCATATCGCCGACCGAGGAGAAGCATGCCCTGCGGCCGCGCAGATGCAGCAGGTCCGAGATGTTCGCGTACTCGTGAATCACGGCGACCGAATAGAAGCCCGCCTGGCCCTCTACACAGCAACAGCAGCAGCAGCAGCACAGATATTTTTTTGGATCGTTTAGAAACATAAACACTACATATTTCGTAACTAGCGTAACGTACTACGATCACGATGCATATATATATATATATATATATATATATTATATAATATATATATATATATATATATATATATATATATATATTATATATATCTACATATATATATATATATTCTATATATATATATATATATATATATATATATATATATATTTATATAATATATATATATATATATATACTATCTATATATATATATATTTATATATATACATATGTACATATACATTGGTAAAAATACTGTGCACACTCCGTTAATGTATACAAAAAGCAGTAAACTATCGTAGAGTAGCACCGCGCGACTCACCTGGTCCGTAGAGTTCACTAAGAATCGGTATAACCGAATGGTAGCCGCCGCCTGTGTACATCTCGCCGGGATCCAGTTCGACCACGTCGACTTTCTGATTGTCGAGGAAGTTCATGCATTGGTCCTTTGACGGCGCCTGGGAGCAGAGCAGGTCGACGTTGAACTTTCTCGACGTCCGAACTGCCTCAGCAAACTCCGTGCACTTGAGATGCTCGACGTCGCTCACCGAACACCACGTGATGTTACCGAGAGGCCCGGCATACGCTGCGAAAAAAAACACGAACGACGAATGCTGATTGCGATGATTTGCTCTAAGCTCTCGTAAATCAATTTGTGAGTTCTGAATCTCGTTTTTCTCATTGCATACAAGTGTATATATACACAATATTTCCTTTCTTTGACAATGATGCTTGGATGTATCAGTGCAAAACCGTACACGGGCTCTAGCCTTACGGAAAAACAAATGAAGTTATGGTCATCGCACATGTTATTAATAAAACGCACTTATATTTAAAAAAAAAAAAAATATATATATATATATATATATATATATATATATATATATATATCGATGAGGGTATTAGCAGGCGTTGTGAAGTAAAGAGCTGCGGAGATGGTAATTGATTCATGAGCTATAAGAGCCACCATACAAAGGGTCGGCAATACTGTTGTGACGAGCGTATTTCCTTGCTACAATGCTGAATCACACCGATGGACTGATCACCGGTTTGATGATGTACACACCTGTATATATGACCATGTAACTGTGTGAATTTACTCTATGTTATGAAATGTATTTTTTTCGAAAACTTAAGCATTTGTAATGCAGTTTCGCAAATAAACCACATTCTGAATATATATATATATATATATATATATATATATATATATATATATATATATTATATACATATATATATATATATATGTCTTGTGTGCTTTAGTGCCGTTAGCCGCTTCACATACCAAATAAATGTCTTTATCCTACTCTACGATAAACACAAAAATACGTTATATAAAACGCTACAAATTCACGAGCCATCAGTCATCTTACGCCGTCACGACAAGATAAGTAACCGCCCCATACGTTAAGGACTTAAATGCGCGAATATTAGAAGCATACAAGGTCAGTGCCAGAAGCCAAAGTCCGGTTTGGGTCTAGCGTTGCTCGAAGCATTTTTAAGTTCACGTGTTGCGCTTCACATACACTGATCGAGTATCTCGACTACGAATATGTATCAAAATCTAGTCCATTTACGCCTACTACGAATTTACAAATAATAGGCCACACAAAACCGAGCAGGTACGTGATAATGTGATAAAAAATGAACGTACTGCCGCTCTTGATATGACTCTTGAAGGACGCTAAACAAGGTCAGAACAAACACCCCCCTTAAAATGACGTTTTCACTAGTTATCAAGAAATGTATTGCGCCCCAGCTCCGGTAATTGCTTGATAAGTGCATACCCTCAGCTTGACACAAGCTGGTAACCGCATATTTTTCAATGATGAATCACATATTGCGGGTTACAGAGAATTGTGCCTTTCTACTAATTTTGCTATTAGCAACTAGCAGCCTAGGTTTTTTGAAAACGTCTTAAGTCTGCCAATTATATTTTTCCTTCCACGGTAAGCGCCGCTATAGTTGTCGGTTCCAAAATCTACCAACCACAATCCGGGCGTACATCGCCCTACTCTGAAAATCCATCTGCTTTTATATTCAAGCTGATATAAGCAAACATAAAGCTCGCAAACTGTGCCATAGTCTAGGGGGGCTAATGAGCTAGTCGCGATTTTCGCCTATCGCGGATTCGCCAGTTCAATCCATGTCGTTAATCCAAATTTGTTAGAGCGATGCTCAATGAGAATAGATAATAAACCATAGTGTGGAGAGTCAGCGGCAATAGTGCCACAATAACTATTGGGGAAAGCCGACAGGGGACGGAGTAGAGTCCATAATTAAAAACAACCTCCTTTTAAATGTTTTTAATATTATATAGGTAAAAAACTATTTCATTTTTAGCAAAACGTGTATGGGTGCAATCAATGCAGGTTGTTGACATGTGTTCGCATGTACACAGCAGCACCAGTCGGCGAATAGGCGCTATGTTAGCTACCGAACGAGGTTTGACCTGATATCGAAAAACTTGTCTGAGCAATCCACACTTTTTAGTTTGGCGTAATGCGGATTTGCTATGCGGTTGGTTCAACGGATGACAGAACATTGACGGCCAGTGTCAAGTGAACACCTCAAATGCAGAAGTTTCAAGAATCCTCCCTAAACTCCGTTCACGAGTTCTCTACAGTTAGCCTACTGGACTCGCAGGCCGAGTAGCAAATATGCTTAAAAATAACAAACTATTCATAGAGGGGAATGTTATATGTTTTTAATTTTTTAGATCTCAGGACTTAGTTAAAAAAAAAAAACAGTTGAAAATGGTGCTTACAATCTGGCATAAGATGCTCGCTGTATTGGTTGTGAACTAAGTAAAGCTAAGGTTATTGTTTATATATTTTCATGGAATGTCACGGAAAAAGGCTGGTAACGGTAAACGTTTCTAAAATATTATAATACAATTTAAATGCGTTATGTTTATGTATTGGTTATATCAACAAAAACGAGTGCATTTAGCGCTATTTCTGCTGCTATACTTTGACAGCCAAACCCTTAACACAGTTCGACGGCAAAGAGTGCGCCGTTATTAAAGATTGATGCTGTCCCACACAACAACGCATCCTTATCGTTAAACAACATTTTAAAAATGGTCTGAGTTTGACTAACATAATTTGCAAGTCGCGTAACTTTTTTGTGCATCGGCAAAGTACAGCAAAATTGTCCCTTTGAAATGGCGAAATTCCATGTAAGTTTCATAGGAAGAAAGTGCACATTATGGGCTGGAACCATCATTTGACCATTTTTCTGCGGAAGCGTTTCTAGAAAAATATATGTCAGCAGCCCTACGACCACCCAAGTCTTGAACAAGAAGATTTGATGTTGTATCGATCAGATCTAGCCATACTTATGTCATAGCGTGTTTGAAATTTTCGCTAAAATAACGCCAATGAGCCAGCAAATCCAAGACGGGTAGTTTATATACATATATGTTGTTCCTCACATACCTACTCACGTTCAGCGCAAATATTGTGTATAAAGAGAGGCATCCACGGTCAAGTAGTTTAAAAGTAAGAACCTTTCAATCAGCTAAATTTTATCGTCTCAAAGATGCCATAAGGTATGGATCATTATATAAGAACAGAACGATAGTTCTCTAGATTAGCTTCATCCCTTACGAACCCGTGTAACAATATCGAGCTTGAACGAATCAGGAACCGCACCGTCATTAAAAAATATCAAAAAGTGTCCTCTTCAGATCAGTTAAAAAAGCAAAAAAGTATATATATATAAATAAAGAGTTAGGTTGGTACAAGATGTGTAGATCTTAAAGTTGCCTTAGTTTATAAATGCTAATTAAATATTTATAACACCTACAAGCTTAGAAAATCCGCATCATCTACATACTTAACTAAATTCAGAGTACTTCACTAAATTCTTGCCTGTCAACTGTAGCTGTAATATTACCATATATGTACCCAAACAAGCAGTGAGATTTTTTAACATGAATACGACAAACACTCGCTCAAGATTCAATATCCAGGAAAGCGATCGTTAACAAAATGTTTGCATGGCGCTTAATACGTAAGCTTAACCATGTACAACCCGCCGCCTGAAGGCCGGCTTGCAATAGCCTTCTTCTGTGATCTCAATAAAGCCCCCCTGCTAAAGGATATATATATATATATATACAGACACGGGCAATAGCATTTTCTGCAAAATGCCCTGAATGGTTACAATCGTTTAAATTGTAATTATGGAAATTTCAAGCTCATACATCTTGAGCATTGTGGCACTCGACCCTGATGATTGGATGTTATTCCGTTGAGACCTACATATACTCACTAAACGCACCTCCCCCTTAAGCTTGACTCTCTGATGGCCTAGATCTCCATAGAGCAGTACTATGAGACCGGGGTGATAAATCTGGCGCGATACATTTCTGTTTTTCCCAGTCATCTGCTACTAGGCGTGCGGGACGAATTGTCAAACATGCTGTTGCTTTCATGCGCAAACATCAATTACGACACATTAGGATGCTCAGGAAAGACTGTTCCAAGCTCAGCCACTCATCTGTGGCGCTCATTGGCCAAAACAGCGAAGCATAGCCGAAAAGTCACAATGGGTAACTCAACCCTAGGTACGATTTTGTAACGAGTCTTGGCACTTCCGTCTTCCGGACAAACGATGGAGGAGGCATACGATGTTGTGCACCTTACTCTATACGCGGGTTCCTGAATTTTGCTCTCGACCTCTCATATGAGAGCCGCCGAAACCCTTCTAAAACATGGGACATTCTACGAGCTTGTACTAAGCCATACTTTTCAACTTAAACCGATTAATTCACGTAGCAAACTATCTTGGTACTAGTTGAACCAAACTGCATGGTCCCATCTTGGCTTTTTACTCACAAGCGCCTGTCTCCACAGCCTTCTCTAAAATACCATTGCGTCTAACACCGGTAGCACAAAGGTGCCATACCTCATGGTGACCTACGAGAAACCAAACCTTTTCGGGCTGACCCTCAGCCAGCATTAAACGTCCACGGGTTTACTTTCGCATTGCTTCTTGAGATGGACCCCACAAATACAAATGTGCAATGGTAAGGATCGCACCCGTGCACCTATGTGTTTCCTCCGGTCGAGAGTCGCACGCGAATAATGCACCACACCACCGGGTTCGACGACCTACGAGAAGTCTGCTAAACTGCTCCCTGACTCACACATACGAGGTGTGTCCAAAAAGTATAGCGACTTTTGAATTTTCGCGGGTTACGTATATTCGAATTTCGATTTTTTGTGGCGTTATGTTGGTACTCATGTCTCTCACTTATGCCGACAAGCTCGACCATTTTGAATGTTCACTTAATTGTTGACAGCTGCTTTGCTTGCACGTGTTTTGGATCGTCTTCGATTTTTACCTATTCAAAAAAATGGATCAAAGAACCTGTATCAAATTTTGTGTGAAAACGAAATTAAGTGCGCGGATGCATTCCGAATGTTGACTGTGGCATACGGAGAAGCTACCTTGGACCGAAGCAACGTTTATCGGTGGTACAAAATGTTCTCAGAAGGCCGAGAAGATGTGAACGACGAAGAGCGTGCCGGACGCCCGAGCACTTCAACAACAGACGAAAAAATTAATGAAGTGGAGAAAATGGTATTGGCCAATCGTCGAATCACCGTTAGAGAAGTTGCTGAGGACCTAAACATATCGATTGGCTCGTGCCATTCGATTTTTATCAATGATTTGGGCATGAGACGGGTCGCCGCGAAATTCGTACCAAAATTGCTCAATTGCGACCAAAAACAGCATCGCATGAACATTGCTAATGAGATGTTGGACTCTGTCCGCGACGACCCAAATTTGCTTCAGAGGGTCATAACTGGTGACGAATCGTGGGTTTATGGTTATGACGTGGAAACCAAAGCTCAATCATCTCAATGGAAGCTGCCGCACGAACCAAGACCGAAAAAAGCGCGCCAAGTTCGGTCGAATGTGAAAGTTTTGCTGACAGTTTTCTTCGATTGCAGGGGCGTGGTGCATCATGAGTTCTTGCCACAGGGTAGAACGGTCAATAAGGAATATTACCTGCAAGTTATGCGCAATTTGCGCGAAGCAATCCGCCAGAAACGCCCGGATTTGTGGAAGAACAAAAATTGGCTTTTGCACCACGATAACGCCCCTGCTCACACATCGTTGCTTGTGCGCGAGTTTTTGGCCAAAAACAACACACTAATGATGCCGCAGCCACCGTATTCCCCAGATCTGGCCCCCTGTGACTTTTTCTTGTTCCCTAAACTGAAGAGGCCCATGAAAGGACGACGTTACGCTACGCTTGACGAGATAAAGACGGCATCGAAGGAGGAGCTGAACAAGATAAAAAAAAATGTTTTTTTGAAGTGCTTCGAAGATTGGAAAAACCGTTGGCACAAGTGTATAATATCTCATGGGGATTACTTTGAAGGGGACAAAATAGATATTCATGAATAAATGAATAATTTTTGAAAAAACACAAAAGTCGCGATACGTTTTGAACACACTATGTATGTAAAGGTGACTTTATCTGAATATATACGGAAATTTCTGTTTTTATGATTGCAGGTGCTTCCAGAGGCAAGTTTTAAAAATGTAGCGAAAATTGTTGAAATCTAGATAATTGGTTTTATCAACACCTCATGCCGTTTCGGGGCACTATTCCGGCACCAGAGTCAGTCTTACAATTACGAAATTTGCATACGATGAAATAGGATTCTAAATATAATTTATTTTGGAGTCTATTTACAGGCGGGATAAATACCGTTCAGCTTGCGTTGTTTAAAATCCTTAACCAACTTCAAGATGAATTTAAAGTCACACCTATTATCCCGTCACTGATGACTACACAAGCCTTCCTAAATTGACTCTCACATAGAGGAAAACAAAAGACATTTAATTTCGGCTGCAACTTTTTGCCAACACAATGGTAACTGTAATAGGTTTAAATTACTATCGACTCCTTGCAATATTTGTAAATATATGAAATAACATACATGCGTATATAACACCTTGTTCCAAAAATAAATAAATAAAGCAGACTTTTTTCTATGCGAAATATTGTTTCAGGCCCACAAATAAAATGACATACATCTAAATGGGCATGTTCATTTTAGTGATACAAATGCTAGCAATATCGATCGAGTATATAAGCTATTCTCGTCTCGTTGATTACAGCATAGATGATTCGTCCATATTGTTCGCGTCTACCGCTTCTAGAAATATACCATGACTCTAGCTGAGAGACACAATTTGTACTAAAATCCTTCTGGGTTTGAAGACGTGCGTCATCAAAAATACGTTAGTAAAAGAGAGCACCGTTAGTATACATACATTTAAATGATCGCCATCTGCCTTAAATATATATATATATATATATATATATATATATATATATATATACATACATACATATAGCAAGAGAAAGAAAATCCCGTACAAGGTATCGACATGATTTTTTAAAGCAAATTATTATAGTGCCTGCGCATTTTGAATAGTGAAAAGTGTATATGTTTTATTGTAACTTCAAATAAGTGCAAAGTTATTAGTCGTTCGACACTTGAAGCTAGCACTCACTAAGGGAGACTCGGTACATGTGCCGTAAATCCGAAATAAATGGCTGTCACGATACGAATATTTGAACTTACAAATTGCCAAAAACATACATTCTGTCAAAATATAATGCATTTAATGTATGTATGTGTATATATATACATACATACATATCATTTTATATATATATATATATATATACCTAACCAAATTTCTACTTAAATGTCTTGATTTCATCATCTGTCAGCATAGACAGTCATCAACGAAATAAGCGTTTTAGTAGAATTAGATTTGGTCATATGTTTTATAAGGATAAATCGTTGTCGGTGTAACAATGCATACAGCGTCTTGCAATCCAACTTGCTAATATATATATATATATATATATATATATATATATATATATATATATAGTAATGTAAATTTAATAAATGGTTAATGGATGCGTACGTCTTGCGTATATGGTGTACATAAGTCTGCTGTACCTGTCGCAGCGATGAGCAACGTTGTGACAAAAAGCTTCATAGCTGAGGTGCTTCTGACCTCCATCGTTGCCAGCAGGAGCCTATGCTATAGCTGTAAGCGCACGCGGGTTCGGAGCCAGGCTTGTTTTTCCGTCGCGGACACCCTGTCAGCCACAGATAGATGCGCTCGGTAGCCTCGAAATCGATCGGGTCGATCTGGAGATTGTGAACTTCGCCACAAGTAGCCGACTAGAAGATGCTAGTCCGCCGGTGATCATAAGTGAGACGAGGCATTTGCTGCTTAAGCCGCAGGCAATCGCCTTTATTCGAAAGTTCCGTCACTCTCCTCGGTGTTATCCATGCCCTACAATAACACATGTAAACACACACACCCATGCGTGTATCACTACTGCACGTCACAAAATCACACATACGCTGAAAGATAAACGGTATTTCCATACATCATTGCCACCATACACTACTAACGACTATGGTTATCAGCCTTCACCGGCGTGATTATTACTCAGTCGTGCTGTCACAACGCTTTACTTAAGTAGTACACTTCAACGACGTTATACTTGTTGTTGTACACCACCTTGTTGTTGCTATTGTTACACCGTTTTACGATCAATACCAACAACAACAACCTGTAGCAGCAGCAATAACCGTCACAACAACAACAACAACAACAACACAAAACTTCGCTCCAACGGATCTCACGTTGCCGCAAACTGCACGCTGAAGTCCGTTCCCGAAACTTAGAACTGCGGCTCCAGTGCTCTTTGTCGTCCGACGGAATACTAAATTGACTCCGCCAGTTCTGTATCGGTTGGGTCTGTCAACTTGTTCTATGATCTGGCAGCTTTTAAGGCAATGACTGAAGCAGCAAGAAGTGCGTTTAGCTATGTGCGTTACCTAGATATTAGCCAGTTAGCTATTTAGTAGCCAGTTAGCTATTTAGTAGCCAGTTATTAACTATTAGCTATCAGCTTACTGAATGGAGTGATTTGCAGTCGATCAATCTATCCAATGGATGGCTATCGACCAGCATCACAACAAACAGTTGGGAGGTTTTTTGTTGGTTATTCGCTGACTCAGCGACACAACCGGCGGCGGCATTACTACCATCACCCACTACCCAGCAGAAGCAGAACAGCAACAAATACAACAATAACGACAGCAACAACAACAACAACAACAACAACAGCGACAGCAGCGGAAGCAGCTTTACGTCAGGCCACAGTTACGGCCACAGCGTTATTGCTTGTTGTCTGTGGCGATACGCCGGTTGCCACAGCAACTGCAGCCGCGCCGCGGCATCTTCGGTCGTAGCCAAGAGCCGGTTGCCGCTACCGTCGCTACCGTCGCTGTCGTCGTCGTCGTCGTCTTCCGTCGTTGTCGCCGAACAGGAGAGCGCCGGGAGGCCGAACGACAGAAATATTCGACCTCATTTCCCTCGATTCTGCAGCTCGTTTACCGTAGACAAAACAGAAAACATGAAGAACATGAAGAACACGAAAAAGGAGAACGGAGACAGTGACTTCTGTCTATCTATCTGTCTGTATCTTCTTATTACATCTGTAGAGTCCGTGCGTCTACAGAGACGGCTGCGTCTGTCCGTCCTTATATATCTGTAGTCCGTGTCTACCCGTGTACAGATCTGCCTATCCGTTTAGAGATCTATCTTTCTATCCACTGTGCCCATATCTGTCATTTGTGTACTTATTTATCCGTCCATAGATCAGACTATCCGTCTATAGATCGGTCTATCCGTCTATAGATCGGTCTATCCGACTATAGATCGGTCTATCCGTCTATAGATCGGTCTATACAACTATAGATCGGTTTATCAGTCCATAGCTCTGTCTATATCCATCTACATATTTGTCTATCTTTCGATATTCTTCAGCGTTGCGAAAAACCAATTACGTTGCCCCAACTCTGGAAATGTGATGCCTATGATATGTATATGTGTAAACAATCCTTGGTTAATAAAACTAAGCTAACTAACTAATCGTCTGTCCGTCCATATATCGGTCTATCCGTCTATAGATCTACCTATGCTTTCGTAGATCAGCCCCTATTTCCACAGAACTGTCTATCCTTACGTAGATCTGTTTATTTGGCTACAGATCTGCCTCTCTGTCCGTCCGACCATAGGTACATCTGTATGCGAGCGAGCACGGAGCAGAGTCGATCGCGTACGACGTACGTATGACCGTATGGCTGACTGCACGTATGACAGCATTGCGGCGATCGCGCGTGCCGCCCTCCTTGTACAGAAGTTGGGCCAACTGCTGGTTGTTGGTTCCACTTGTGCGCTCTACTCGAACGTAGGCCGGCAGATCGCCGCTGCACCTCAGCGCAACCTCATCTTCATTGAGGTTGTTGTTGTTATTGCCGTCGTCGTCGTCTCTTTGGCTTCTGCTGTTACTGCCTCTTTACGGACCGTCGCGTATCGAATGAAGCGTCGTCTCCGTCAACCATCGTAGCGTGCACGTTGTTCTGGCTGGAACGACAAAGACTCTGATGACGATTATGATAATGATGATGCTGATGCTAATCGCAGTGTGATAGGACAATGATGATAGTTACGTCAGGCGGCCCGAAGAAGAGCTTCAAAGTTCTCACTGTCGTTCCGATGGCTTTAACGCATGGCCAAATCAGAAGTGGCAGACACGGAGAAATCGTACGCGGCCGCCGAAGTGTCAGTTGCGCCATCTATCGGGCCATCCCGTCATTGTCGCTTCTCTCCGACGCATTTAGTTGCTTTCGGCGGCGATGAAGTGTCAAAAATGTCCTCACTTCTATGGTTAATACTAACTTTTTCATCGTTTTGTTGCATACAAGTTGACTGTGAGAAGTAAGAGATAGTGATCGTCCATATATGTGCATGAAGTACATGCATACATTGAAATCAAGATCCAAACAGAATCTGATTCTGTTGCTTTTGTTGGCTATAGCGTGCGAAGCAAGCAATCCTTAATTAGGTGGTTGATACCAATTACTCTATCCTTTTTTCCATACAATTTGAGAGTGAGGAAACAGGCAACTGATAGTTATAGCATTTATGTGCATGACCTACATGCAAAAATATCAAGATCCAATAGCCGGCACCAAATGTAATGCCAAACGTTACCCAGTCGAATTAGTTCCTCTCTGATTCCACCATACTTCCTCGAGAGTTGACCTTCTAAATGTATCCCCACCGCCACTTGTGTAAGTTAGAAAGCGTCCATAGATTGCTTCCTATTTCTATGAATCCCTGATTTTTGCTTATTATTTAGATGGGCGTTTCCTGCACAAATATCGCACTGACTTCCATTGCAGTTAGCACATCTAACGTGCTGCTGAGAGGGCGCTGCTCCTCTCTCGGCCGCCCAGTGTTACGTTACCCGCCTGTTGGTCCGACTTTTGTCTCGTGCAGATCGTCTTCCTGCCACGGATACGCAACTCAGGTAAGCTAGAATAGAGAACGTGACTAGGAACGCTCCGGTGGTCGGAAGATGCCAGCGGAGCCATTTTGCTGCTGACTTGCTACCGGTGAGACGACAACCGCTGTTTTAGCTTGTCATCCGGGCGCCTCGGCTGTATGCCGCTTTCCATGGACTTGCCTGCACTGGATGAGAGCCTGGGCTCCCTATCTCCAGTCCCCGTTAGACGTGAGCCGCCTGGCTCATTCATCGGGCCTCGAATGTCCTTCTGCACTTCTTGCCTTGGATCGTACTCTTCTTAGATTTTTCTCTTTAGCTCGCCCGATCGTCTTCTCATTTGACCATCGCGAGGCCATCTTGAGAATAAACGGCTTCTGAAACTTGTCTATTGCCATCGGCTGGCCATTTATGCAACTGAGCATCGGCATAGCAAGCAGCTTTTTTCTCTCTGGAAGGCTTCGAGAATGCATGATCACACGTCACTAGCAGCTTGCGCGACTAGTGTGAAACTCAAAGACCCACTAAATCTGGATTCGTCTTCACCCTCTCAGGCTCGGTCACACTAAGCATTTCTTCGAAGCCCTGAGAGAGGCAGCTCTGCCATTCTCCTTGATTGAGCTACGGTCCCGCCTACCTTTCAGAATATTTTCATTCATTCAGACAGGGTGGTTATTCCAAGATATACACCATTCTGAATGGGTGCGTCAAGAAGGCCTGGCTGCACTTCCCCCTATACTCTCAACTCGATCGGCCTCTGGTCTCGACCGTCTGAACCTCTCCCGCCTAGCTATCTCTCTAGCGTCTTGAGCGTCCACAGATCTGTCGCGTCCTTCCGCGCTTTTGTCGAGGTCATCATGTAGCTAACCACCTCCTGATGGTCCGCCTCCCAAGGCTCGCATAGCACACAGGTTTTACCGATCCCTGAGTTGAACAGCAGGTCAACTCCTCGTGTCGGCAGTCATACCACGTCCTGAGGTCCGATATCAAACTCTTTTTAGAATATCTTGCTACCCTCGCCAGGAATTTTCATAGCAGTATCTTAGCTTAGACCAAGCTTAGCTTCGGCTTAATCTTAGCTTAGCTTCGGTCGAGATCGTCCGGTACGCCCGGCTAATCCTGATTGCTAGTGTCCGTTGGGTTGGTCTTTGCGCTCTCCGGTTTTTCCCCGTCCGCATTGCCATGTCCGCTCAAACAAACGACGCGTAGAGAGCCAATAATTCGGCAGCCGAAGCTACTAGCTTTCGATTCCCTCCTGATGCCCTTCCAATCCCTGGCATAATCCGTGCTAGGTTTGAGGCGACCTTGACATGTTTTACATGTGCCACTCCAATTAAACCCGTGTCGAGGATCAGCCAGAGCTACGGAGGCCCGCCGTCATAAGGCAAACTCCATTTTTTCTCATCCGGCGGTTAGATACAGTGCCTCGGTCTCGAACCGTGAACATCTCATTGAGCCATAAAAAGGACTAGAACGCGTGCCCTTATGTACAGCTTAGTACAGTCTAACATAGTGCTGCCCAACACAATTCGGTGAAAAGTATTAGAAATGTAGATAAAACGAAGGCTATTCAATTCAGGGAATGGCAAGCGATGACGAGTTTTATCTTTAGGGAAAGCCTGTCGAGTATCTAAAATACTTCGCCTACTTCGGTGTTGATCTAACAACCAGGAAAGTACCCGCAAGGATCTTATGGCAGTATTTAAACGCTAGTGTGGCTGTCGTTACAAGCAGCCTTACAGCTATTTGATGAAGATAGGCCACACAGCTGGGTATGGGATACAAGTGATTTGGCCGTGCCTCAGCCCAGCTAACCTTGCTGATTTCGATGCACTCAACGCACTTTGGGCATTCACAAGTAAGCCGCCACCTCTCTCCACAGCGACTTTGCAGCGAAGCTACAACCTGTCTCGCACTAAAGCGTTTAAGCAGCACATTCGTGTTGCTTGATAATTTGTAAGCGAAAATAGCCGATGTCGATCCAGCCTTCTTTATGAGGTCTGTCCTTGCCTCAGACACGTGGAAATATCCCAATATGAAAAATTATCATCTTACTCTTTGATTTGCTCTGCATGGGTTTCACCATAACATTTATGCACAACCTGGTTACTATGAAGCTAGCCAACCATGTGCTTATCAATGCTGCGCTTAGCAGTGCTTGATATATAATTTACTTTAAGGTTTCTGTGAACCATCTAATATAACAACATATAATACCGGCTATTTGTTCAATGAACTACGTATATAAGGTCATCTTGTGAGTGTCCATTTACCCTCCTTAAGTTTATCTAACTTTTCTTCCTTCTGTTCTTTTTTATTGAGGATTTCACCTGTATACTACAGTATTTACTTTCCAGAAATAATGCATGTGTTCCCAGTAGAGTATTGTGTAGCACGCGTGTACGCAATCGGAGTCTTAAATTATACTACGACCTAATCTTTTTCGGGATGACTTTCAGCCAACATTAAATGTCCACGGGTTTGCTGTCATAGACCCCAAAATCAAGGCGTAACAAAGGGTTATTTAAAGAAACTATTACACAAAAAAGTCACTGTATGAAATGTACCAGACAAGCCGGCAAATTCAAGGGACTATCAAAAGACCTTGGCTTCTTTTACCCAGAAAAAATAGACGGCCCAATGCCCTCATAGATGGAAACAGGCCACATGCAAGTTGCGTACTCCCGGACGGTACGCTAGAGACAATTTATAAATACTTAAGAGTGTTAACACTGACATATCGACTATTATTTATATACCACTTGGAAGAAGAGCGAGCAGCCGTTTCTAGGCAACCTGTAGAGATTGGAATAAAAACCTAGCCAGAATTAATGTAGTCTCAATTATCGCCTATAAACACTTGCCCTTCATCCGGCACTACAAAACATGGCGAAAGTCAGCAGCTGAAAAACTAAAGGAATTGTATATAAAGACAAGTGTAAAGCTTTCGCAAAATGCCTTCACCATGCTGGCACTGTAGCTGTGTTATGAGTTGACCTGCCCGAAACGAATGCCTAATATAAATATAATTTCAGCAAAACACACTATATGTGCAACGCAGACAGAGTCACCTGCGCATGTTTATTTACAAGTAGCGACAATGAATGCGTATGTATATACACAACAAAGTGAGTTTCTTCTATGTGAGGTTGACAAGAATTCAATCTATGGACATACAAACTACGACACTAATACTTCAGACTTCATATAAACAACACAGCCATCTTCCAAAGCTGTATGAAAGACTAGATGATAATCGTCTGCGGGAAGGAATTAATTTAAATAAAAACACCCTCCGCTAGCGATCAACTTTGTTAAACATCCATTAATCGAGAGCTCAGTGACTTCACGAAGGGGAAATCACTCTATTTACAGAGATCCCTAGACTGCAACAACAAATGATCTCACTACAAATGGAAATACTGCTGCCGTTATTGAGTGTATTACTTTCCGGCTTCTCATTTCCCAAAAACACACTAGTTAATTATGCTAAATTTCTCATAAACACGGAAATCTTAGGATATTGGTTTATACGCATATATATGACATTGGGGACACCAAATTCCCAACCCCTTAAAATGTCAGTCATCAATCACCTTACCCACCAACTACATCTGATTCTCGATAACACGAGACCGAATGTTTTATGTGGTCTGTACCGCCGTTAGCCCATCATAGCGTGCCGACCTGATTGAACCGTTTCAGTCGCAATGGCAGATTATCTTTAAAAAGAACGGGATCGGCTCTACATTGGGACATACCTAACGGCATACCACCAAAGGCCTGAGTGAACTTGTTAATACAGTCGGACCGTGCCTGCATATGGTCCAGGCTGGCTGACAGCGAATTCGATGCGATGGCCGGAGTGTCGGGTTTAAATTTCTTGCGAGGAGCAACCTTCACCGGGGGAGCGCCACCTGTCAGGTTAGCGACGAGGAAGTTCATGAGGATGTCTTCGCAGTTGAACTTCGTGTCCACGTAGTCGAGCAAGTACTTTGGCATCTTGAAAAAGTGTCGCCCGTACTCGACGTGATAGAATGCAGCCCCTGTCAGTACCATGCTGATATCGTTCAGCCATTCGGACTCGTAGCGCCAGCGTTTCGTCTGATTGTCCCACACGTGGAGACGCGACGGAAAGCCGACAATCTTGTCGGAATTCTCGCACCACACCTGAAAGCCGAACTCGAGCTCGTCCGGCGTCAGCATGAGAATATCGTCGTCGAGCGAAAGCACAGCCTCTGTTTCAATCTCCTTGTACGGATAGAAGCGATTGGTGAGCTTGTTCTCTTGAGACCGTATAATGGCCACAGCTTTCGTCGATTTCGCCAAAGGTATTGGCGGGTTGACATCGGGGTTATTCCACACGACGATGATCTTCACAAGGGACGGCACACTCTGAAGCAGGGAAACGAGTTTTCGTAACGATTCCGGCCGATTGTAGGTAAGAATGACCGCCGAAAAACCGCGCCGTTTCGGCGACACCTGCGGGATGCGGCCGAGTGCATACGTTTCGGCCGATCGCTGAGCGAAGATGCGCTCGTTGAGAATATCCATCACGTTCGAGATGACGGCCACCGGCGAGCTCATGTACTTCTCGTAGATTTCTACGAGCTTCTCCCGACGGAACCGAATCTCTGCCGCACCGAAGCTCTCTAGATGAGCAATAATATCCACTTTTTGCTTATAATTAAAGTTGACGGTCACCTCGAGCCAGTCGATGCGCTCGGGAAACGGCAGGATCATTCGCTCTTCATTGTGCACCAATACAGGTATGCACCCCGCACTCACCGCTTCGGTAAACATCAGGGCCGACTCCACGCCAGCTCCGCTGAAAATGAGACAAAAGTCCGCGTTTTCCAATGACTTCGGATAGTCGACGAGGGTTCCCTTGCGCTGCTGTTGAGGTAGCAGCCCCGTACTGTAGACGCAACGTTTTTCTCGCCGCTTCGTGCACGGCTCGAGCAGAGTCACGCCTGTCGAAGCTCTGGCCAGCTTCAACACCAGCTGTTCTGCCCAGTCTGGGAGCTCACTCCAACGCGCAATAGCAAGTTGCCATGCCCGACTGAATCTGCTTATACAATTAACAACGACAGAAATGACCACAGACACCATTATATATATATATATATATATATATATATATATATATATATATATATATATAGTACAGGTCACGCTTAAATGTGCCTTGCGTTCAATGCAATAACGCTAAAAAGTGCTCTTTATCCCACAATTCCCACAATAAATATCGCATTGCACAAAATTGAATATAGTAAACGGTAGGGCAAGTCAATAACGACAACTCCACTAGGCATTGTACAGCTAAAAGACAAGCGATTACAACGCTCTCAAAGGACCCGCGACTGAGAGTTTCTACTCTACCTGAGCTTGTTGTCCTCGTTCCGATGGTCGCGAACGCGGTAGTTAGAGAAGTAGGCCAACATCGGTATGGCGATATCGAAGCCTGGCCGAAACGAGGAGTCCGTCAGAACTGCTGAAGCGTGCATTGCTCGTCCCGTTCGCCGTGTCGTCTGCAGCTGATTGAAAATCAGATGATTCGCGCCCTCGTTCCAACTGACGGCCGAATAGCACAATCAAACCGCATTCGTTGTTTTTAGTATAGGTTTATGTTATTTTTTTAAACAAAGGAAACATTTAAGAGTAGGTCTCAGTGCAGACAGTGCTTTGCTTGCGGTAGTGTTCGTATCTTATGCGTATCAACAGAGTTGTGTGAAGTATCCTCGTCAATGACCATGTAAGGCGCAACAAGCAGCACAATTGCTGTAAACACGTTTTTCACAAACTTGTGTGACTTTTTGTCCCTCCACCTACTTACCAGACTTAGCACCTGCAAACTATTCCTCTGTTCCCAAAATTAAAAACACTATGCTGTTCTCAACTTGGTTCAGCATATTGAGGACGATTTCAGAAGGGCACTTCTACTAAATCATTAAGCGACTATTCAATGTGTTCATATGTATATTGAAGAACCAGCGATGCAATTGATATTTTTTTCCAAATATTTCAATTTTAACTTTAGAACAAAGAAAGTCTTGAAGAAAATTCTCAAGAACGAAATTCTCTGCAATTTAATAGTTTTAACTTTCACGTTCATATATATATATATATATATATATATATATTGAAAGAGCACTCACAATGCGAGACTGGCGAGAACGTCCGGTGCCATGGGATGATGCGTGCCCAGCGTATCGACACTGGCACGAACAGACACGCCACGCTGGGGTCCGCGACGAAGAAAGGCGACCGCCGTAGCCAGTCGAGCATCTGCATGTACTCGACACTAGTCTCCGGGATAATTTGAACGCCATCGTCGTCCACATATCTAAGCAAGGAACAGAGCCGAGGTTAAGTTACAGTATTTTTGTTGTAGATTTTATACGATCAGCTAGAATGCTATTGCGGTAACAGTTAACGTGCGCATACGACAATCGCGCGGGCACCAGTAAGTCGAGCCTAGTCGTGGCGGCTTTTAACTCTCCATCAACCTCCGAAACCCGCTTACGTGGCGGACTCTTCCAATGTAGAGCAAACATGTAAACGAGGACAAGACCCGGCAAGTGGATGGCAGTAACTACTATGGAAGAGTTCAGGGCCCCTACGAGGTCCTGTCCAACTGCAAGGATTGCGCGGCCCAAACAGACACGGTGGAGCAAACGCGATGCAGCAAAATAGAGCGTAAAAATAGCGGGCATACCTGTGAGATCTTTCGCCTAGCGTTAACAGCAATTATATTAAGAAATCACAGCGCCAGCCGTAATATAAGCGAGAACAAAAACAATAAATATGCCTACTAATATTCACATGATATATACTACATTTACAGTGCGGAGACCGCGAACATTTCGAACAATAGAAATAGACACAAACGGGCACTGCATATTCTTATTATAATATTTAGCTCATACATATCACTGCTGTATTAGCCTTATTTGACTGATAATTGTTGACCGGCAGGTTTAACGGATCATCAACGTCCTGACTATATTTTTGAGGAAACTCGATACATAGGACGTGTACAGGATGTTGCCGAAAGAATACTGACTGAGAAACACTGCCATATTTAAACGCTAGACGTATCTAAATTTCAGGTTCGCGCAATAAAAGCGTCTACTACCAACCGAATAGCACCAGCCGAAGCGGCGAGATTGAGTCTCTAGCAGCATCGCCAGGAGCAATAAGAAGACACAAGATTGGCGGCTCAAAATGAGCAACGGATTATAGAGAGGAAAGCGGCGGACTTGAGTCTCGACTCAAACGGTTGTTTGCATTTTGCATGCAAGAATGCCCGCGCCTTTATTTTTGTTGTGGCTGTTGTTGTGATACGGGTTGTGTGGTCGATTTACCTGGTGACAGGATAGATGTAGACGGTAACTTTCTCGCCGAGACGTCCGCACCGATAGACATCAACACACTGCCAGTGCGTGCACTTTTGTGTGGCGTGCGACAATCCGCTGGTCACGTATCCTTCGTGGCTGGTTTCGCGCACTAAGAGCGGCTCGAAAACGCTGCGTGCCACCAACCAACGAAAAAAACGTCATAAAACCCCAAAAAACAAACAAACAAATGTCATTAAAACACGTACACGTCCAAATTAGAAGCAGCATCGCTCATGTTACGTCAGCATTTGACGACGCCTAAGACGACGGTTGTAAATAGAGCCTAATTTGATAGGCCAATTGATCTAACATAGAGCAAATTTACGTCTTTACGTGCTATTTTTGCCACGCCAAATTACGTCCATTCATCAAAAACACCGCGCAAACTCGGTAAGTCGATGCGATGTTAATAAAAATAATTTGATTTCTCTCTACACAGCGCGCATAATGGGTTACCCGTCAAATTAGTCTTTGAAGATGTCGACAATTTGTCCCTCATGCAATTCACTTGAACATTTATCAATATTTAAACACAATTTGAACAGGTAATCTAATTACAACGAAGCAAAGCTGAGGCGGCTATATTGGGCATCAAAGAACAGTACCACTAGCAATGGAAGCACTAGGCCCATCAGCAGTGGGCAGACAGCAAGATTCATTCGGAATCTGGTCCGAAAAGTGGAGGCAACGACGGAAAACCAGTGAGAAGAGTAGAATATCTAAGCCAGCTTCTGTCTCTTGCGGTGTCGATGTAGAGCAAAACAATGCCGCTTCTGTAATCGGCGTCTTGGGATGAGCAGATAATAGCACTCGCTGGAATCGAGACCACAGGTTTAAAACCTCACAACTGTAGAATAAATAAAAAAAACAATATATGTATAACCATAATTAATATATGAATACACAAAATTAGTATATGTATAAACAAAATTACTATATGTATAAACATAATTAATATATGCATAAACAAAATTAATATATGTATGAACATAATTAATATATGCATAAACAAAATTAATATATGTATAAACATAATTAATATATGCATAAACAAAATTAATATATGTATAAACATAATTAATGTATGTATAAATAACTACTAATAATATGAATTATAATCGTCATCATACGCCTACGAATAGACACAACATAATATAAGCAGGTCGTAACGTACCGATTATCGTAGCCGTGATCGCGTCTCCGACCGAGATACACCCAGACAGCGCACAGTAACAGTAGGACGATGCTCAGTTTTGACAGCAACGTCCAACGCGAGCCGGCCGACTTTACCGTCGTGTAATGATGGTGAACCATGGTGATGGTGGTGGTGGACAAACACGGTGGTCACATCCAAATTCGACACAGCACAAAAACGTGACAAGCCTGTATCTACACGACGCCTACAGTCACATCGATCTATTATTATACAGAGGCAAAGCGAGCGACGCCTCCGAAGTGAAGTAAGTGCACGTTAAGAACAACCCGTTAAGTGTAAGAACACGGAGTCAAGTTAGCAGACCCCTAGAAAGAGTCGCTCGGCAATCCGGGTGCTTCCTGCGCGGATGTTTGTGGCAATTCGTATACGTTGCGGTTCGGGCAGCGGTCAACGCGACGAGTCGAGATGATGCTGAACATACAGCGATTCGAACGAAGCCTCACCATCATTACCACCACCACCACCACCACCACGACGACCAGGACCACGACCAGGACCAGTGGTGGTGACAACAGCTGACACAGCTGTCAACATGAATGGATGGAGATGGACCAAAAGAAAGATCGTGAAGAGCCGATGCAAAAATCACGCCTCCTGCATTTCTTGATCGGTCTCGACGCTGTCAAACAAAGAACGCGACATCGTTCTGAAGCTCTGAAGCAATAAACGATCGGTTGAACGAACGTTAGTCTGTATTTGCTTCTGCGCGTGGGTTTGCCTGTGTATCTGGTCTGTCTAGGTGAGTTTTCTCACCTGGCCGCTATATTGATTACAAACGACGGCATTCAAGGTCCTCCTCCGTTCGACCTGCCTGCATCCCTTCCACCCACCCAACCAGGCTGGTTGGCTG
The DNA here is from genome assembly GCA_003439945.1 of Dermanyssus gallinae. Taxonomy (NCBI): domain Eukaryota; kingdom Metazoa; phylum Arthropoda; class Arachnida; order Mesostigmata; family Dermanyssidae; genus Dermanyssus; species Dermanyssus gallinae. Next base: position 67,172 of record QVRM01005033.1, read on the forward strand.
GCTGGCAGGACTGCATGAAAAAACTGGACTGCATCTGGAATACATTCGATATAGTACTGCTCTGAGGCCTGTGCGCGCACGAGACAGCCCACCATTGACGTTTCCAATCGAAATAGCAATTCGAATGGCCAGCAGCCGATCGACCAATGATCAATCGCCCGCCTTGACAAAAACAGCAACAACAACAACATCAATTACAAAAACCACAGCAACAACATCAATAACAAAAACAACCACAACAGCAGCTACGGAGTCACCTGGCTATGAGCTCTATTCTGCTACGGTTTAAAGTGTTGTCTACTGCAATTATCGCATCTGTGGAATACTGGTTCTGCTACCACAACAACAACAATAAGGCAGTAACACCAACAACAACATTATCAAACACAGAAGCAGCAGCAGACGAATTTTATTCTTCGAGTCATGTTTACGTACGGCAGCGAAAATGCCGCAGACATAAGCGCAGTATCGGATGTAAAATTACATACGCAGCGTTAAGTACTGCGAAGGAGAGAAAACGGCAAGACAGTCGAAAGTCGATATACTAAATCAGATAGGAGACGATGTGGGAGCGGGCGGTCGATGGATCAAGTTCAAGCTAGGCAAAACTGAACGAACAACTCATCACTCAATTGTGTTGTTGGTTGAATTGATTTAAATTATAGAACTGGAAAATGTCCTAAATTTGAGAGGCTGAATGAAATAAGTTGACATGTCTTCTTCCCTGTTACAGTTAGAAAGAGGAAAAAAGACAGAAGAACATACAACAACAACTCGTTTGCATTGCCTTCAGTCGCCTTTGTATTCGATTCAACAAGCTATTTCCCAGTTTTTCTTTTTTTTTAAATAAAATAACCTACGAGTAGTACTAGCGTTTACAGACACATGTCAAACTTAACAACTGCTACTACTTCCACTCACAGTTTTCTGCTATTTTCTGCTTTGTTGTGTTGCTTTGCGTTGTTGTTGTTGTTGTCTGCTTGCGCCCTTTCCATCGGCGACACTGTCCTACCGAACAGAAGCAGACAGCCACTTCGACAGACTGAAAGATACAGAAGGCGAGAGGGAGAGGTAAGCAAAAAGAGTCAGCAAGAGAGAGATGAGTTAAGTCTGTCTCGTGGGACTGAACCGAGAGAGAGAGAGAGGGAGAGAGAGATAGATATATAGATAGAGGGAGAAGTTGGGCGCCTCTGGGCCGCGCGCTCGCCCGCGCACCGCCAGAGAGCGCTGCGGTCGTTTAAAGCACAACAACAACACCTCATTTGCCCGCCAACTAGCCAACAGGGCAGGCGGCCACAGTGTGGGCCACATAGGCCATCATACCAAGTGGCCCCGTGGGCAACCGCCAGACAGCCATTAATTGCTTAAGTGATTTATTAAATAATCGATTGATTGGTTGGTTGGTTGGTTGGTTGCTGGCGGTAGGTGGTTAGCATGCAGGCTGGCTGTCTGGGCGGCCGGCTGACTGATTAACAGACTGACTGTCATCATTGATTGCTACTGGCGTCGTCCCCCGTACACATGTAAGTAGTACACAGTTGAATCTCTTTTTTTTTTCGTGTTGCCTGGTGGTTATTGCTGTGCGTTTGTTTGATTGATTCCATCCTTTTTTTGTGTTCGACGTCGAGCAGCAGCAGCAGAGCCTTCATGCTCGGCGCTGACTCGCTGCCTTCAAGAACTTTGGCGATTTGTGGCTTTTTTTATTTTATTGTGGATCGGTTGTGATAGTTAAGTTCCTAGTTACAGCTAGTTAGATTGATTGGTAGTGCCGTCTCGTTCCTTAGTCCAATTCCTTTTGTTTGTCGGCCAGCTCATCTGTACGTTCGTATATGCTGCAGGACGATCAGCTTTCCCTCCTTCATTCGTGAGGTTGCAGCTGTTGATAGCAAGTCTGGAAACAATTGTGGTAATGTATGTGATGGGCTCTCGGTAACTATATATATTTATATATATAGAGTCCGCGAAAAAAAGATACAGTCACCCATTTTTGCCACATTACACGCATTTATTATAACTAATTGTGTAGAGTAACAGCGGAGACTTCCATCGACATTTGGGGTCTCGGATCACTTTGAAACACGAGACCCCACATTTGGCACAGCTACACCGCGGGTAAATGAGTATATAATAAATAATACAGCCACTAGCAATATGCATGTCTTAGCAAGTGAACTTAGCGGAATAGCGGCGCTTGGGCGCGAAATTCCCGTCGATTGAGACGTTGTGGACAACTTCTTGAGTTTAGGTGAAAACTACGGCGTAAAAAAAGAGCTCCGGGCGTTCAAATGCCATTTCGGAACAAAGCAAGCTTGCAGTTCTAAAGAAGGCGTCGAACTCTGCGCTCTCGGCAAGAGCAATTGCGGCGGCAGCCGGTGTGCAAACGAACGTGCTAAATGTGTAAAACCTCTTCAGGAATGACACCTTGGCACACGAGAAAAGACACTAGAGAAAACCGCGATTGACCGCTGAACACTCAGGTGGCGGTTCGGTGATGATCTGGGCCGCTATCACACAAAATCGTCGATTTTGTACTTATACGGTCGTGTTAACTCGACACTCTGTAGGAATCTACTCGAAGAGCAATCGGCATAATTTGAGCTGATGGAAGAGCGAGACTTCGTTTTTCAACACGATAACGCCCCGATTCACACCGCCAGGCTGATCGAAAGCTGGTTCGAACAACGTCGCATTGAGGTCCTACGCTGGCCTGCAGCCTCACCTGATCTTAATATCATCCAGAATGTGTGGGCATTTTTGAGGTTGTCAGACTTAACTGAGTATTAAGTTTTGTTGCTGGGTAAACTTGTTGTGTCTGCCTTTGTTTCTGTCGAGCCGTGAAATTAGCGCAAACGTCGTTATTTTGCTCAATTTACGCGCTAAGACATGCATATTTTTCCTCGGTGTAGCTGTGCCAAATTTGGAGATCTCATGTTTCAAAGTAATCCGAGACTCAAAATGTCGACGGAAGACTCCGCTGTTATTCTCTGAACATGCACCACTGTAGTCTTTACACGATTGTTTATAATAAATGCGTGTAGTGTGGCAACAATGGGTGGCTGTTTCTTTTTGTCGCAGACTGTATAATATATTTATATATATATATATATATATACGGCACTGAAAGACAGAGTGCTACAGGTTTCGCAAGAGACGTAAATCGCAAGTGCTTTAACCGAAACGAATTCATTTGGTTTTTTTTTTAATAATGCCGTTCATATTAGATTGATGTTTATATAAGCACATTCGCTCTATGTAGATTTTTGAATATATATACTTTTGTGCATAAGAATATAAGTGATTCTATATCTCACTGACTGATTGCACGTTTGTGCGCTTTAAGGCTTCTATAAATCATACGAAAGCCTTACGTTCGGGTTAGATTGTAGAATGGCTCGTCTATGTTATTACATACGAGTATCGTATTTGCTTCTTCTGTGTCTATACCGGGAATCTACTGTAAGCCGTTCATTCTAGAATCGCAGTTGATGTTGTATAGATCGGCCGTTGAGAACACGCAAGTAGGTTTTCGTTTTTAGGCCGAAGCCGCAGCCAAAGGAACGGGTTTAGATTGAACGGCGGAAAAAGAAGACCCTGTTGAGCTTGACTGTAGTCTAACTTTGTGAAATGACATGGGAGGTGTAACATAACTGGAAGACTGGTCATCACTGAAATACACACTCCTATCGTTTATTTACTTACACACTGAACTAAATACGGTATTTCTAAATTTTAGACAAAAACATAGTTATTTGTGTGATTTCTAATGAGGACATAGCCAGGTGGGAGCGGTAAGCTCAGCGAGAACAGAAATCTCACATAGAACAAAAAGGTAAATGCTGGCTTGATTTAAGCGTTCAATACAGGTGTAGACCGTGAAGGCGTGGCCTCTCGATCCTTTTTATTTTAGGAATTATAGGCAAGACGTGTCAGAAAAGCTATACGTTATGAGCCGGCAATGCTTTCCATTTACCGTCTATCCATTGTTACTGTGCACAAACAATTATTGCGCAAAGTTTAGTTCCACGTCCTTTCCTGGAAATGGTAATTGTAGACCAACTATTTCGGCTTCCTTCTAAAAGATGTATGTCGATTCTTCTCTGGGAGATGTCACCCTGATCACCAACAGCATGCATCCAGCAAAGTGACGTTTTAGCGGTACTCAACTGCTCGAGGTTCTTCGCGACTGGGTCCCGGTGCGAAATGAAGCTGTTTTTCTTTTTGAACCAATCGACCATAACATACTACTGGCCAGAATGACAGCACTAGGACTCGAGTCCGGTGTCATTGTTTAGCGTCCCGATTATTCCCAGAACAGGACCATCGAGTCATCTACGGAATCCCGCAAGAGTCTCGCTTAGTACTGCTACGCATACCGCGATAGTCGCTTAGGATAATTTAAACTAATATTACAAGATTTTGATCTATGAGACAAACTGGAAGCATACGCTGGCAGCCCAAAGATATGTGTGGGATACACATGAAAATGTTCTAGAGCTGCAAAAGACAGTAGATTTTGTTTTGGCTTAAGTCCAAACATATAATGGAGAATTCGAACAACCGAGCAAGATGGCTTAGTGGTAAAGCCTTTGCCTTGCATTCGGGAGGACTGGGTTCGAGACCCAGACCGGCCACTCTTAAATTGGTTTGCATGGTTTCCAATTTAGACAAGGTCAATGCCGGAGTGGATTAAAATTAGCCATGACATGAAAAAAAGCGTACACGGGCAATAGCCTTACGGAAAATCTTAAAAAAAAATTCCGGTTTAAGTTCGGGCCTGTGCTGCCTACGTATTATGGCGACATTCAAGCCGATCACGTCCAACAGCCGCAGACATTCAGGCTATTCGCGTTGTAGATATAGCCGTATTGGGTTCTACATATACGGTTAACTTAGCGTAACGTCTTCATTATTGTTTATGGAGAAGCGCCGTTACAATATTATGTACACGCTTTGCGGGGAAGTGATACCTTAGGATTACACGTATAAGGACCTCGGTGTTACCTTTGATCGCCAAATTTAATTTGGGGACCATTAACCTGAGGTTAAATGGTCATATAATGAGAGCGTTTTCAGTACCCACACAACAAATAGTGTGTGCGTGGAGTGTTTACGAAATACAACATGCATAGCTGTGAGATGGTAAACGTTCAAAATGGGGCAATTTAGTAGACTAAACTGGCTAGTTTTAGAAGTTATCTTATTGAATAAGTTAGAGCTGGTCAGGGTTACCTGGTAAATAGATAGAAGTTTAATCGTTTGTTAATATTGATAAAAAAATATTGAATTAATGAATTTACATGCATCTGAGTGGAAACAGAAATTGCACTATTTTTTTCTCTTTTGTTACATTTTATTCGTACTACCTCCTTCCTCTTTCTCTTTTTATATATATGTATTTTATATAAATGTATATTTATGTATTTTATATATATGTATATATATATATATATATGCGTTTTACATTCCTTACAGCCTACTTATTATTTAGGCTATTATTAACGGGTGTTTTCTTTGTGACGTTTCAGTAACCATTGGCAACCGGCTCAGTGACTCCTTCTCGTGGCTCGCAAGGTTCGCTCAGGTATTTTTGTTACTGTCTGGTGAAACTCGAAATGTTCATGCCGAAATGACAGTGTCTACCGGACGGTCCAACTGACGCCTGTCTGTCGTTCTTACAGTGGGTCGGAGATGGATTTCAAGGAACCGAGCTCGCAAGGCGAGGCCACCGAGGCGTTGGCTAAACTCCGCCATGCGTTGGCCCTGCCAGACTCCGTGCGTGCGGACCAGGCTTTCGAGTGGCTAGAAAAGTTGGATGGCAGGTGGGATCAGCTGCATGCCGAGGTTCTAAGCGTCATGGCGGACCTCGTTGAGAGTCACCCTGATGCCGACCTGTGGCGACGTGTTGCCGAGTATCTCAAAAAGAACGTCTATCGTTGCAAAGGCGATGTGGCCAAGTTTTACGTAGGCATCGCCGTCCTGATGCATCTGCTCAACGACGACGCGACAACAATGCTGGCGGCCAGTATTCTATCCGCGAGCCGAGCTCCTGTATATAAAGACGAGCCGGTACTAGCAAGCGTCATCGAGATGTTTAAGGCAAAGCTCATGCCCAAAATGAAGGAGCTTGCGGACGCTAAACGCTATTCCGAGGCGCTGGCCTTGTGGCGGGCTCTAATTCGGTTCACCGGATTTGAGAAAGTGCCGACGACGGTGACGAACGGCGTTCTGCATATTGCCACACTTGCCTTCAAAGAGACTGACCCCGCCGTTCACATCGAGGCGTTCAGGTCCTGGCGGGTGCTTGTGGAAAGTTTGCCCCGCCAACTTCTGAAGAAAGCCGCGTACATCAAGCTTCTACTCAACCCACTAAATCGCGTTTATCGGGACACCGACGCCGTGACGACGTCCTACAAATTTGCCGCGTGGTGGCAGCTTGTACTTTCGCTTAACGACGAACTCGAGCCGCACTTCGATGACGTTGTGTTTCCGCTCCTAAACAAGATTTTTGGTATCCCGTCGGCTAAGGCTCGCCAGGTCAATCCGGCCGCTTTTGCCAGCCCAACGAGGGAACTGCCGTCAGAGGCGTACGCGCTTCTCGCCCTGATACTCTACAAGGGCAACGTAGACATTGCGTCCGAGATGTCCAAGCTTTGCGATCAGTTCCCTATCAACGAGCACACGATTAAAGATGCCTGCTTTGCGAAACACCGGAGCCTCTTAGAGGAGATATTTGCCCTAGTCCTAAACAATATTGTGCGCAGAGTTACCCCACCGGTTGAGGGGTATCCCTATGTTTTGGCCAAGATACTGCTGTCGCGAATAACGTCTTTGTATGACGGGGGCCATCACGGGCTAGTGCGTACGTTCCTCTCAATGATCTATAAGCTAATACAAGCGAAGCTTTTCGACACTGAGCAGATGCTCAGTGTCTATACGGATCTCGCAAACGGCGTTCCGCAAAAGGTTATGGGGTCGTCACAGTTTAACCTTCGCGAGGGTTCGTCGAGTATGCACGAGTGTCCGGTCATGTCTCTGACGGCATTTTTCGTCCAACACGTGGCGGGTATGTGTGACAAGGACACGGACAGTCTTCCGTCGACGAAAGTTGCCAAGCACAAACGGACGTTCCGGCATCTACTTAAGGTGCTGTTAGAGTGCGGTAGTGCCAGCATGAATTTTCTACACTTTACAGACCACGTGTCGCGAAGCCTCGCTCAGGCTGAAGGTGTTCCGCACATGGACTCGTGGCTCGAGGTTGCTGACCACCTATCAAGCTTCATACGGCACACCCATGAGGTCAACCAGGGGGGCAGCCTTGAGCATGATTTTAGCGCGCTAATCAACACTCTCAAGTATCCATTCAGGTAACCTGATCATAGGCTAAGTATTAGCTACGTAGTTTTCCTTCTACGCGTTTATATACGTATAGATACGAAACGATTCACGATAGCACCCTGTCAAATATCCCTGGTGACTGAATGCCTGAGTAAGCACTGAACCTCCGTCCTTGACGTTTCGCGAGCAATATTGTAATTCTTCTGAGCCCATTGTTTGCGTTCATTTCAGGCCAAATCTAAACCTGACGGCTGACGTTGTGAAAAAGTGGACCGAGTTGTTTACAGTATTTGCGATCGACGCGGCTCTCGTTAAGGATGTCGGGGTGAACCAGCACATTGAAGAGCTTTGTGCGCACCTTCTCGAGGAGCTCTCCGCGACCGAATTCGATCTCAACCGATTGATGCTCTGCGGTCAGGCATTTGAGACTGTCGTTAAGCAGGCCTGCCTCGAGACGGTCACCATCGGAAAGAAGATTCCTCTGGGAAATCTGCACTCGCTCGTCAAGTGTGTTGCGCTGTTGGCTAATCGCGGCCATGAGTTTATTCAGAACAAGAAACAGTTGAAGGCCAACTGCCAGTTCTTCATCACTATACTGAACATCGGCAATCTGCTGATGAATCGCGCAAACAATGTCGCGCTCTGCAGGCAAATCATGATCTGCATCATTCCCGAACTGACGCCGCTGATCGAGCATACGAAGAACAAGGGAGCAATGCGAGACACCTCACTGACGCTCGTTGAGCTGCCGCTTCTGCACTCGCTGGCTCAGTTCGCCGAGACGTTCGTCTGCAAGGCGGAGAAGGCTAGCCAGGGCGCCGGCGAGAAGTTTGCCGAGATGGTGCGGGTGGTTGTCGAGCACGGCGGCTCTCACTGGAAGAACAACATTCGCGAAATCTTTGTCCGATACGCGAAGAGTCTGTCCGTGTCTCTGGCCGAGCCCGACCAGAGTCTCTCGCAGAGTCTCTCGCAGGTGGTCGTCATTCCCGATGTCGTGCTACCGCCGGGCGGCGCCCAGGTAAAGTCGGCTGCTCCGACCGTCAAGCCGGTGGTGTCAGGCGCTACCGCGAAACGTCGAAGCACTCGCAAGTCGGCCAAAGACGACGACCAGGAGTTTACGCCGATCAAGACGGCGAAGAAGAAGTCGATCTTCACGGAGCATCAGCTGGAGAAACAGTCCGAGTCGAAGATTCTGCCCAGCATGTATCAGGATCTCTCGCAGAGTTTGGACAACAAGCCGAACGCCCAGAACGCTGTCGTCGGTAACCCGGTGCTGATGGTTGAGCCGCTAGTGGTGGCTCCGATTGTCGACGAGGACGCTGTTTTTAACGATATTACGCCGAAAAAGATCGAAGCTGAGCCCGATATAGCAGATGACGTCAAGCGAACTTCTCGAGCCAGAAGGAGTTTAGCCGAAGCCGGTAAAGACACTACTGAGGCCGAGTGGGTGAAACCCATTGGCGACAGCTCGGAGGTCGACGACGTAAAAGAGACTTGTTCGTCGGTGACGTCGGTGGCGACACCCACCACGACTTCACTATCTACACCATTGTCAACCTTCAATTCTACAACAATAGAAGAAGTATCGTCCACAGCAACGGCTGTGCCGTCCTCGGCGCCGGCGGCGGTCACAACAACAGCAATAGGAAACAACAGCGACAACCACATTAACAGCAACGGCAACCCCAACAGCAACAACACCTATCACAAACTCACTAACTTTGACATCAACAACAACAACAACAACAACAACAATAACCCCGGCGTCGTCAACATCTACATCGTCGTCAATTAAAGAACCCGCTAGTGCAGTGGAGCAAGTCGTAAACCATGTACCAGTCGAATTGTCGCCTTTGCCTGGTGATAATAATGAAAATGAAGAGCCTGTTACGAAAAAAAAGAAGCGCTTCTCCTACAGCGAAACGGACGAGATGTTAGAGCCGCCAATCGTGATTGATCCAGCAGCCGCCGTCATTAACCAAGATGATCGAGAAAATGCAAAGCGACCAGCAAGAACGTGAAAAAGATGAGGCCATGCAGCTTAACTCTCCTCTGAGACCACAAGGAGCTCGAAAGCGGAAACTCAGTGGTAAGGTGTTTTTATGTTCCTGTTGATGTTCGTCTTATTTGTCGTAATTGTTTGTAATCTACAATTAAAATTGTTTCAGTTTTCCTCGTATGCATATACCTAGGTATTTGTATGTATGTATATATATATATTTTTTTTAATGCATTGGTTGTAATTTATTATGAACTACAAACGTATGATTGACACGCATCTCATTATCATACATACACGTAGTACATGATGTCAAACATAGTCCGAAATAAAAACGAAAATGCAGAAAAGGCAACCACGCTCGTGTCTCCGTCGTGACCGAGAAAACGAGCGACATTTTGGTAACACACCGTTGTTCACAATGCTCGAATATGTGCTGCGAGTTCTGTAAAACAACGTGTTCGCCTTGTTGATTTGCAGGCCAACCCATCGAGTCTCCAATTACGGCGAAGTTGCAGCAGCGAAATTTCCTCATAAATTCGCCTTCGTCCCGCTCTCGCAAGATGCTGGAGGCCGCCCAGGCTCGGCACACAATGGCCACTACTGGCAATACCCTATCACCGGCTGCTGTTGAGAATAGCCGCCATTCGGTGGCAGGCTCCACGCCTCGCTGTGAAAAGCCGCAAATGGGTGCTTTGTGCGACGCGTCAGCGGATAGCGGCGATGGCGAGATATCGCGCGCTACAACAACAACGACGACGACGGCGGCGACAACAACAACACCAGCATTATCATCCTCATCATCGTCATCGGCCACGAATCGACTGTTTGCAACACCCATGAGTCCCAGCGTCGGGCGCAGCATTCTCAAACGCGTGTCGACTGGCGCCTCGGCCAAAAAGGTGTCGTTTAGCCGCTCGACGGAGGTTTGTGCGTACAATAAACATCCAAGGGTCAGTACGGCCAAATCACTGTTTCCGCCCGTAATGGTGCACACCGATGCGAACTCGAGTGCCGAAATCGTGGATCAGTCGGCGAAGCTGGAAAACGGTACCACCACCCCTGCCGCTGCCTCCACCACCACCACCAACACCCCCGCCTCCACCACCACCACCAACACCCCCGCCGTCGCCGAGGCAGAGGCCGACAAGCAGCCATGTCCACTAGGGCCGCCTGCTGGCAGCGGCGAACCTGCGCCAGAAGTAATCATTGTTGACGACGGCAGCGCCGATGAGAGCTTTGACGGCCCATCGCCGCTCGACGTAAGCGTTGTGATTCATCAAGATGACCCGGTGGTCCACGTATCGACGGTCTCCACGTCGGTGGAGTCCGATGCGACTACGGCCTTCGCGTCTGCGCCCGACGCTGAACACGTCGAGGCCACATCTCGTTCTGTTGTTGTCGAGCCGACCCAGCGAGGCCAAGGCGGCGACGAAGGCTTGTCTCCCGCTTCTACCGCTCCTACCGAGGAAAAAGTCGATGCCGTGTCCGCAACTCCTGGTGGACGCCATCAAATCGGTCCGGTCAGACCACCTGCCTGAGATACTCGATTTTATCGCGTCAACGGACTTCATCAAAACGCTTAGCCCGCAAGTTCGAGGAACGTTCTTCTCGAAATGTTTAACAATAATGAGCTCTTACCAGTGCCACCACTAATGTGTTCCGTTGATTTGTAAATAAAAAAGCCCTAATTGTGTACGTATTTGAGTAATTTGTCCGAGTGTATTTCTTATGAATGAGTGACCTGGTTTGAATATCTTGGGGGTATGCTTGCACAATATAACTAGTGATCGGAGACGGCTCCACCGTGGTTGGGAAGAAATATTGGACTTAAGGTTGCTATTGGGCATATTGATTGAGTATGCTGTGCTCGTGCCGACTTGTGTGCGATGAGTCATCGAGACAGTGATTTTATCGCTTCTGTATCCAGCCAAGATCGCAGAACTAACCAACAATTTCAGTTTGACTTCTAAAGGTTTGTGAGACGTAAACATGTTAAGAAGTTCATTATTTGAAAAAATAAAAAAATACGCGTAACCTTTATACGATTGCAGATCAACAGAGATATCTACCACGGTCTTTAAACATTTTCCCGAAAGCCCCCTTGGACCGTTCTCAGCAGCTGGCTGAAGCAGCAAACCGCTATTGCATGTAAGAAAAATGTTAAGCTCTATTCAATTCTCTTCTGGTGTATTGTAATCAAGTGTACTACACCCACCATGCACCGAACGGAATTGACACACAAAGAGGACATGTTAGGCGAACTGTGTAGAATAAACTTTATTAACACCATCAACTGATATGCTACATGATTTGTAACACTATAATACCACTGTATATTTTTCCATAGCTTCTGTTCGCCACTGTAAATTTATGAAGCCTGAAATAATCCTTAATCGTGATATGATAATCATGTCGTCTAACAATCGTAAGGGTTGGTTGTTAGTGTGATGCCAGTAACAACAATGAACAATAACTACTACGAATCATAACAATGGTGTGATTTGAGTTATATGAATTGTTGTAATAATAATAATGTCGATAGCATCAGTAGCAGTGATGATAGTGGTAGTTGTGTTTTTAGCAGCCTTTATGAATTGGTGTCGTTGCGTTGGCCGCTCGCGTCACCACCGGCTTGATTTGTCTGTTAGTTTATCCATTATGGTTAACTAACTATTACTTAACTGTGGTTAGCGCATTTGCTCATGCTGTTTTTGTCTCTCTGTCTACAGACGACACTGTACGACTGTTGTGGTGATCTTTTGCGTGATGTGCCGCCATTCGTGTATGTATGTATGTATGTATGCGTGCCTGCTTGTATTTATATGCATGTGTGAATGTACATGTATTATATCTGAATGTACATGTTGTATGTCTGAATGTACATGGAGTATATCTGAATGTACATGGAGTATGTCTGAATGTACATGGAATATGTCTGAATGTACATGGAGTATGTCTGAATGTACATGGAGTATGTCTGAATGTACATGGAGTATGTCTGAATGTACATGGAGTATGTCTGTGTGTCCGTATCTGTATGTATATGCCGGTATTAATTCCTATATGTGTACGTATATTAGCATGTCTGTATGTGTATGTATATCTGCGTGTCTGTATGTATATGTATGTATATTTGCATGTCTGTATGTGAATGTATATATGGCTGCAGATAATATGGCACGGCGCATGACGACGCCGACCAAAGGCAAAGATGCTGCGAAGGTAGTGGCTTGGCTTGTCACGCTTTACCACGCTCTATGGTTCGAGGTCGTCGAAATTCATCATGTCCATGTATCGGTGGCCACGGCCGACCGAAAAACGAATTCTCTCAATCAATAATGGGCCTAGCTATTTACCTATTTCCGTCTGCTGCTTTCGGTGATATGAAATCACGTCGTATTCTAAACATTCGTCACGACGTCGAAGAGAACTTTGAACGTAATCACGCCCCCGCGTCGAGGGATCTCACATTGATCTATCCTACACATCTATATATATATATGTATATATATATATATATATATATATATATATATATATGGATAGTATATATAGATAGTATATATAGATGGTATATAGAGATAGATATATATATATATATATATTATATATATAGTATATATTTATATATATCTAGTATATATATATATTATCATATATTATTATTATATATATATATATATATATATATATGTATATATATATATATAATATATATATACATAACGCTCTTTTTATTGTCGTCGCTAAGATACTGCTGATGATTTGTTGTTTTCGCTGCTATTTGGATATAACTATCCGTAGTTTTTACTAATATTACTTTTTCGAGTATATTTATATTCCTTATTGACTTTTACTGTATTCTCTATCATTGCGTTACGGGTTGTTCCTTACATGCAAATGCTATGGGACTCTTGGTTATATCTCGGTAATATTTGTAGTGGTTGTTATATTTGCTGCTTTCGTACTTATTTTTTGCTAGCAATTTATATATATATATATATATATATATCCCTGCTTCTCACACCATTTCAAGAGTTTCGTCATCTCCTGTCCAGGCAGTAGCTGTTGGGACAGAGTAGCAAGGCTGGTAATGAGATTAGCGTTAACTTTAAGAGTTGTAATGTTTGTCAGCATCCTATGTATGTATATATATATTTATATATATACATATATGATTGTATATATATATATATATATATATATATATATATATATATATATATGATTGTATATATATATGATTGTATATACTCCCTCGCTGTTCTCTGTAGATTCATTAGGTGTATTGCCCAGATGGGGCTGTCGACGTTAGGCGCGCACGTGACCTGCTTGTACCTTGTTTGATTGAGAAATGACCACACGAACAGGCCAAGACGATTGCAACGACGGCTGAGTGACGACTCTCCTGCTGAGAGCTACTTGTTATGGGTCCGGTCGACCACATCTTTCCTTGGGACCCAATTTATTCGTCCATTGCGGCACCGCCGACAATTGCTGTACTACTGTAGTGGTAGTAGTAACGGTGGCAGCAATAATAGCACATAACAATATAACAAGCATATAATAAGAATAAAAGTTCGGCGCATCGATAGCACTCGCAAGGAGCCACCAGACATCGCGGTGCGCAACGACCTGAGTGTCTCTCTCCAGATATGCCTCGTCTCCCTTTCAGTTCCTCTGCGTTTCGCGTTTACAAATCGGCGCCGTAATGGATAACGAATCAATCCAGGGTCACCGTCATCACGACCGAGGACTATCGTCCCAACAGATATACATATAATATATATATATATATATATATATATATATATATATTTATATATATACGCTGCTCATCTCCTGATGTACGCTGTTATATAGAACGTGTTTTTTTTATTCAGCCCTTGTGAATATTACTCCATTAGTGCGTTGATTGAATTGATTTGTAGGTCGTGTGTCTTCTTTCTTTCTTTCTTTCCATTAGACTCCACATATGTAGGCAATTCTAGCATCTATATACTTGATTAATTCATAATACACGAACGAATTTATTAACAATCATAAATGGAATAATCCGTGTGTGAATGCACGCATTCATATGCGGGCGTGGCTGTATGTGTGCGTGTGTATTTGTTTGTGTGTATCAGGGTCAGCACACCCTTGTAGATATGTGTACATCATACATACTAACATGCATCAAGGAAGGAAGGAAGGAAGGACATTCGTACGATGATTGAAGATTTGTACCTGTGTATGCGTAAACATCTTATTGTTCATCTTGATGAATGGAGACTACTAGGGTGTCTGACTGAGTGAAAACGTGTCAGCTGCCAAGTATTGCTGCTGCTGCTGCCGCTGCTCATCTCATTGTCGTTTGCGGTTGTTTTTTTTTGTCACCATTGCCACCATGGTCTTCATCATCATCATTGTCATCGTTGTGATTACTTTAATTCTTATTACTTTTATGTTCTTCAATTGTCGTCGCGCTGGTTGTCAGTATGGTTAGTAGTATCATCGTCATTGATCGGCTGATCGTGAGTGAAGTGTGAAGTTGTTCTATTTGTAGCCATAGATGATCGCCACCGGACCAGGAGGTGATCCGATATGTGATGGCCACGGGCGCGCACAGACCCTCGACAGACCCTCCGTGATGAGGTGGGGGGAGAGGGCGGGAGGGCAAGTTGGACGATCAGCGAAGTTTTATTCATATTTTTATGAATAAGATTATCATTGGTAATATTATTATCATTATCATCATCATCATATTTGTTGTCAACTTTTGCCGCCAACTTCCGTCAACTTCCGCACAACAATCGCTATTCATTCGACCTACTCATCTTTCTCCTATTTTTATCGCTCTGCTAGGTTCTTCCGAAAGCACGAATTATGAAGCCTCAGCAAGAAAGCGCACATGTCCTGCGCACGAGATCCCGTTACCCCTCTCTGTCTATCTTTGGTGTCTCTCGCCTTCCTTTAGTCGAATCTCTTCCCGCCGTCGGCATGCGGCTGCGGTGGCAGCCGCGACTACACGGTGGCTGCACGAGCTAATTTAATTCTGTACTATCATCGCTTCTTCTACTATGTATTCGTATAGCACGCGCTTCTCTAAAAGCCCTGCACCTCCACCACTCTCCGCCACCCGCAACCGACTTCGACCACCCACCCACCCACATCTTGACGAACTTTTCGAACTTAGTCAGTCGGATAGTGTCTTCGATACGTACTCAATACTGTTAACTAGTTGTCCTACTGTCTAATGTACTGGCATATCTGCCTTCATTACGCTTCCAAACTTAACTACCACTACCACTCGACTAATGTCACGGCTAATACCAGTAGCCACTACTACTTACTACCTTATATTTCGCAGCGTATGCTGTTTGCGTACGCGCAAACCTCCACGATGTTTTGTTTCTTCCCGTCCCCCCCCCCCCTAAAGCCCTAATCGCGGGCCGTTGGAGGTCTGGGGGTTTATCGCGTACTGTTCGGGAGTCTGCCAACGACGAACGACACGTGTGATAGCGCCACATCAACTCCCGATTTAGTCGTGGTCGTGCCCATACTAGGTCGTGCCGACGACCTTGCGCGTCATTGGGTCTTGCACGTGCTGCCTATCTATATACGTATGCCCTTCGCCTCCCACTCTCGCGCCCACCGGATCCCCGCCTACGGGGTTATTGTCGACGTTGGCGTCAGTGAAGCCTGGGCTATACCTCACCGTATAGTCAGTCACAGTCTATTCATACTTAGAGGAGAAATGGGAGGTATGAACAATCTATGCGGTGGTACGTATTTGCGTCCACTTCCTTTTTATTTGCCTCCTCCTCTTGTCGTCGCATATGGCGAGAGATGAAGCTAGAAAGACAGACGAACTGAAAGAACATCCGAATGTAAGGCTGCGATCAAAGATGGTTGGCCGCCGCCGCCTCCACCCCCAAATGGAGGGGTGGAGGTATACGGTAGTACTGGGCTGCGTATACGGTACTACTGGGTACCCGTATACCCGTACGACCGCGACCAACGCGGTTTTCTTTTCTAAGTTTCCTACATCTGCCTTATTCTTATTGTACTGTTCAGATTGTGGCACGCCAAGCTTGTGTATCGTGTGACATCGTTATCCACCGCTTGTTTGTATGATAGCAGTTGTGCAGAGCACTAGTTGTTGTTATTGTCGTCGATTAGCGTTGTTGTTGTTATTGTTGTTGCTGTTGTCCTTGTAGTCATAGATATAATTGTAGCCGTTATTGTTGTGTCGTTGCTTTGTTGTTGTTGTTGGTGCTGCTGCATCGCGCAATGCATACGACATTGCTACATGACGATGTCATGTAGCAGTGTCGTGATTGATAACAGGAATCACGCACGACCCTGCCCTTCTGTTTAGTCTGTCCGAAACGTGAGAATGGGTTTTTCCTCGAGTAGGATGCCGGTTTCCGATAATCGAACAACAGCGTGTCACTGTGATCAGTGACGTTGCATCAATTAGTGTTCATTGGTGCCATTGGTATCGTTGTCGGCATTTGTTTGTCTGTTTGTTTGTTAGATCTGCTCACATCGTCTTGCTACAGGTCGAGGACACAGATGTAGACACTGTCGATCTGTACTGGATCAGCCTGTAGCGTCGAGCTTCACGCCAGGCTGGGCACTGCGACGTTTCATTCGTAGATCCCAGCAAACCTAGAATTTACATGTGCGCCACGCTGCACCGCTTCAACCCAAGGGTTGCAGCGATGCTGCGTACTACGTACGTGCCCTCTGTCCTGCTGTCAGCTCGCTGTGTGAAAGATGCTACTTTGTGCTCCTTCTAGGACTAATGCGCGTCGTCGAGCGAGGTCACATATCGATCATAGTGTTCGTACTATGATCACGAGCGCGAGGGCGGGTAGATAAACTGCACCGCTTTAACCTTGGGCTGACCGCAGCCTCGGGCGAGGTCGCTTAACGAGGTCTCATTATTGTCTTGTTTGCAGCCTCCGTACCTACGCACACGGTACCAGACCTCAGAACCTCGCCAGCCACGTACGATGATTGTCGAGCTCGTGTGTACGAGGTCAAAACGAACCACCTCAATGATAGCCATAAAATGTTCCTACTGTACGGTTGTTAAACCTGTGTCTGTGCTGAACCTACCCGACGAAAAGCACATTCATACATGAAGCGCATGGCAACCGGTCGATCGAACCGACGAGTGTAGCTGCGAGACACAAGTGGAGAAGGTCTCTTGGAGGCTTGCGCCTCAATTATTCTCAACTCAACAATTCCATCGGGCTCCGTTGTATTGGCTGAGTGCGGCATCCGTTCCGTCGACTGGCCGGCCAACTGTCACGCGTAACCACCAGCAACGATCTTCACGATGGCGGTGAAGTTAGTGCGCTATTAATTTCATCAGATGTTGTCGTTGGCATCATCGACATGTGCGAGTGTGCGACTGTGAGGGCTTGTCAGTATCGTGTACATGTGTGCTACGCGACTACACAAGTACCAAACCGTAGAGATGAGTGACAACAGGGCATTGTTAGCTCACAATGCCCTCACGCATGGTGAATCGAGTCGGCACTGCCGCTCTGTGCGTCTCTCTCTCTCCCTGCCCCCTCTTATTCTCTCTCTCCCTCCTCTCTCTCTCTCTCTCTATATATATATACATATACATATATATATATATATATATATATATATTTGTGTCGCACATGTAAACTGTCGGCTCCTAGGTGCATCGCGCTCGCCCGTCGCATTGTTTCTCTAAACGTGCCAAACACGCGTCAACGACGACGATGACGACGATTATTCTATGATTGAGCGGCAGCTGTCATCGTGACGTTCGTCGGTCATACCACGCACACATCACTTGCGCTATGCGTTGTGTGTATTTGTGTACGTACGTGCTTGTGTCACGTATGCGTGCACTCATGAATACGTGTCTGTCTCCTTCTGTCCATCCTGCGCAGTGCTATGCTGCCTTCTTCTGCTCTGCTTGATGTCCGATCTGAGGTTCGATCGCGTCCGATCACTCCGCATACAGCGAACGTATATACCACAATGGATCTGCTGGATCATCGATTCAATGATCTGGTCTGCAGCAGCGGCGATGATCCATCGACCTTTCCGATGTGACTTTCTCATTGAATCTCTAAATCCACTGATGTTCCGTGCGTGACACAGCGGCGGTCTACGTCATTGTACGTTTCTGTACCTCACCCTCGACGCTGGAGATACACAGATTGTCAGCAATCATTTTGCTCTTCGTCTATGTGCTCTCTCATCTTCCTCTCAGCCTCTCTGTATGTCTCGCTCCCTTACTTTCTCTCATTCTTTCTTTCTCTGTGTTTCTCGGCATCTTTGTCATCATCTCATATACGCCCTCTGTCAATGAGTATGCTTCCCCATAGGTCTATAGTTCTAGTATTAGTAGTAGTGGTAGTAGTAGCCTTTGTAGTTGTCGTAGTAGTAGTAGTAGTAGTAGTAGTAGTGGTAGTAGTTGTAGCAGTAGCGGTCATATTATGATTATTATTGTTATGATGTGTTGCAGCAGTAGGTGAAGTCCGTAGTCATGGCTTAGAAACGCTTTGTGTTGCCGCCGGCCGGTGATTAGACGGGACAGT
Source organism: Dermanyssus gallinae (assembly GCA_003439945.1). Taxonomy (NCBI): domain Eukaryota; kingdom Metazoa; phylum Arthropoda; class Arachnida; order Mesostigmata; family Dermanyssidae; genus Dermanyssus; species Dermanyssus gallinae. Next base: position 86,087 of record QVRM01005033.1, read on the forward strand.
AGTTGTCGCTTCGGCAGCCCGACCCGCCGCCGCCGCCGATAGGACCGCATGCCGCCCCTATGCCCATGCCCATACCCATGCTGCCGCCGCCAACGCCCATGCTGCCGCCCTGGGTGGCGGTGGCGTTGCTGATGTTGTCCTGTGCGCACGAATAGGAGCACGACGAGTAGTGGTCGCTCTTGGCGGCCTGGTGTTGTTTCATCGACGTCGTCGTCTCGAGCAGCGACCACAGGTAGAGGGCGGCGCTCACCCACGACGCTACGACGTGCATCCACAGCAGAGGGGTGGCGTGCGGATCCGTTGGCTGCGGCGAGCCGGTTCCCGACGACCGCGCGTCCGTCAAATGCTCGGGAATCGCCATTAGCTCGTACCAGCTTGCCTGCAAGCACCGGCGCGCATTAAGCACAACGCTGAGCATTGACGCTGAGCCACACCACCAGCAACATCAATGTCAAAAAACAGAAACAGTAACAACAACAACAACAGCAACTACAACAATAGCAAAAGTAACAACAACGACAACAATAGCAAAAGTAACAACAACGACAACGTCAATAAAATCAACACAAACATCAACAATAAAACAACAGTAACTACTACTACTTCTTCGGGCAGACCCTTAGCCAAGATTTAAAGTCCACGGCACTGCTTTTTGCTTTGCTTTATAGACGGACCTCCATTAATACAAATGTGCAACGGTGGGGCTCAAACCCGTGCACCTATGTGTCTCCTCCGGTCGCGAGGCGCAGGTGAATGCACCACGCCACCGGGCTCGACTTCTACTACTACAACCATAACTTTGGGGAAAGACAAACGTTTTTTCGGGCTCTTGCCTCTTTAAAGTTTGACGTCCCGGTTGACGGGACAGCAAATGTTAATATTTTTTAAACATAACATTACGTCCATTATCACATAAATTAGTGTGTGCTACAATTATCATGATAATTATATTGTTCTTTTTATATAATATATATTATAGAATGTATTGTTTTTCCCTCTTTTGCTTCTGCCTGCGCTACTTCTTTCATACCTTTTCTGTAACTATCTAAGTTATCATATGGCTATAACATAATATAAATAATAAAATCTAAAGGACAACGCTATATGATACGATAAATATATATATATATATATATATATATATAGGGCTACATTTTTTTTGTTTTGTTCGTAGATCATAAAAAACCGAAAAACTTTTTTGTAGACCCAATAGTATATAAAGTAGGAGCGACCGTGACATCGTTACCAGGCTGTAGCGCATGTTTTTGGCGCACCCTTCGCGCTCAACTAACCTCACACCATCCAGTAAAATATGCCGAAAGGAGATTATTTTGATTTTTTAAGATTCTCCGAATTTAGTTGTTAGGCTATGTTGAATTTGCTAAAACTAACTCAACCGTGTGATCCGTAAAAGCTGGTTCTTGAGAGCTGGTTTGCATCCACGCCCAAACCAAAGAGTTTGGTAAATTCCAATGAATACAGGGCCGACGTTAACACCTTAATAGTGCCTGTCAAGGAGTCATATTGGAGGATCCGAGAAGGAAAGCTACCGCTGCTAAAACCGATAAAAATACGTTCGAGCAGCACGATTGTAAATGCGGAAAGTAAATATTAATTATAGTAGCAGTTACTTTATTCTATGTCTTCATATATATATATATATATATATATATGTTTATATATATATATATATATATATATATATATATATATATATATATATATGAGTAAATATGTTTTTGCTCTTTTTTTTTATGATACACTGCTTTAGTTGAAAACATTTAGATGCAGATACGGCGTAGCCGAGGTGGTGGCAGCCTTACTTTGGTGCTCCTCTTGGGGTAGTAGAGGTTGGTCAGTGTGAGCATGACAAATAGCGCCGCCCCGCAGAGCACCAGGTGGAAGACGCACCACGAGTACTGGAGCTGATCAACTTCATCGAAGATGTCGTCGCAGTTGCGGAACTTGATCTGATCGACGTCACCTGCCACGGCCACCACGACGCCACCGCCGCCCAGAGGCGGGGCCGGCGAATGGACGCTGTGAACGCCGGCACAGCCGCCGCCGCCGTGTGCAAATGTCGCACCACTGCCCCGAAGGTAGATTCGTCGGTAGAAGCGACCCAGCGCTCCACTCGACGATGAGCAGGGCGAGTGTTGATCGTTGCGTCTGAACAGATCGGTAGAAGCATTGTTATTGTTGTTGTTATTGTTGTTGTTATCATCGGCCGTACCGAGAAGTACAGTACAAGATCCATCACAAACATGCTCCGTTTAATCGCCTTCGTCATATCGATGTCTATGTGTGCGTGTATGTGCATGATTGTTTATATGTGTACAGATATGCATAAATAACGAGATAGTCTAACTGTGTCCTTGTTTCTGCATTGATGTCTGTCTTAAGAGACTAGATCATGGCAAAGACGTTATTCTATGCGTAAAGGTGTAAGCGTAGCGCTAGTTAATTTTAAAACAACGTTTAGATCATATTAGGTGTCGTAAGATGATTAATACTTATATGTACATATATACAATGAGCGTGTAACAAAATATCATCATATAGCATCGTATATATATAGGCACACACACCCAAACATATGACAGACATTGTATTAGAATGGCATATGTTAGGACAGTAAATGAAACGAAAATCTAGTTCATCCTTAGCAGCGCCTCTATGAGCGCTTCTATTCTCTGGCGGCGGCGGCGTCGCTTACCTCACAAGCAGATAGAGCAATGTGCTGAAGCAGAGATACAAGCCTTAGAATGAGCGTGGATCCCGTCCCACGAGTTCCTGTCGCCGAACCTCGCCGCACACATTGCTGCGCGAGATGAGGTGCGTGAGAAATGCGAGAAAGTTGAGCGTGACGGCGCCCGGCAGCAGGTTGCGGCAGGGCCGATTGTGGGCGTCCGGAAAGCCGGCGACCAGCGTCATGGCCAACACGATCAGGTAGAGCGCCGTGTTGAGCCGCATCATCGAGTGTTTGGCCACACAGCGTGACGCCGGATCGCCGGCCGCACCCCCACCGGCTACGCCGCTACCGGCGCCGCCGGCCACACCCCCGCCGGCCACGCCCCCGCTTCCGGCGCCGCCCGTGCCGGCGCCCGCGCTGCCTCCGACGCCCGCCTTGCCGCTGTCGCCGGCGCGCTCGAAGCGCGTCCACATGATGGCTCCCGAGCAGAGCATCGCCAGAACGCCCATCACGACCACCTTGACGAGTCGGCCGTTGCGCGCCAGACAGTCTTCGTATCTGTGCGCCAGACGTCCCGATCGGCGGTGTGCCGTGTCGCGTCCAGAGACATTGCACACAAATCACGCAAAACAAGCAGTAGTTGACGGGCAATGTTAGTGGAAGTCTTTTTGTTCGCGTTCTGAGAGGAGCACAATAGGTGATTTAGATAAGATTGAGCTTCTGAATGCGAGACCCTCAGGAAACTTGAGAGACTTTTAATGGAGGAGGGTTAAATACTATTACGTACTATTGCTGCGCGACATGGGACCCCTCTCTCCTGGTCTCGAGGTAATGGTTCACAATTCCGAACCAGGAGAGGTGGTTTTTAGTGGGTAGCACGCGCAGATTGGATCGAGTATTATACTCTCCCCCGGTGTTTAGTCCCACACTACCCTCCATTAACATCGGAGGGTGTGCGTAAAGCATTTTCCACCTCTACAAAAACAAAACAAAATGTTCTTCTGTGCTAGTAGGGAATGCTGTTACGTACTATTTCTGCGAGTAGGGAGTGAGCTTTCATTTTCCATTTCGAGCAGTGTGGGACTCGACCCCAGCAGATGCATGTTAGCACGCTGTAACCCATACCCACTCATTGCACCTCCACCGTTAAGCTTCACTCTCTAACTGCCTAGATTCCCATGGAACAGTACTATGGGACAAATGGGCCAACACAAAAGAACTTTAGGTATTGGATTTGACTAGTTAAGATCATGTAACCGAGCACCGAAACATATTTGCTATTCTGGCGCTTGCATTTGCCGATGATCTTGTGCTACTTGACATGAAATCTTGGAAAGATCAAATCTTGCTAAACATTGCACCTTGACTCAGGAAGTACATGGATGTAACAAAAACATAGTTCGGTGTCCCCCACGTGGACTCATACAATAGTGATCGGTAAAATCATGAAAGCGGAGCATAATGGGTGATTTTGGACAAAGCCATCTATGTCCCTTGCATGCTTCTCTGTCAGGCTGGTTCTGGAGGTGAATATCAGCCAGTTGCTTTGCTATTTCTATGTGAGTATGTTCTGGTAGAAGAAATACTGTTTTTAAGATTCTTCAATGGCCTGTCTTCCTTGGAGGATGAGAAAATGTTCTTCGACAAACGCAATTAACGAGGATGTTCGATGCGTTTAATATCGTAAAAACTCCACTGTGTGTAATCAGGAACTTGTATTAGTTACGTACTTGTAGGCGCTTTCAAGCATGATTAGGTAAGCGAAGACCATAAAGCCGAAGCCGCCCCAAAGGCCAGCGTACTTGACGATTCCGATGAATACCCCCGGAGGTAGGCGCACACGAATAGATAGCATCACCATTCCAACTAAAATCACCATCTGTAACATAACAAATCATTAATGAATAGTTGTAGGAATTTATTAAACAAAAGAAAAAAAAATATATATATATATATTTATATATGTTTCAAATTTCTACACTTCCGATAGTGCCAAGATTTCCGAGCAAAATATCGTCGTAAATGGTCTATTGCCAAAGAGCCTGTTTGTAGCCTATTTGTCCAACAAACAAGCTCTCTGGCTATAAACTATTTGAGGACAATACTATGCTCTAAAATCTTGGCACCATTGGAACTTTGAAAACTAGGCATACGTTTCCAGATTCGATCACATGAGTTACGGTATGTATTTTAATCGCTTTTCGAAAGAAGCCAAATCACCAGGCGTTCGTTCTCGCAGCGTTCAACCACCAACTAACCTTGAAGGCCCAGAAGCCCTGCTGAGCACCGGACACGACGTCTCGCGAGTTCTGTACGCCGATGGTGAGGACTGCCATCGCTAAATGGAACAGGGCAACGCAGAGCATCGTCCGATAGACGAGCAGATAACCTGCGTCCGACCCACAGTTTAGTGGGCGGCACATATCGAAACGTTGATCTGCCCATCGAACCACGCTACAGCGGTGCCAGTGACAACAACAACAACAATGACAACAACAACATTACAATTAGCAATGATTAGCAATATATGATTAATAGCGCTATGTTTCAAAGCTCTTCTTTTTTTAGAATTTGCAGAGTTGGGTCGAAGTGGTACTAGGAGGGGTACTAGCAGAGAAGCACTTCACAAAGTACTGTGCTAGGAGATGCCAGTAAAAAAAAAAGAAGTCATCACAGGAACAGCAGCAACAACAACAACAACTACTACTACAATGAGTAACAATTTGCGGATTGTATTTTTTAACCCCTAATCATGTTTGGGTAATGGTTATGCGCCATCTCTTTGTGATAATCCTGGTCGAGGAAAATTCTCTCTTCTTTACAGATTGTAAATCTGGGGGAGCGTTTGTTGTCCGGCTGCTATATTGCTCTTTTGTAGAAAACTTTCTTAAACATCTTTAACTATTTTTAAAGATTTTTTTGTCTTTTAATAGTCACGGCTGCACCGACAGCAGTTCCGCGCGCGCGTAGAGACTGAGAGGCCCCAGCCATTTGCTGTGTCACATGTTTGCTCAAGCTGATGGTAACTTACTCCCGCATTCACCCTATCTTCGTTGAAAACCATGAAACTAAATTTAGTGGAGTTAGTTAAACTGGTGGACAACTCACCTGTTGGATAACATCACGCAGCAGATAAACGAGATCACCGTGAAGATAAACAGGTACATGAGACGTGTCGACGTCGAGCTCTTCCATGCTGTAATTTTGATTGACAAATTGTGGAAACGACACCAGACAAAAGCAGTAATTTAAGAAATGTATCACAACTCCTAGGCAGACATTGACGTCTATTGACATACGTATAGTGCTCAAGAAATTTTGCTGTGTTTTGCCGACAGCACAAGTAAGAATTTTCTAGAGCATAACGTTTAGCCATAAAATAAACTCCTTCACAACATATAATTATGACATTTTGCCAACGACAATTTAGTTCTTTGATCCCGTTTTCCCCATGCATATTCCCAAATTGAATCTCGCATTCCGCTTTGCACCGCGGTTATACAAAGACGTGAAACTTTTTTCGCTACAACATTTAAAGGGACTAGAATAAATGACCAAGGTCCGGGGATGTTCTATGATTTTCGGTTCAAACCGCAAATTTCAAGAGGCCAGGGTAGCATACATGACTACGCGCGTTGCCCCGGTAAAAGGCAGTTCTATTTACGCTGATCAGTTAAGGAAGTCCCAGGAGAAATTTTATTTAACTTGTTGATGCTCTTGACAGCCAGTAACAATACTGATTGCCTGATTTGCTCTCAGACGTCCCAACTCAACGATCCCTCTGATATCTTACTAAAACAAAACTTAACCTCCTTTAAAAGAATGTCCTGCCTGGATTAACTTGAGAACTGTCTGTGGCTTAGTTTGAAGTAAGATTCGTACTTCATTGCAGGCGGCCGAATGCTTAAAAGAGGAGGCATAACAGTGACGGGCCAACAGAGTTGCGTGTGCACGTAAACGGTTCCATTTGTTAGCGTCACCGAGTCTGTAAAAACCCACTTCAAAGCTTACAATGATGTCAACCATTTTCAACCACTTGACACTTGATCGTTCAGTAAACAGTAACTTGTTTTGCCAATTCTAGCTAAGCTTCTAAGTAGCTACAGTTTGGTTCTGCTATATCCCCAGGCCGAGAACAGGATTTTTCGATTAATCTTAATCGGTTTGGCATCCTTCATAAGGTCATACAGCAACAGAGTCCGGTTTCTTGGCCTTGTTCACAGACAATTGGTAGGACTTTCTATGCGGGGCATTTTATTCTGCATACAGCGGTGGGCCTGGGAGAGTACATTTCACACAATCACCTATGGTTGTGACACCTGATCTATTATTAAACAGCCATCTCTCGCAAGCGATCGCAGCTGTCGTCCCGTTCTTCATGCATGCAAAACGAGCAAATGCACAAGCGGCTAAAACCCGTGCACACATCCTATATACGCGTATATATTTATTCGTAAACATGAGCCAGATATAGGGTTTTTTTGCGTGCGTAGAAGAAAAATGGAAGGACATATTTACGCCATAACATGTGCTAAATTCGGAGAGGTCGTACTCCATAATGAAGTACGACACACTAGGAGGTGACAATCCGTGAAGTGGACTAGATGATCTATCTAGCTTTAGGTCCTTAGAATATTCATATTATGTTGCACTTGGATGGCATGTACTTGTTCTTATCTAGGACAAAATTACATTCAAACGTGAGTAGCGCATCTATCCTGCAGTACTTTATTTAGGGCGTTGTCCCGATATTAATTTGATTTTATTACTAAATTATTAACTTGGTTATTTTATTATTATTATTATTATTATTATGGTGAACTAAAAGTGTCGCCGATTTAAGTATGCCGTGAGGTTACGATGTTATAAGCGAGTGCAAATACCCGACTGCTGAATTATTGTAAAAAAGAAGAGGATTGATTGTTTGAAAAAAAAGCTTTTTAATCACGCTGAATGCGGTGAAATAATCGTTTGGCGTCGTCTAGCTTTGCTATTCCTAGGCTATGCGGAGCAATCGGGTGCAAGTAAAGCGCTGTGGTGTACAACTATGCTGAGCTGGATCTAGGAAGAGATGGCCTGGGCGATTTATTATTCGCTTGGCATATATACCTAATACACATGTCACCCTTTAATTTCACAAGAATATATATATATATATATATATATATATGCATATATATATATATATATATATATATATATATATATATATATATATATATGCATATATATATATATATATATATATATATATATATATACATATATATATGCATATATATATATATCGATTTCTTCCGGATCTTCTAGCAGGTCATGCGGAGGCAGCGAAAGGAGACTAACAACTGAAATAATGTAGTTGAAACAGACTTTGCGTTTTGAAGTGTTTGTGGTCTCATATTTCGCGCCATGGGCCGAATAAATAACTTAACTTGAGGCTACTACAAGGTATACTACACACTTGAGACGCACAATTGTCAATAAAATACAAGCGTTTTTGCTTTCAACCTCATTCTAGTTAAAGAACGGCCAACAACAACGGCTACAACGGCTACTGTAAATATATATATATATATATATATATATATAGTACTGCACAGTATATACATAATTTATTTTTTTACTTAGAATTACTATGTAGAATAGCGGAATTTCAAACAGTATGCTATAGACGCATTGCGTATATATATATATATATATATATATATATATGTGTGTGTGTGTAACGCTGCTTCATTTAATATAGTGTTTATTCTAATTGAAAAAATCACCGGCATCCCGGCTACCGACAAAAGCTATAGCAACCACAGCGACCATTGCTGCGTGAACTGGCCACCGTCATCTTTCACGACGTACTGACTGACTGACTTTCTGTGTGATTCTATTCACACAACGAATCCGCGGCTATTATCTGCTGATACTTCCCTCTTCCTTCACGACATCCCTCTCCGTCCATGGGTTTCAACACATCTTCACCCTTCACCCACTAGCGCAAATGATCTCTTTGTTTGTCGCGATACGCTTGCTGCTGCTGCTGCAGCGGTTGTTGCTTCTCCAAGAGACGACTGTGTTTTCAATCACGTGTCCTGTTCAGGACGGTTCTTTCCCTGCGCCCTTCCTCATCTCTCTATCTCTCTCACTCGCTCTCTCTCTACCCGCCTCTATTTATCTCTATGAGCCGACCCGTCCCGTCTCCATCGGAGCCTCCATCGATGCATCCATGCATTCTCATCCAGGCTCTCTCTCTCTGATAAACGCATTCGTCCATACACCAACTACTACTACCAGCTGAGCTGGGCTGATGTAAATAAACAGACACACAGTCACCATAGAGTCCGAGCGACGCCCCGTCAGCTTCGAATGCGGGTTCGATGATGATGATGATGATGATGATGATGGTGAAGAAGAACCCCTACCTGATTGATTGATTGATTGGTGTGGGTACATGATTGTGGGTGGTGGTAGCCGATGATAGATCAGCAGAGAGTGACAACCACACCAGCAACGACAACAACACGAACAACAACAATAGCATCCAAGGCAAGGAATAAATGTCGCCGACTGTTTATTTGGCTCCTGGCATTCATTGTGTACGGTGGCGGCTATGGTGGTGGTATTGGTGACGGCGATATCGGCTCGAAGATAACCAGCTCTCACTCTGATAACAGCCAGCAATAGAAGAAGATAATCGTCGTCAGATAATCATTGCCGTTAGGGACGTCGAAACAAAAAACTACCACAACAACAACAACAACGACAGCAACGAAAACAACGGTCACGAGAAAGAAGCAGGACAAGCTCCGGACGAAACAAGTAGACAGCAAGAGTAGTAATAATAATAATAATAATAATCACAATAACAACAATACTAGTAATAATAACGCAGAGCAAAAACAACAGCGTGCTGTGCTCCCCGGGCATGTGTTGGTATTGTTTGTTGTTCGTGGCCGTGATGAGCAGTGGTTGATGAGCGTGATGCGTCGTGATTCTTCGTGATTCTTCTACGAGCCGTTACAGCAAATGTCAGTGTAGCATGCAACAGGAGGTCATGTCAGAGACAGAGAGACAGAGAAAGAAAACGACTCGGTTTGTCTATTGACGCACGTTGACCAGCCACCGAAAGCCGCCTCCTGTGCCTGTGATATCTGTGTGTTCCTGCTGCTGTTGTTGTTGATGTTATTGGAACGTGGTACGCGCGCCTCAACGTTGTGCTGTATGCCACAGAAGCTTGCTTGTGACGGGCAAACGTCAATCCAACCAAGGATCGCAAGTTGATGACTGAATCGAACGGATTCACACACCCATACACCAAGTTGACTGATCGATTTATTGGTTGATTGATTGATGATTGGTATTGTTGTTGTTGTTGCCGCTGTTGCTACTGCAGCAATTCTAGTTCAGGAGAGGCGACGACGGATAGGCTCACTGGGGCGGTGTTCTAGTGTTTTTCGGTCGCCCGGACTAACGGGATAAGCTAGGTGGCGACGAGGACGACGACGAACACAACAAAGAAGGAGAAGAAAAATAAAAACAAAACAACAAGAAGAAGAAATAGCAGCACCAGCAGCAAAGAAGCCAGTCTAGACATCTGTGTAGTATGGGATGTCGACGACAGTACATGAATAGTATACGAATTAACTGCGTATGCGGCCGGCCAATGACGCGCTCCATGCGCATTGCGAGCGACTGACTGAATTTGGGTGTGCGCGGTGTAACCTGTTGTTGTCGTCTTTGACATTGTTTGGCTGCTACTCTTTATTGAGCAGCCTATTCTGGTCATACGTTTACTACCTTGGTTGCATACATTAATAAGGGTTAACATCTTTAGTCTATTTTTGGAGGATACACGTCGTATCTTAAAGCTGTTGATGCTCAATGAAGTGTGACACTCGACGAGAGCAAAAGCGTTCAGATTCTATTAGTCAAGTAAAGAACACCTTTTTTATTAATGTCAAAGAAAAGCGGCATTACAGCATGATTGTGGTGTACGTTCATTAGGCGAGTTTGTCGTCGTTCGGGTCTAACGGAGACGCTATGCATATGTAAGCCCGACACAAGGGTTGGTATTTGTTAACCATCGCTTGTTAATCAGGACTAGGCACCCAGGCTGGACTAGACTCTGCACCCGGACAGAGTAAAGGTCGTGGCGGCGGCGGCTACAATAACAACAGCAAAGACGGAAAGGATTATTGTAGAACTTTTAAGTAATAGCAGCAACAATAACAACAACAACAACAAGCACAACAAAAGAAATAACACTATTGATATGAAGGTGACAAGACGACAACTAAGCGGTAAACAAAAAATCTGACAAACTAAGTCACAACCAGTTGCGCTCGCACCGGCAGTATTTTCGCTCCGGAACGACCGTTCGGAGACACAGCCCCCCGAATACTCAAATCGCTAGCTGGTGGCTCTAAACGCGGCTACTGGGCCGTTTTTCGTTGTCCGCTCGTCCTTGACTTAACTAAGCAAATCGTTCACTTGGGCTCAACGAGGCGCCGCACGGCTCCGTTTGCTCGCATCTTAGAATGTTGGATTATATCACGTCAGCGTTCATCTACGCCGTCTCGGTAACCGCATCTCTTCTCCTGCTCGTCGTGCTTATCGCGGCAGGTAAGTTGCGGTAGCTATATTTCCAGTGTTATATATATATATATATATTTCCAGTGTTATATATATATATATATATATATATATACGATCCGTAGCTTAGGGACTAGTGCGCTAGTCATGGTTTTTTTGTACCGGCGTGTCGCCAGTTCATGTCAAGCTAATAAAATCATATATATATATATATATATTACACAGGAAAAGACAGAAAAGGGCATGTAATAGAATAGTTTATATACGAATTACCGCTGTAATCGTGCTATATATATATATATATATATATCAACGTTTTAGTGGTCATATGTTTTTGTGTAAACAGCCTGATACTGTATTTTCGTTGTCTACATCCCGTACATTTGGGGCCACTTCAACATCGTTTCTAGCACGGCTGAAGCATTGCATCGATGGATGTCAACCGAGAGCCGCTGAAAAAGAAAAGCAAGCACCTGCCTCTTTTTCGCCGGTGAAAGCTATTAAGCATTCGAACGTTTTGTGGGACAGTTGTACAATCAGTGGGCCGGGCCCTTTGAGCGTCTTGAGCACAGATGAACGAAGTTGTGCGTGCGATGTAGAGTTCGAAGTACTTGCGGTATTTGTTTCTGTTCGGCAAGGCTAACAGCTTAGCCAGGACGAGATTCTCCTGATTGGCCGAGAGCTCAGGATGTGAGGGGTCAGTCACAGCGTCTGCCCCAAACTAGGACACGCTCCATCTCGGAGGGAACTGAGGTGGCCCGTCTGGTCGGCAGTCCGTCGTCCTCGAAAAGTCCATTTGGTTCCTAAATGCATGGAACCCCGGGCTGACCGTAAAGCCCATGCGACGGTATCGAGAGCCGCGTGTGTAGAGACCCACGAGCCACGCTTCGTGCACAGGAGTGCCCATGTCGTCCGAGGCCTCCTACTGGCTGCCCGCATTTACAGGTGTGCGGTTACTGCTATGAAAGTTCCGAGTTGTTTGAGGCGCACAGGGACGCAGAGTGGACGTCCGCGGTAGAAGGTAAGGCGTAGAGATAGGCCACGGATCGGGGAAATCCATCAGCCTAGCCTCGTAAGAGTCGTCCGCTGCCGTTGCAATGGGTGGGTCTGTTGGAGTTATTATCTCGATTATTTCTGAGACGCTGGGTTTTCTGCTGGATGCCTGACCGAGGAGGAGCGTCTATTTGGCGAAGAGAGGCTAGCGGACTGTTTGACAGTGGGCGGCCTAAGCATGATCTGGCAGCAAGAGGTGGGTCATCTCAGCTGATTTATGCGGATTCATGGTACGACGGTCGGCCCGACGATAATGGCGACATCCTCAAGGCTTCCGTTTAATATGGGCATTAGGGCTTGGCGCGTGCTGCAGCAGGCGCAGTTAGCTCCAGGCTCAGGAGTAACCCCAAGCCATTTGTCGAAAGGTCGTTAAAGTGTTGTAAAAGCATCTGCTCAAGAAGCTGATATATATATATATATATATAGTCGCGCGCAGCCAAGTCATATGGAAGCTGGCTGCACTGCCTTAATTGTGTCCTCTGGTGATGCATATGTACTGTATGTGCTTTCCTTGATCGCTCACTTCACAAGGACAAATGAAAATATTTTGCCGCCGCCACTTTGGTGAGTTTTTAAAAACTTACAGGGATATATATATATATGGAAGGGTGGATCGGCAAGTACTACTACTTTGAATTTTCTCGGCAGACCGAAACCACCAAGGTTTTAGTACAGTACTATACTTCCGATTTGTTTTGTTTAGAAGCCACAAACAGGCCACATTTCGGCCTTTATTGTTTGAGTTTGGTTCAAAGAAGTGAAGAAAGCGTTGAAAAAGTTTGTGATATATTACTTAACAATTGTCGAATTAACTTCAGGTAGATAGCTGAGTAACTGGATATACCTTATAGATGTTAAACATTGATGTTCATCATCGTCAATGTTAAACATTGATGACGAAAAAGAATTGAACAATAAAAAGCGAAAGGTTGTCCTTATGGATTAGTTGTAACAGTGCGTCAGAAGACTGGCAGCGTTCCTTCCAAGAATGTTTAATTTCCAGCAAATTAACGCACGTCGGGAAATGTCCGAATTGATCCTTCGGTAGCAGAAGACCCTGAGCTGCTCCACAGAGTGATTACAGAAGATGAGTCATGGAGCATATGGTTACGGCGTCCAGCCCAAAGTCCAATCCTCCCAGTGGTGCTTCCAAAGAGAGAGTCGATCAAAGAGATTCAGACAGTGCAGATGCAGCATAAAGGTTATTTTGACTGTTTTTTTCTGACTACAAAAGATTAATTGTTCATGAATGTTTAACATAAGGAATAGTACCGCGAAATTTTAAGAAGATTGCGTGAGTCCATCGCGACAACGCACCGGTGCATACATCGTTACAAATTTCGGATTAGTTGATGAAAACTTCGAGATCTATATTTTCGCAATCTCCCTATTCGCTGGGCCTGATTCCGTGCGACTTTCCTTGTTCCCACGAATAAAAAATGAAGGGACAACGTTTCAAGACTATAGAGGAGATAAAGACAAATTTGCAGGAGCAACTCAACTCGTTTCCTAAAGACGCGTAGAAAGTGTTTCGAAGAACGGGAAAGAAGGTGGCACGAGTGCACATTGCAGCGGGCGGGAGCTATTTTGAAGGAAACAAAAACACCTTGGAGGGTCAAACAGATATTTCTTTTTTACTTCAGTGTATCAAAACTGTTCGATCCAGCCTCGTGTAAACGGATTCGTAATTAACTATGCTTTCTTAAGAGTTTTACGGTTGGACACTGTTAGACGTTGTGTGTTTACGTATAATGAATGGGGAAATACTACGCGTGATCATACTTCCATTCGCCAGAACTAAATTAAATTATTTAGTCCGCGGGCAGTGACAGGAGAGGCAGTTACATAAGAAGTAGGCATCTAGTTTGTTTGTTTGTTTGAACTCGGAGCGTATGCCTCCTTCAGCGAAATTTTCCCCCATTTTCACCATCGCCGTTTCTCTAAGGGGGGTGTCTGAGCGGTATCTTGTTGTATCGAATGATATTAATGATGATTCCCACGCTAATGAAGGTGATTGCCTTAATTGTGATGCCTAGCAGCAGAAGGAAGCTTCCACACAGGGTGTCTCTGTTGCTGCTTTTTGCAAATGGATTAGAATCAAGCAGTCGGTCAGCGAAACACCCCCGCCCATGGTATGGTTTTTCTGGCCGGGCCGCTTGCGGCATCGAAAGATGCAGAGCGAACAAAAGAGTGAGGGATGGAGACAGACGATAACAACAGTAACCCGACACAGTAAAAGAAGAAATACGCTATATTGATCTTGCTCTCGGCAGAGCACCCATTCTTAGGATGGGTAAGGACGCGTATTTGTTTCAATCTATTAGCGTTTTTCCTCGAACCGTTGTTGGTGCTTTGTTGCAGTGCGACTGACGTTTCTCGATCTGATTAGTAAGCAGCGGGCCTCCTCTCTCCCGGCCGAGCAAGACCGTTGTCTGGATATATTTGTGATAGAAGTGGGATTGGCAAGGCAACGCGTCGCTGAGGGAATTAGCATAAAGTAAGATGGCTTGGAACCATATATATATATATATATATATATATATATATATATAGTAAGTTCACGTTCGATAGGCTGGGTGCTAAAATCTTGCTGAATGTAGTTTACCTTATCTCCGAGGTGATTCGGGATTTTGTCTCGTAAAACTCCCCAAGTAAAGATTGGTTTACAATGAAACTATTCTAGGTGGTGCTAGTCAATGCTGAATCACCGTGTAGTCCCCAGTATCTTTTAGCAATTGATATATATATATATATACAAGCAACTCTACATTCACCGCGTCCTACTTATACCAGACAAACACAAAATGTCTTTTGCAAATCATGCTACTAGAAGGAGGTTCCGCGGTTTGCGATCGAGAAGAGGCGGCTATAGAGAGATTCCCAGCTTACAACTAGCTTATCTGGCAGGCATAAACAGCTCATAACAAATCATAAGATGTTCCGCGGCTTTGCGCCAATACAAGAACGACATATTAGTATTAAAGACAGCACACGGCGTTATGTTTTCATAGTGAGAGTTAATGAGCTGGGAGCTGGAACACGACAAGTCGCAGTAAACGTCTACCATCAGCTGGACGTGAAGTAGTGCCGTTATATCTAGTATAACATTCGTTCTATCCGCGAACCGTGTAAGCACCGTAAGAATATATATCTAGGCCAGAGTTCAAGCAACGCCCCACACCCCTCACAACAACAACAGCAACAACAACACGAATTAGCCGGTCGCGTTAAATGAACACGCACCCCCATGGAAGAGACTCGCTAGCTAACTAGGGTTAGCGCACGGATTAGACTGTGCTAGCCACAGGGAGTGGGCGATTTGATGGGCCGTTTGCCTGTCCTCTAGCGCCACTACTAGATGGAGTAGCGTGAAGACACACGCATACGGCAAGAAACGTGCTTTGATAGGCAGTGCCAACAACTGAAGTGCGTAATCTGCAGCGAAAACAGACTACGAAGCCAACTGCACTCACCCGTCTTGCCGCAGTGAGGACAGCGTTCGAAGAAATGACGAGGCGCGAAAGAAGCAGCCATGCTTTGACGAACGTTAGCGCCTCACATTTGGCGAAAAAAAATTGTACAAAGTCACTGGCCGCTGATCCCCAAGAGACTAGTTCCGCCAAGCTCACTAATCAACGACAGTAAACGGATGCAATATGTCCGAGAGCTCCTCCGTAGGGACGTCACACTGCCGGCCGACGACAAGCCCGTATAGACAAGAGAGAGCAAGCAGGGCAACAAAGTCAAAGAACTGCCAAGACATCTGTCTGTCTGTCTTACAAGCATCCTGTATCAAAGCGCTCAATTGTAGTGCTCAAATAAATGAGGCTGCTATAAATAAAAACCCAGCAGAGCAACATGAATCCATCGCTGGCCGGTCGACAACAGTGGCCGTAAAGTCTATTTGGGCTCCCGTAGAACGTCCCGTTTGCCGAACGTCCAATCGACGTTTATTGATTTTCAGGCTCCTTTCGATTCGGTTTCAGGACACCGTTTTTTGGGGGGTACAGCAAGAGTCACTTTGAAGCCGCAATTCAAGAACCGTGATAGAACAAGAAAAAACACACATTCGAAATCCGATGATGTCTGAATCAGCAACTATAATGCATATCTGAAGCAACTTTACCGTAGAGCCAGCACTCCGCCTTCAGACAAAAGGAGAATGCCGTATCAAAGGAACCGTTTACTGATGTGCCGCGCAATTGAGCACGAATACAGTTACAACGTGTGTATAAAACAAAACTACTTTTACATTAACGTACGCATCTGCTAGCTTAGTGTGCCGCAAATAGTGTCTCTCTCGTTTGCTTCCTATTTTCGCTTCACCACCTGCCTATCTCACCCCGTTCTATCTATCTGCTTAATATTTCCCGGGCAACGTGTTTGTATTTTTGTGGTCAGTTTAAGCCGCAACGTGGTCGTTGTTTCTTGACGCTCCTCTTCTTCTTTGGCGGTGTAAACGAACTTTTGCCATTTTAAAATGAGATTGAGGGACAGCAACATCCTTACCTGAAACCTGGAACTCGGTTTCCTCAACTAGCAACTAGATCGGCATAAATGAATTTAGAAGGAGGGTGCGAGAGAAGGAAACAAAAATGAGAGAGAGAGAACGATAGAGACATGGTATGTTGTCAAAAGCTTACTTGAAGAATACTTCCGAAATAACTTAGGCGAAGCATTTTCCCTCGACCTTGCTGCTGCTGCTGATGTCTCTTGTATGTCATTCTCCTTTAGCCTCTCTCGTCTCTTTATCTCTCTATCTTGGTCACTATCATTTCCATTCTCCCAACACTCCGCACAGTTTTTTTTTCCTTTTAGGTTTCGTTCCGTCGTTTTCTTCTTATTCTTCTTCTGCTGCACGGCTCCGTCTTCAATATTTTACTGCCGCCGTTGCGATTCCTGCAGGCGCGTTTCGCCGACCACCATGTCGACGATGGTGAGGGTCAAACGAATCGGACGGCGCTGTTGTTGTTGTTGTTGTGGCCGGGAAAATCAGACTAGGTGCGTCCAGAGGTCTCTGGTGGAGAATGGAAATGGGCCCGTCGACTCGAAAGTATGCCAGCGAAAAAGACAACGAGAACACAGTATGGAATACAACGCCGACCAATGATATTGGGTCAAAAGAGAGACGAATACAAGGGATCGACAGGGGGAAGCTCGGTTGTACATGAGTGGACACCAACACCGTTACTGTTGGGCCGTAACAGATATAGACAGGTCGATTCTCATCACACAAGAATGGATAGGCGAGAGCAAGCACCAGAAGATCGAACGCATGTCTGCCTGTTGCTATCACCCTTCCAGTCCAGGTTCTGAGGAGAAGGTTCTCAAGACACTCAAGTTTGAGCTTAGAAATAGAGCGAATCAAGTTGTTACTTGGACATAGCGTAGAACGTATCGTAAGCACACCACAAGTTTCATCCGGAGAAAAAGACACATAACAGGGAACTAGTCAGATGTGCCACCATGGTTGATTATCGACTATTTCGTTTTAGAGCACCGCCTTGTGTGCGAAATTCATCTAATAAAAAATCCTTGGAATGGCCCTGGCGCGTTGTCGATTCTCAGATTTAATTCAGACGTGCATGAAGAGAGGGGGGGGGGGAGGAGAAACTGTAAATGCTAGTAGTTTCTACACCCCCCCCCCCCCAGCTTAATTACCAGCTGGTGACGTGGTTGTTGTTGTTGCTGGGTATCTGTCGCTTCTGCATCTACCGCGTATGACTAGAATCGCAATGAGTGTGTTAAATGATTTAGCGGGCCATGCTGCCACGCGCACAGAGACTGTAGATAGGTGAACGAGCGTGTCAGACAGAGACAACCGCGAAGGCTAACCAAGCTTGACCTGGTGGTGTATGATATGATTTCCCACCATCTCTGCTTGATGTTAGTTAGCACCGTCGAGTCCACGCAGATGAGTGCAAACTGCATTGGTCTTCCAAACACAAACCTGTCGTGGTAACGGTGGCCGAACACAGCTGCCGACTTGTCAAGCGGTAGTTCTTCGAGTGCAGTGTTGTCGACTTTTATAACCCCCCGGGGTGATGCTTTGATGATCGACGTGTTGTTTCGTCTCGTGGACATGTAGTTACTATATATATATATATATATATATATGCTACACATATACAGATTTCCGGGTTTCTCATATGAATTCGATTTAAAACATGGTATTCGAATAGAAGTCCATGCCACTATTGGTTGTTTCCCATAAGCACCATGTCTAGGGATCAATAGTTAATTTATATATATATATATATATATGCATGTGTGTGTGTAGGAAACTCCGTAATGACCGTCCTTTAAATCAAGTCACCGAGTCAGCTTACTTCGTAGGTTCGCAGGCTCGGAAGAGGAGAATGCTGTCCATGTATTTTTCTTCTATGCACCTAAAGTAGAAGGCGCCTGTGTTGACCTCGTTATTGGCGGTGGTGGTGGTGGTGGTGCAGTGTGGATGCATTTTATAGCCGGCCTCGCACTTCAACAACTGCGAACACAGGACGCACGTCGAAACTTTTTGTGCACAACAACTCTCGGCGAGCCTTCCTGAGGCGTCCAGCACGGTCACCAATATGCCGACATCGTTCTATTTTAGGGGGGACATTTTTCCAGCCTCTACTCGTGAACACGAAACAACGGCCAGCTTTGATGCAGGTATAAGGTTGACAGTGTCGGCGTGCATGTACGGGAACGAAGTTGAGCTGGTCGTGCCTCGAATACAATTCGGAACACATTGTAACGAACTTTAAGGCGGCCGCGGACTCGATAGGAACGTACACGGACCCGGGTAGTAGTGGGCAGATAACTACTGGCTTATGATTACTATTGGCGTTATAAAGATATTATTATTATTATTATTATTATTATTATTTGAAACGTAACGATGAGTAAATGTAATTAATACAGCGTTTTTTCCCCTCTGTGCGTGTTTTAGGTTGGCTCTTTGTGTGGAAGGTGTTTCTGTCGAGGTTCAAGTTCGTGCGCGAACTGGTGAACGGCAACAGTAATGAGAACATATCGCTGCCAGCTGGTGCAGCCGGTCCACGAGGTTCGCGGATCGCGTCTGGTGGGACGGGCTCGGCCAGCGGCGTCGGAATACTATCTGCGTCGTCGTCGGCGTCGTCTAAAGCGCAGCGTCGCAGGCCCCGCATCGATTAGGCTTCGTCGCCTCTACTCACAGGAGAAAACGGCTAGCTAGATTACCGCAGTCAGTCGCCTAACCTGCAGGTGTTGGTTGGATCGATGGATGGATAGATGACAGGATGGATATGTAACACTCGGCCGACATGGCTCATTGGTGATACTCTCTTGTGTAAAGCTTGTGTGTGTCTGTATGTATGTATGTAGGTATGTATGTATGTGCGTATCGTTTTCCTCGTCCCAGCTGCTTTAGTCATCATGTCTCGTGACTCTCGTTCCGGAGAGTTCTGGAGAGTGTGCCATTGCACACTGGCGGTGGCCTCGAAGAAGGGCCCACTCGCTTTGTTCGCACGCCAGGCCCCAGTGTGCAGCATCCCGGCAGCAACAACAACACCGGCTGTTGTTCAAATGACCAAGCGAAGGAACACGACGGATCATACCACCAACCATAAAATATACAAACACATACAGTGGTGCGGCAACAAACAACGGAAATGGACGGCCGCCCGTCGTGCGATTGATTTGTTAGCTCCGCTAGCCACTCCCACTGCCAGCAGCAATAGACGAGCGCTCATCGAAGTGCGTGCGTGCACTTCTGCAGCCCGAGCGAGCCATTTACTCATATATGGTGCAGGATTATGCACGAGGGGGAAGACAGAAGGTTGACAACGACAGTCACAGCGCCAACACCGACAATTACAACAACAACAATAGCAACAACACCGACAATTACAACAACAATAGCAACAACACCGACAATAGTAACGACGTGAAAACGTTATTTCGAAGCCATGAAAACGCCTTACTGGGTTGAAGTTACAACGTTGTTGAAGATAATTCATTTGGGCTTTAGTCGGCCGAAGCTCAGCCTCGCATTAATAGCCGGCTATTGTGTGATCTCTGGTCTCATGTGGACGATGTGTTGGTTGTCTCCTCTTCCCACGGGCTTAAGTAGTGAATCTAAGCGTAGAGCGATGAAAAATATTTGTTGTTCATTTGAAGCAAAAGCGAGGAACTCATGTAACACTTTTAACATTACACTTGCTATCAGTCAGTATTAGAGTAGTAATAATCATAGTCAATCACATAATAGAAGTCGTGAACTCGTAGCTTGGGTTCGTATTCGGAACGACGTTGCTGCGCCGGGTTGTCATCGGTGGACCAATTCAAGACACAAGACTACCTTATATTTTACATAGGGTTTCTGTCGTCGTTACCGCAGTGGATTAAGCCATATGAGTGGAATAAGCCGCAGTGAATGGCTTGTGATCTTTATTCATTACTCGGGACTTCTATGTTAGGAATTGTAGACAATTCCTGCAGAAAGCACAGAATGTAGATAAGAACAGAAACACAAAACCTATTTAGTTAAGATGCTAAATAAACTATCGTTGAAATTAATCTTTGTCGCTGTTTTCTAAGCAAGGTATATAGTGGAGTTGATAAATGGTAATTAGAACAATTTCCTGAAGTTGCTAACCTCATTGAAATCAGTGTATAATTTTTACATGATTTCATTTCAGGTTATTTGTATATATATATATATATATATATATATATACATATATATATATATATATTTTTTTTTTTTTTAGCATATATATATATATAATATATAAAGTTTATTTTCCGTATAATACATTAGGTATATGTTACACACATCAACTAGCTAAGCCAATGCGCATTGTGACTGTCACGTGTCCGTTTCGATGAGGCCAGGGCGAGACCACTTCAGGAGTGTGCCCCGAACGGAGGCAGCGTTTCCACGTTGTATGTCAAGATCCAGGCGTTGTTTAAAAAAGGACGATGACCTGTTATCACCGGATGACAGGTTTAACAAGGTCCCAACTTTGCGGATCAGCTGCTTGGTCCGAACGCCAGGGCACCTAGGGTTTCAAACGCGAGAGGGCAAAATTCATGGGGATAGCCGATTGATGAGTATTTTCTCAACTTGTTAGTCTCTGCAAGGTGGGCTGCATAACCAGCTTCGGATGCGCCGCCACCGACCATAGAAGGAGCTAAGGAGTCGGTAACGGTTGCATCCTAAACTAGCATTTTGCCTCGCTCGAATGGAGTGAGTGTCATACCATCTGGACGTTTGCCGTCCTCCGCGCAGAGACCTGGGGGTTCAAGAATGCACGGACGACCGCACGACCTAAGGGCTCTGCTAAAGGTCTCATTAATAGCGGCATGTCTCGAGCGTCGTCCTGCACTAATAATGCACGATAGTCCGTGATGTCCTAGTTTATCGACGGGGTGACCACATTGGCACCGATGAGGGCTAACTATATCTGCCCCTAGTCGTAAGCCTACTGCTATGCGAATCGACTCGTCATCAAGAAGGGTACCTATGGGGGCACTGGGAAGCGCGTGTAACCAGGCCCCTGAATCCTTGGCGGATACGGCGTTTAAGCGAGCCCTGGCTGCGTCGTCGGCAGCTTCGTTAAAGAGGCGTCGTTGTACCTCGTCGTGCAGAAGGGAACTCCAGTCACGCTAGGACAGTACGTTTTCAGGCCTACCCCCACAGCGCGCCTCAAGGTTCTCTTGAAGATGGGCTAAGCGGTTTCTAAACTGGTCGACTCTCGCTGAATCTAAAAGAGGGGTTGCCCTGTTTTGCGCTTTTAGCATTGACGAGACTATAGCCGGCCCGGCCAGGGTCAGTAAATTTGGTACCCCGAGGCCCCCTTTTGAAATGGGTAGCAATGCTTGTTCTCGCGCGCTAGGCGGTAGATATGTATTCAGCAAGGATTCCAGGGTGGACAGTGTCAAGTCGTTAAGCCTTTGCAACTCGTCGGATCGATTTGATAAATCGGCCCCTTGAAGGAGGTG
The DNA here is from genome assembly GCA_003439945.1 of Dermanyssus gallinae. Classification (NCBI taxonomy): domain Eukaryota; kingdom Metazoa; phylum Arthropoda; class Arachnida; order Mesostigmata; family Dermanyssidae; genus Dermanyssus; species Dermanyssus gallinae. Next base: position 108,387 of record QVRM01005033.1, read on the forward strand.
GATTAGTCTTGAGGACGAAAAGGAGGACCTGAGTAAGAAAAGCCCCCGATGAGCTCCCAGAAGAGGAAGGCGAGCGGCGGCGTTTTCCAGTTTCAATCTCCAACGCTCGATTGCTGCTGGAAGCCCCTCGGGGCAAATTGGCACACCCAGTAGCTCCAGATCGTCCTTGACGGTTAGCTTGCAGCCAGGCAGGAGGTTTCGGAGTGACTGTACTTCGGGGGCCTCAAGGGTAGGGCCAAAGAGGCATATCTCGCATTTGGCCGGATTTAACTCCAGCCCGGATGTAACACTGAAATCCAGGACCCGTTGAATATCTTCGGCTACTGTGAAAACGTTTCCTCCTAATAAACCATCGTCAAGATACCAGAGGTTCAGCGGGCTCCTAAAGGAATCCACCAAATCCTTGATGCCCAGACAAAACAGAGGTGGTGCTAAGGGGTCCCCCTGCTGCAGTCCAGTGGCGGACGAAATCACATGTTCAGGCAAGACAAGATGGGAAGGGTGCCGATATGCCAGTTTGACGTAGTTTAATAGATGAGGGGCGTGGAATGCGACGGCCTTCATCAAGTGATCGCGTCGTATACAGTTAAAAGCGTTTTTAAAATCGAGCTTTACAAAGACCCCTGGAGGTTCGCGTGAGTCGAGAAAGGCGCGGGCTGCGTGAATGGCTACTTCGGTTCCGGCCGGCGTCGCGAATCCCAATTGGTGTGCACCGGTTGCGTGAGAAATGGCGTCTTTGTTGTGGTTGCATCCGATCTTCGCGGCGAGCCTGCGTAGCGCAGACGAACACGCAATAGGACGTACCGAACCGTCCTTTTTCTGAAGGGCAAATAGTCTTGCGCCAAATATCAAGGGCCGGAGGCAAGGAGGAGGGCTGCCCCAAAGAAGGATGTCTACAACCTTTGCTAACGCGGAGAGTAGGCTGGCGGCGACGCCTTCGAGGGACGGGGAAAGAAGGTCCATTAACAACCGGGGTCTCATAAAGTCTAACCCTGCGGCAGAGCTTTTGGAGAAGCTCTTAATCGCCGCCTGGATATCTTCCTTTGATGTGACGAAGGGCAGAGGAGATCTGGTCAGTGTCGGCCATTCTAGGTCCTCGGGAGCTAATGGGTGTTGCTCTCGCAAGGCCTCTATACGGTCGATGCCCGGCGTTAAAGTATCTGTGGATACAATAAGTCTGGCGGCACCAGAAACATCACCTTCGGAGAGTTTAATAATGGACTGGCGCACGGTGTCATTTTTGAATGGTTTAGAAGTAGAGGTGCGAGGGTGCGAAGTGGCAATCACGTCTGACAGGCGCATATTCTGAGAGAAGTCGCGGAGATTGTTGCGGATGATGACTGAAAGAGATAACGCATCGTTGCGTGCGCGGGGGAGGCGAAGCACTACGGGGGCAAAGGAGAAAAGACCGTACCATGCTTCAACGTCGTTATCAGATGAGACTGCTGAGAGTACACGGGTAAGGGCCTCGGCCACTTGCCTCCTAATTGACTTTGGTACAATTCGGATTAGTCTGATTCGCCCCATAACTGCTTGAATGTCCTCTAAAATTTGCGCCGGTTGCAAACGAGAGGGCACAGAGGTGGACGTTGTAGAGAAGGAAGCCTCAGTGGCGGTGGGATGCTTGACTGATATATGCCTTGTTAGGCCACGCCGCGTGTATCGCCCGTCGCATAGTGGACATTTGATAGTAGCTGGAATGGGGTGTGATGCTGCTCCGTCTTGAGCTGTGCGATCGTGGTCATTCATGATGACTGTACGATTTGTCGTAGATTTTTCACTTATACATATATATATATAATGACAACGCACACAGATTAATGTGCCGAAAGCCAAGTTTTACCACCGTGTCTAAGACGTTTGATCCACCCGCCTTAGTGCGCCGTCGGTCTTTACGATCACCTACTACAGAGTCCGTGAGGGGACGGACAGACCTCTTTGGTTGCGGCGCTGTAGAATATAGTACTTACTTTCCGACCACTTAGTGTACAACCTGAGTTGTGCTGTGTTATTAGTTCCTGCCGCATGTATTTTGGGGATTTACTAAGCCTCTCAACTATATATATATATATATATATATATATATACGAGTATATACATATATATATATATATATATATATATATATATATATATATATATATATATATATATATATATATATATATATATATATATATATATATATATATATATATATATTGTGTCTCAACAAGAGCGTAAAGATTAAATTTCAAAGAGAATAAAACAATTTTAACTTAAAATCAAAAAACACATCTGGAAAATGTCCTCCTTTGCTTTGCTTACCGTGTGCGTTTTCTTTTACCGTTGTAACGTCTTTTACCTAACATTTCAATCACGGTTTGGCATAATTGTGGCTCAATCTTGGTGTTACAGAGCCTGATCTTCTCCCTTTTTCTTGGTTGGTCATAGGTTTATTGATATACACATTTGAGTTCGAAAAACCAAGATAAGTAATCCGAGAGTACATGCGTTTCTGGTTAACCATTGAGATTTGTCGATTGTTCTCGTCACAGTTGATGTACAGGAGCCTCTAGTCTGTCAAAATTTTCACGCAATTTGTGAATTGTGGCTGCAAAACTTTCACAATTTTTGAAAAAAATGTTTAGCGATAAGAATTCGCTGTTTGTCAAGCATTGTAGGTATACTTTTAATGGCGGGCTATCTGTCACCGAACTGTTTAAAGGGGTTTGACTGTTCTAGCAATGTAGCAGAAACAGCGCCAAGTTTAAAATGTCCTTTCTAGTTGGGACAGCCTGTTTATATATATATATATATATATATATATATATATATATACTCGTATAGACGAGTCTATATTGTGATAATTATTACATACATATATTATGAGGTGTGTGCGATAAAAAGAGTACGTTATGTTTATATGTATGTAGGGTCCGCCGAAAATCAGCATGGAGAAGGTAGTTGTCCACTAATAGAGGAGGCGTTGTCGACTAAAACGGGGTTCTCATTTTGTTCCCAAAGCATGGTCTTTGGGAACCCGAGAAGTGGCTAGTAAAATGACGACAATAAAACTGCACAAATTGGCACAGTGCTTGCTGCTTAGCAGCATGCATGTATATCTGCATGCGAAAAATTCGCGTATAGAAAACGCGGGTAATCCGAGGCTGCGCAGAAGGTGCCCAGATTCAAGCGGACCCCTCGTCTTATTCCTGTTTCAATACATTTGCCTTTACGCTAGAAGATTAGCAAGTCATTTATGTGCCACGATCTGCACTTGTGACCCACCACATGTAGTTGCCCCGACAAGATCGTCAGGTTTTTCACTTGCTGTGCAACTCCACATATATATATATATATATATATATATATATATATATAGTCTCTAGTCAGCTGTTGAGCCGGACGGTCGCACTGGTGCGAGCTCCCGCTTAAATTGCCTAGATCGCAAGTTATATCTGGCTTTTTAACGGGAGTTTTGTCACAGACCATCGTGGCCACCAGTGCGACCGAACTGTGAGATCCAACACCGTCAAACAGTTCCATTTTGCATTTAAAAGATGCAAAATTGTTATAATTCGCCGCGTCACTGTGTTAGATAGGTTAGCAGTGCGTTCACCATTGCAAAGGCCTGTCTGAAGTGCATTTTAGCGTTTTTAAGTGGAAGTGATTGTGCCGGTTTTTAGATTTAGGTAAGGTGAGTCTACCTATATAGTTGTTTTAGTGAAATATAGCGGCCCTAATTATATTTCACTAATCTTAACTTCTATATAGTTATAGTGTATGCACTGGCTACAAAACCCAGACAGTGCATACATATAGTGGTGTATCGATACGCTTTGTTTTGAACTCTAAAATCGAACACAGCGTAGAAAATTCAATAAGCAACGATATATTGGGCAGCCATATCGTGTTTTTAAACCACTATATATTTTAATTGACTACCTACATACCTACTATATATTTGTAATAGATGCTTCAATTCCACTGAATCGAAGAGACAGCAATTAATCTGTCTGATGCTAGTCATCCATCTAATTACCACAAATATATATCTTAAACCGTCACTACTATTGTACATACTAATGTGCAATTTTTAACTTCTACTTTCGACGCTATTTTGCATAAATACAGTACGTGACGAAATATGACATAGTGCTCCCTGGGTAGAGACAAACAGAATGATGGTCTAAAGACCGCTTCATCTTAGCGATTTTAACAACAACATCTGCGTAAAATCGCGCCATCGTTCCCGTACGAAACTTTTAAAAGAAATCTTACCACCACTGTGGACCAAGACAACGATGGCATCACGTGACGGCAGCAACACCGCCGGAAGACTCAGCTGCCAGACTTGCGGGCGAGTATGCAAATCTGGCGCGGGCCTCGCGAGCCACATTAGATTGACTCACAATCAACGAGAAGTTCGTGCCACCTCCCAAACTCCTAACCAATCACAGACTAATAATTTGATTTTAAGTTCCTCACAAAATGACACTGCTGCTTCTAATAATAATTTTAACCCCCCTAGTACTTCACGCGTCTCCCAGCCAAATTGTAAATGTCCATCTAGTACTTGCTTAAAGGTCTTTAAATCTAAATCAGGTCTTAATTTACACCGTCGTCGTGCCCATCCGGATGAATATAATGAGAACATTTTAGCCCCCCCCTCTAAGAAGGCCAGATGGAACCCACAAGACCGTGAACTTTTAGCAACATTAGAAGCAGATTTTATATTAGATAATAATAACGAAACACCTAGAGAAATTGACCACCTTTTAGCTACTAATTTTAACTCACGCACACCTGGGGCGATTAGAGGCCAACGTAATTCTCAGGCGCATAAGGATCTGGTAGAGGACCTCCTTAAAAAGAGGCCTCTCCTGGATTCCAACCTTGACGGATCTGAGCTTCCTGAGCCTAGTCGGCCTCGATACTCTGAATCAGATGGCCCCTATAATCCATCCCAAAAAGATATTATTATATCTAAAATACAAGCCCTCACAAACACATTTCCCAAACGCAACATAATTTCAACAGACCTTACTCATCTGTCAAATATAATTTGCTCAGGTGAGAATCACACTATCGCCTTAAACGAATTTCTGAACAAACATTTTACACACACTGTCCGACGTCGTGTCTTTAGAGAAACACCTTCCACTGAAGCGCGAGTATCTAAAAGGCAACAGCGACGTCAAGACTACGCAACCACTCAAAAACTTTTTAGCCAAAACCGATCCAAATGCGCTCATGAGGTGCTGGACGGCAAACACACCATACACAACATGCAGGCCACCGAGGTTGTAGAACACTGGGCCAACACGATGACACAACCACCCCCTGAACCACTCCCTTGCCCCGTATACACTCCCAACTCTGATCTCTTTGAGGTTTCCCTCCCTATCTCCCTAAAGGAAACCCACGTAGCTCTCCGCGGACCTTCTAAAGCACTAGGCTTGGACGGGATTTGTCTTTCGTCCCTCCGTAAACTCCCGTTAGAAGTAGTCTGTTGTATTCTTAACATACTATTAATTAGCGATATTGCCTCAGCCCATGAAACTGCTCGCTTAGCGTTCATCCCTAAAATTAACAATGCCACATCCCCAAGCGATTTGCGACCCCTATCTATTAGTTCATACTTACAACGAACGCTTAACAAAATTCTCTCTAGACGCCTCCAGAACTCTATTAAGCTTCTCCCAATCCAGCGAGCGTTTCTCCCCTATAATGGTACCTTCGAGAATCTTGCGGTTCTGGATGGTATCCTTAACGATGCCAAGTCTGCAGGACGTGAGCTCAGACTCGCCTCAATCGACCTCCGTAAGGCGTTCGACATGGTGAGTCATGACTCCGTCCTGTGGTCACTCCGGACTCGCGGATACCCGGAGGTATTCATTAACTATATCGAACGCTTGTACCTCTCATCTAAAACTCTCATAGAATTTGGACAAGAATGTCGCACATTTCGGCCAACTAGGGGTGTTAGACAGGGAGATCCTCTGTCCCCCCTCTTATTTAATCTAGTTCTCGACGACATTCTTTCAAAATTAGACAAAACTAATATCGGGTACCAACTTACTGATGACTTCCGCCTTATGGGCTTAGCCTTTGCGGATGATCTCATCCTCCTAGCCTCCACGAAATCCACTCTCCAACGTCTCCTTAATATTGCGGACCCACTTTTGAAATCCCGAGGCCTTGAAATTAATACTAATAAAAGCTTTACTATCTCCCACCTATTTAATAGGAAGGAAGGTAAAGGTTTTATCAATACCGTATCAGAATTTAACGTTGGAGATCGGCAATTGCCAGCTAAAGGTATGAGCGATCGATGGAGATATCTTGGAGTCGACTTTGACAGCAATGGCAGAGTTGACTCCACCAGGGATATACTCCTTAATTTACTCAACAGACTCACGATAGCTCCCCTTAAACCCCACCAAAGACTCATATTTTTGAAAGACTTTCTCATTCCCCGTCTCCTATATAAACTGGTCTCCGGTCCCAGACCATCTTACGCACTCCTTAGTGACCTAGATAAAGAGATCAGAAAGGTTGTTAAGTCGAAATGGCTGAAGCTCGAAAACTCGGTGCCGAACGCCTACCTGTACACGCACACGGCACACGGCGGTCTGGACATCCCCTGCCTCCAAACATTCATTCCCAGACTCCGCCTCTCCCGCCTGACAGCACTACAACACTCCACGCACCTTGGGGTCCAATGGATGCTAACCACCGAGCACTTTAAAAAAGATCTTGCGAAAACAAGACTTCTTTGCGAGCGCTTGGGAACCTCCATTGAGACCGCTACACAAGAGACCGACTACTGGTCTCAACAACTACACAACACGTTCGATGGGGCACATTTTAAAAAAGCACACGAAACGCCCTTTGTACACTACTGGATTAAGGGTATGCCCTACCTATCTGGTAAGGAGTATTTAAACCTACTAAAGCTCAGGATCAACGCACTACCAACGCGTGCCAGATTGGCCAGGGGACGCCCGGGCTACAACAAACGTTGTAGGCACGGGTGTCATGCGCCTGAGACGTTGGCTCATGTCGCTCAAATGTGCGATACAACACACAAACAAACCATAAAGAGACATGACGACGTCTGTGATCGCGTGGCGCGTCTTCTCCGCGAAAGGGGTCATGAGGTGGTTCGTGAGCGAGTATTCCGTCGACCGGGCGCACCGGGTCTAAAGCCCGACCTCGTAATAACAACACCTACCGAGGTCTGGGTTTTAGATGCCGAGGTTTGCGGCCCGAACCGGGACCTGGCAAAAGCACGGCAAGACAAGATCGCCAAATATGACGTCGAGTTCCTAAGAGCGGCGCTCCCCGACCCGCAAAAACCTCGCAGATTCGGATCCATCACTATCTCTATGAGTGGTGTATGGGACTCCGAATCTGCGAGGACGCTCTTGGGGCTCGGCGTCACGAAGAGGAATCTTATGGATCTCACCGTTTTAACTTTGCAAGGAACCTTGAGGATATACCGCTCGCACCGGGTCCATAAGAGCGGGGGCTACCATCAAGCAAGGACACGGACAACTGACTCTTAACTTCACGTGACACCTTTTTACCACAATTTTTATTAAGGCGAGCACTGCCAAGTGTGCAAACGTATTGTAATTGATTAATAAATCATCACAATATTTTCTATATATATATATATATATATATATATACATATTTATATATATATAATTTGTGTTCGACCCACTCGCATGGGCAACAAGTTCCTTACAATCGTTGTAAGCTTAGCTTCTTCTCTGACGCAGTTTCTTCTTCACTCGAATCACAGTTTATAAGGATGAGCGCCGTTGTAAAGCAACTTCTCGGTTGTAAATCTAGATTCTTCGGCTGTTCCCCCGTCCGCTATCAGGAGGTGGACGAAAATCGAACGCGCTACACAGAGCATGCTAAATCATCATTGGTTGCTCGGTTGGAGGCTCGCCATCAGCTTCGACCTATGAGTAGGCTGTAGCAGACGTATATATATACGTTTATATACTTATATAGTACTGTAGGTTAGCATAGAAAAAAATTGTAAATTATATACACGTATACGTTTTTAGTAATGCATGTAAATAATGCCCAAGTATGTGTCCTTTGTGATACGCCCACAGAAGCTGCATTCCGACGGTGACGGAGTGCCAACATGGACGGAGGTGGAGCAACACTTGTTCGAAGTGTAGGGCAGGCCTCAGCCTAGCAAGTCTTAATGATCGGATATTTCCAACCGGTTGCTGGCTACGGCCGCCATCGACAGCTCCCGTGACACCTGCGTTTCATAGCTCGCTCTGTCCATATATCTTACCTCTGCTTTGCCTGAGAGAGAGCGGGGCCATGTTGAGATTTCTGGGCCCTGCTGGCTTGTAGGAACAAGTGGACAATATGTTGCTGATTGCGCATATATATATATATATATATATATATATATATATATGTCAATTAACATAAACTATTTTAGTTAGGAAAATATCGAAAATAGGACTCACGTAGGCCAGGTCATTGATTACATCATTAAGAAAGTGATCCGGTAAATATATATATATATATATATACACAAAGGTGTGGACGCCCACACATACAGTCATGTATATATATATATATATACATGTTCAAACATGTATATATATATATATATATATATATATATATATATATATATATATATACATGTTCAAACATGCATTTAAATCTTCAAGTACACTCTTTTTGCTGGTCTAAGTGTGGAACAATCGACGTGATGAAACGACACTCGAAAATACTCCTAGGAGGTTGGAGTACAACTTGAGAGCTCCTATTGCTGGCAGTGGTGGCTGATGATCAGCTTTTCACCTCGCGACCTTCGTACAAATGAATGGCCGTATGAGAGGACAAGAAAAAAAAACAAAATAAGAAAAAAAGAAAGAATGAAAGAAAGAAAGAAGTGGAAAAACCCCGCAGCGTAGATAGCATGTAATTGTAGTCATTCGAGGAAAGGCGGGCGGGGCGGGTCAGATACTGAGTGGTGGGCACACTAGCGTAGTGGGGTAGCTCTCTCGGTTCGGATTGGGGGACGGGCCCATAGACGGGCGGCGGCACAGTGGTTTCTGTGCCGTCCGTCGACCCCACGACACCACGGTTATTGCTTCTTGAGCAGTAACAGCAAGGGTATCAAACAGCAGCAGCACTGACTGTATCGGCGGGGTGGGAGGCAGTTTGGGCTCGCTCGGCTATTCGGCGGCCTGTTCGAGCGGCGGCTCCCTTACACCAACCCCCGGGGGGAGGCCCTCACACCAACCCCCCAGGGGGGGGGGAGGCGAGGGGTAGTAGAAACGCGATATGACAGAGCGCAATTGGCCGAACAACGATTACACACGTGGACGACGAAGTAGCCAGCCGAAGCTAGGACGGCGGGCACGACAGACAAGACACACGACAGATCGGCAGTCGGCTCCTTTCTTTGTGTTCAGGTCATCGTTGGTGTCGGGCCGGGCCGGGTCGGACTCACGGACGACCCAGGCCAGAGTACCCAGGCCGCAGGCCGAGAGTGCAAGGGCTTCATTGAGAGTGGCGCCTGCCACTGGGCCAAGCCGCGGAAGCTACGGCGGATGGTCCGCCGGTGCGTGTCCGGTGGACCGCCGGACCGACTGCGTTCTGCCGGATCTGTACGCAATATACGTACGTTGCCTGTGAGCAGTAGCTGCGATAAATGACGAAAAAAAACAACGAATTGAGAATACAGTGGCAACAACAACAACAGCCAATCCAGGCGGCGTTTCGCGATATCACAATGCCAATCTGTAGGTATTTGCCACGTCCATAGTTTCATATAAATATATATATATATATATATATATATATTGTATATATATGTATATATATATATATATATATATATATATATATATATATATATATATATATATATATATATATATATGTATATATAAATATATATATACGTATATAGCCCAAGGCATTCTTATGCAGTTGGCAGTTTGAAGTCAAACTGGTGGACATTTTGAACAAACCTCTTCTTGTCATACACGATGTATCGCAGCAGTGCAATTAGGTCTCCTAGATATAGTCAAATACGTCGAGCCCGGTGGCGTGGTGGCTAAAGTCTGCGCCTCGCAACCGGGGAGGAGACACCTAGCTGCGCGGGTTCGAGTCCCACATTCGAGTTGCACATTTGTATTTATGGGGGTGGTCCGTCTATGAAGCAATGCGAAAAGCAGTCCCGTGGACGTTATGTCTTGGCTGAGGGTCAGCCCGAAAACTATAGTCAAATGCGTACACCACCTAAGGTCAAATATTTTGCTGACGACGAGCATTTATAAGCCAAAAAGTTAAACGCAGCTTCTTATGAAAAAAAAACTATGCCATTTTAGTTGTATATACACATATATACATAATTTCACACTAATGCATATATAAACGAACATCGCGGGGAGTACAATCGCTCTCCATACGTACAGGGTTTCCCAACGAAAGCGAAAACTTAATTTCGGCGCAATTTCGATGCTTTGGCAGTCAACCCAAAGACAGTTTGATAATTCAACGCATTCTTATTGTAAATGAGCAACAACAAGTGAACGGTGAATAATATTCTTCAGCGATAAGGCTCATTCTCATGTAGAACGGCTTCGCAACACGAAACATTGTCGCATCTGGAGTGACGATAACTCACATGAGTTTCATGAGACGAAAATGCATTCCAAACGAGTCACTGGACTTTTTTCAAAGGCTCTGCCGGGAATACACAAACAGCCAATAGCAAACGGTATCGGAGCATGATAACCCAATGTTTTGCGCTCCAATTGGATGGCATAAAGTTCAAATACACGTCACCCCGAAAGGACGGTGCCGCTTGCCATTAAGCAAGCTAGATTAGAGTTTAGAAAATAACAAGACAGAAAAAGTATTCCTTGACCGTGCAACATTCTAATTTGGGCGATCAATGTATCGTGTGATTTAACGCCTCTGGGACCCTATATCCGGAGCTTCTGCAGTCAAAAAGTTAGTGACAATAAACCAGCGCGACCATCCAAGCCGCTTGAACGAGGTGATTGTACGCTGTATCACTGAGATTCAGCCGCAGTGTTGCCAAACCATGATTAAAATTGCCTTTTTAAAAGAGCGCAAAAGTGCCAGCAAAGCCGAAAAGGGCATTTTTAGATATGTTATTCTATGCATAATCTTCATATTATATATCGAATTTATTCTGCAAGATGGCGGCCATCAGACGAACGCAGTTTTTGCGTGCATTGTGTAATTTTTAACGAAAACCCGGACCTCAAAAGATGTGCTACTGCAGCCAAACGCGCAAAGTGGTTCAAACTGTCATCAAACTACAACAGACGACACGGTGAGCGTTTTAAGGCATCTACCTCGACGATGCTTCAGTAAGACATAACTCATTCGCTCCACGGCACTTGTAATTTTGCTGTTACTGGCTGGAGACATCGAGAGCAACCCAGGCCTTCCATGTGTCACTTGTGGTGGTGATATCCAGCAAGTAAAAGACCGCACTGTTTGTGAGGGCTGCAGTAAACCACTCCATTGTCATTGTGCATATCAAATAGCAGATCGGTACTCTACAAACTGTAAGTCATGCTTTTTTGAAAGAAGTTGCTGTTACTGTGGCAACTAACAGCGCAATTGTAAATCCAAACTGTGGCTGCCTCAGCGATCTGCATTCACTCCAAATGGATGAGACGCAGTTTAGACCAAGTGGAGGACGCAAGAATGCATGGCTGACAGTTGGAAAAGGAGGACAAAACGTGACGAATCGTGAACAACGGACACAAACAAACTGACAGATCTGTTGTAAAGTTGTAAAAGTTCAAGACGTACCCGAAAGATTTCGCATGAAAGCGCTATTTGTAAGCCGCCTCAATGTGTCACATACATGTGAGGATATACAACAATATGTATCACTCACGGATTGTGGGTAACGATGTGGACGTTAAAGTGACGAAACTTGCAGGAATAAACCAGGCGTATTATAATAGCTTATAGCAGCTAACAAATTTAAAGAACCACTGGACCCTGGGATGTGGTCGGAAGGGATACACTTTCGTCCTTTTCGCGGACAATTAAAACTATTTAGAATATACGGCGCAGAGAAAACGACGACCGCAGGGACTAAGCACAGCAGGCAAACTGAAGAAGAGGACGATATCACAATGATATCTTCAAGAGATTGACAAGTGGCGTTAAAGCAGCCCGCTAGACAGCAAATACACACAGAGTCCCTTCAGATGTATGTTGTGGAACGTTGAATCATTAAAATCATTGTATAAGTCAGGCAAAAACGATTTTCTTGACATAGATATTATGTTTTTAACCGACACGTTTGTGACAAACACAGCAAATTGTATTTAGTTCACACAACACAAGATATATCATGGATTTGCACTTAAATCTCAAGGGAGAGGCCGACCCAAATGGGGTGTGGCTATCGCCGTCAGGACGACAGAGTGTTCCTACGTACTCAAATGCACTGCAAGAGAATTAGTTCTGGAACTAGAATAATATTTCCTCGTATGCATATATAGCCCACCAGATAGGCAACCCGCTGATATAATACACGATGTTGGGGACGCAATGAGGTACTGTAAAAATACAAATAAGCACATTGTGGAAAGCAAGCACATAGGGGGCGACTTTAAATGCGACCTATTAAAAGATAACGCATGAAGCGCAGCTTTTATATCAGGAATGCATGAGCTTAAATTGCAAATTGAAAACAACAAAAATGAGGCTACGTACGCCGAATGAAGAAGTGCGGTTGATGTAGTTCTAACTTCAGCACAGCAGCCACAATCAATAATCAGCGAGATGCATTCATCGCCATTAGCACATCGAAAACACTATAAAATAACGTTCAATTTGCACCGATCCAACAAGCCCAATGTACCCTCAGCACACACTCTCAGCCGCTGAACCCCCAGATATTACAGCAAGCATTACACCTCATTCAGCCAACAGACGATATCAATGTCACCGAAAGAGCTATCCGGTGGGCAATCCAGATTTCATGCGTAAGGAAACCGTTATACAGACCAACTGCACACAAACCATGGTTTGATGAACAGTGTAAAGCTATATAGTACATTATTTGCAGTCACACGGATTTTGGCCCGGAGGGATTACAGCACTCGCTGGTATGAAACGGAATTAAAAAAAAATAATAAACAAATAAAGAAACAAGCATATGACATAATCCAGCGTGTAACACGCGTACAACAAAGCACTACAAAACCATGAATACTCCTCCCAAGACGACCCACTCCGCCCAATTAATCAATCAATGACAATGAGTGGATACTTCATTTTTCGCGCCTATACGGTGGTAACCTCTTAGTACCTCCGAGGGAGAATGTCTCTGATTATCGAGCATTTACAAAAGAAGAGGTCGCCAATGTAATCAAATCCAAAGAAAATGATAAATCTGCGGGTCCCGACCAAATCGTGTATAAACATAATAAAGTAAATATACGTTTTCAGTGCCCACCATTAACTAAATTGTACAACGCATTTTAAGTTCACTTGTTGTAGAACGCTTATATGACGCCATAGGTCGAGATCTACCATGCGAGCAGTATGGATTCCTAATAAAGCGATCTACGTCGGATGCCGTTGCTTTTCTCGTAGAACATGTAAAAACCCGCCAAGATAAAAAAGAGATGACTTATGCCGCTTTTATCGATTTTCAAACTGCATTTGACTGCGTTAGAAGAGACAAACTTCTTAAAGTACTTTAAACCCGATATTCTATCGAGGGAACTATGTACAACCTAATACGTGACATGCTGCAAGGGAGCCTAATTAGTATCAAAAACGGAGCTCAATATGTTAGCAGGCCAGTACCACAGAAAACTGGAGTTGTCCAGGGTGACTTCGCAAGTCCGTTCCTCTTTATACTGTATATAACTGGCTTAGCGAGCGCCCTCAAAAATGTAAAAGCACTACATGCATTTTATGGTGACGACTTAATGGTGCTTGCAAAAACACGAAACCACCTGCAGTTTTATCTCCAGGAAGCCTTAAATTGATGTCAAGAAAACCAATTGACAATAAACATCGCCAAAACAAAATACTACGATTTAATAAAGGCGCTGTACGCTGCAAATGACCGGTGCATCAAAATAGGGGGAGTAAATATTGAACTCGTTAATCAGTTTTGCTATCTAGGGATAACAGTGACTCCCCGGCTGTCATTCAGCAGACATATAGAGGAAATGCGTAGCAAGGCCACGGCGGCCATGATTCTAGTGGGAGACGTTACTGACATAGACCTGAAAATCGCGTTAAATTTATTTTGAATAAAAAATTGTTCCTAAAGTAAGACACTGCCTGTCCGCAATTGCGCCCTTTTTCACAAAATCGGACCTTAAAAACATAGATAAAATAAAAGCTTATTTCATAACGCGCACGTTGGGCTTGCCAAAGAACGCATCGGGCACGCTCGCACTAGAACTATGCCACGAACGCACACTAGTAGATAATCTAGTACTTGACAAGATAACGTTCAGTACACAAATCTAAGAAGCCTACAGAGAATTTAGATAAACCCGCAACATGGCATTTGTAATGGGTCTCTATGTCGATTGTCCTGCTTTTTGCAGCAAGAAATGGAAACTGTCATCACAGAAAAATTGATCTATAATATGCCGAACAACATGCCATAGTTACCACCACCTTATGTGCTTAAGAGGAAATTGTTATGAAATTGACGAATGCGTATATAATTATTGTGGCGAGTGCAATATCGGACGTTACCACGTACTCACTTGCTCGTTTATCGAAACACCGTCACCACAAGCACGTGTTAACGATATTCTTAGCCTACAAAATGATATGTGAACTTTCGTACTATACTACCAATTTATGGTGAATACACTTGAAATATTATATATCTAATTTATGAACAAATTATAATGTTGGTATTAAGTAACAGAAAAAAACTGAATTTTAATGCAACCGCATGCAATTTTTCTGCCTCTCTTAGGACACCTTGTAGATAGTAGAATAGTCAGTAGCGAGATCGCAGTGAGTAAGTTGGGGCTTCGTTGGATTTACTCCGAAATATGTTGCTGTTGCTGCATTTATTTCATACATACGTGATGACTATCTGTCTACCGGGAACGGATGGTCGAAATTGACCGATTCAGTCGCTTGGTCTACGCTTACACACGATTCCTAGATTCATTCATACTATGAACACGTTGCAGAATGAATGTCACTACTAAAAACAGGAAAAAATTACTACACGTTTATGACGATCCCCTTGTCATACTACAAGTTTATGACAAGGGGATCGTCATAAACTTGTAGTCATTTGCACGCGTGCGTGTATTTGCGTGCGCTGATCAACTACGCTGGCTTATCTGAATCGTTTCAGAGACCAGATTCAACACTAGGTTGCATAAAAATCGATGGCCACGTTCTTTGCTGCACCTCCAGTGAAGTTATTTAAAGGTATTCCCACTGGAGCGCGTAATACACATACACGCACGCACACGCACACACAGACACACCTCTAAATTGGACGGCTTTGCGCCTCTGATTAATAGGGAAAATATCAAATTTCCCTACAAAGTAAATATAGTGCGTGCGTACACTACTTACACAATAGCTAATTTCGGCCTAAAATAGGTCGCATCCTACGTACGTTCTAAGCAGAGACGCGAGGAGCTCGCGGCGGCGGCGGCTCATCAATGTGCTTGTGAGATCTTCGAACTTCGATGTCATTCATGCGAATGAATGGGTCGTTATGTGCTCCGTCATCCGCCACCGCTGGTCCTCACGCCTCGTAACCTCGCCGGCGTCGCTTAACGTCGAGTTTTTATGCTGCGTGGTAATCCTCAACGAAAAAAAAAAAATTGTGATCGAGCTGAACGCGCGGTCGAATGAGGGTCGTCTTACGTGTGCCCCTCATAAGGTGCGTACCACGCTGGACCCACGAAGATAGCTATAGCCATAGCCCATACTGAAGTTTCGGCTCTAGATGCGCCTCACTACTGAGAAAGTTTAACGTGGCAGTGAGTTTGGCAAATCACGTCCCGCGCGCCTGTCGAGAGCGCGTCCGAGTACGTGACGTACTGTTACACGGTTATACAGCCACATTTTTGGACCTTTGCAGAGGAGTCAGCAATCAGTTGCGCGGACACATACATATACATATATCTATATATATATATATATATATATATATATTTGTGCCAGGTCTGTAGAATATCACGTCTGTATTTCATGCTGGTAAAACTGTCCTGCAATACTGTTCTGCTAGTGCTGTTGCTTTCGCTGGCACGTCTAAATAAAAGAAGAGAAGAAATCTATGAACTGAAATTCCCTTCGAAACAGTCCAGGGCTGGGTTGGGACGGTGGGTCGCTTACGCACCGACGCACACACCGTTTTGGTCAAATCGAATGTAGTAAGCAGAGGCGTGTTAGAAAACGGAAAGAGGCCGATATTTTGCCGCGCTGCCCCAGGCAGGCGTCAGAGTCCCACAACCAGAGATTGAGTTAGAGTTAACAATCGGAAAACACCGAAATCCAGTACTGACTCGATGACGACGAGTAGGTACGGGCATTGGCTGGCTCACGGTAGAATATCGAATCTGTTCGACGCATTGGAAACTGCTAAACTAGGCCTACGACAGAGAACGCGTCAAAGTGAAAAGGAACTGGCGTGGCGTTTTTTTGTGCTACTCGTTACGTTACATGCTTGCTGTTCATAAAACGCTGGTCGTGTGCGATTAGGATAGCTTAGCATGCCTTTACGATCGCCGCCGCGACAGAGTGGTGAAAACGGCACACGCATTAAATCTCATACATACATGGCTGCTCGTATTTGTCGACGACAACGATTGAAATAAATGTGTATGCATCGACACTTACGCAGAATCAGCGCGACCGGTTTCTGTGTCAAATATTTGGGATTGTCAAACATTACCGGGTACTGTAAACCTCATAAGACTTCATCGTTTTCAGCCAAACACGGTCGGGCTCTCCCCGGTTTGTGTGTAGCCCTCTGGAATTGCATCTTAGACACAAACATCAGAGGTCCAGAGAAGGAATTTTAGGATTTAGCCTATATAAGTCTTCCAAGCTATTTGTTCCAGGTTCCAATAGGGCCCACTCGATGTTTAGTTTTTTTGATGTGGAACTTTTCCGGCTCTGCTCGGGAATGCAATTGTTTATACCTTCATTGTTTCGATTACATTCGGCTGTTGCTATGATGGCGCCAAACACCCAGTAAACCATTAATCAAAATGCAATGAAGTTTAGTGGAAAGACGACCTCCTTCAAAAATTCCTTTATTTGCAGATGTTATCCTACTAAGGAATACTACTACGACTACTCGTTGTACGGCTACTGTCACTCTTGTTTCGGCCATTTTTGCACAGCTGTAGGATACTCATAGACACAGACCTCTGTCCGCTGACCTATGAAAATATTCAGGTCTGTGCCTCGATGTGAATGGCCTGTTGGTTACGGGTGGCGCTCAGCTACTCTCTTTGGCCGGACACAGCCGAAATTTAGATGGGCCCTCTCTATTCCTTTGTTTCTCGATGTCTCTCACCCTATTCTCGCCTCTCGCTCTTCCCCCTTTCACGATATATCTCTTGCTGTATCTTCTTCTTGTTTCTCTGCATCTCTCTCTTTCCCTCTCTATTTTCCTCCTTGCGTTCTGTTTCGTTCGTTTTTATACATTTAGATTTAGATATGTGTATAATGCAAAGACGAATGCACATGCGAACACTACGCCGCCCGGGCTTAGGCGCTCAGGCCACTATCGATAGGCTTCTTGTGTTTTTTTCCCCTGTTAGCAGCCGAGACGCCAAAGTCAGATAGATGTTGGGTTGGCCTCCTCGTGCTGCCGCATGTCGTGTCTGGGCCTCATGAGCTTTCAGGACCACATATCGGGACCCTCGGTTGTTCTGTCTGTTGCCTGCCAACACATTGGCGACTGCCACTGCTGTCAGAGGCGGCGGAGGATGAGGAGGAAAAGAAACAGTAGTTGCCGACGCCGGGCTGACGACTCTCTGTCTGCCTGTTTGTTTGTCTCCTTCCTTGGGAGCAACACTCCGCAACGGTGCTGGATCGCATGACTCGACACCCATCGAGACATGCAAGAGACAGTTCGCGTTCAACCAACCATTTGAACCAACCACCGCAGTAATTAGAAGTGAATATACGTGTGAAAACACTCCCACTCTCACACGAACAAAGTCGAACGTATATATATATATATATATGTATATATATATGCAGGGTCTTTCATAACGATATGTACCTATTTTAAGGTTTGGTAGAGGTCGGCGGCACGAAAATACTGTTTCCCAATGGAAGGAGGGGACAGAAACGTGTTGTTTAGGAGTGAAGATAAAATTTGAAAAGTAGCTATTGTTGTGCAAAATCTACGTTTGCGGGAGAACCAGGCAACGCATGAAAGAACCGATCATACCGGCGTGCTCGGCGGAGATCTACATAATGAAAGACGCTTCTCTAGCTTCCGGAGCGAAAAGGGAATAGCCAGATTAAGGAAAGTCATAAAAAGTCGATATATTATTATGTCTTACGTTAACACCTTCACGTGTGAAACCGTAAATTTTTGACATTACGACCAAACATGTACGGTCAAAAGACTATTCTCAGACAATAGCAAATTGAATTCCCATCATTTCCGTACCAAAGTGATGGTGCTGCGTGACGTAGTTGCCGAGTAACTAAGAGCAACTAAGCTTTTTCGAGAGTCGTATCGAAAGCGAACGCATGCATACTTGCATAGGGTGTATGAGAGAGTTAGGTACATATTTTGAGGTTTGGTAGAATTTGACAGAAAATTATTTTTCTAAACGTGAAAGCTTCAACGTAAAACATAACAACTATGCCTGTCAAAAAAGCTTAGTTTCTCGGCAACTTCGTCACTTAAATGTGCTATTGTCTGATGATAGTCTTTTGGGCGAACACTTTCCACAAGCTAGCGAAGTGTTTTTCACTATGCAGAATTTTCCGCCGAACACGCCGGTATGATCGGTCCCTTCGGGTGTTAGTTAAGCCATTTTTGTAAACCCTTTAAAGGTCCGTCGTTTATTCAGCTGTGAAACAATGTATCTAAACCACATTTTGAGTTTAGCGATACGAGCGAGAAGCCTCTGTTATGTTCACTATATCACTAGCCGTCCTTTATTTGTGAAAACATGAAACGACGAATATAGACGCAGCGTAGAGTACCAATCGATCATTTTACATGAGAGTAGTAACACAAACTTGACCAAGTCAGACTTGTGATACTCGTCACGTGTGCACAGCGTACATACCCGGCGGTAGCCGGCGTAGTACCGGCGGTAGCCCCCGGCTACCGCCGCGTTTATGTACCCGTCGCTCTTATAATGCGCTAAGAACCGTGGGATTTCAAGCCCTGCCCTCAAAAAGCTCTTACATTACCTTCTAAAATCACTATATTAATTATCTCTATATCTTGGCGAACATATGCAAGGGTTCAGCATCTATACAAGACTCAAAACCCAATGAGTATAATAGCCCAATCTTTGTCGTTCACTTTTCTTTGTTTTATCAAGAAACTTTGGTAAAAATTGTATCACAAAAACGATTCGACCTACGTCGAGCTGCGAAAATACGTGCGCAAATGCTATCTTAGTTTCTCAACGGCAAGCAGACTCTTCGGATAGGTCGGGAGCCCTGACAAGAGAGATGCGTGAATTTATAGCAGATCTGATGGAGAAAGTGGAGCATCTAGAAGTTTGAGTGGACGAGCATGTACTGGAAAAGCATACGCGAGCAGAACCCAAAGCGGCCCATTGTTAATATATATATATATATATATAGACTCAGAAATACGAGCTGGTCTATTCTCGAGTTCGGCTGTCAGTATAAATATTTGTTTAAATTAAAAAATATTACGATCCGTATTTCAGAAACGAACATGTGAGATTCAAACTTAGGTTTGAAAATAGGTTTTAGCAAATATAGCGCCCATTCTGGAAGCAACATTGCCTCTGCAAGCTGCGAGATACAATAATTGCCTCAAATATTCTCTTTTGCGGTGATCCTTCGTCACTGCTGTTCCCTCTGCTCGCCAGGCCCCGAATAAACCTTGTCGTTCCGCCGCTAAGGCAGAGTTGCCCACATTTCTGGCAATTTCTCTGTTTTATTCATCTCTTATCCAGTTTTCCCTCATTTCCGTGCTCTGTCCCCCCTCTACCTTCTCTACCTTCCGTCATCTCTGCTCCCAATTTTACGTGTCTATCCTTCTATTTTCATCTTGCTTGTTCCTGGGTTTTCTGTTCTACTTTTGTTCCGTCGACTGATTGAGTCGTCGCTCGAAGAGTTAGTCGACCCCTTCTGGAGTTCAAAGAATTACACCGAGCAAGATGGCTTAGTGGCAAAGCCTTTGACTTGCATTCCGGAGGACTTGGTTCAAGACCCAGACCGGCCACTCTTAAATTGGCTTGCATGGTTTCCAATTTAGACAAGGTAAATGCCGGGGTGGATTAAAAATTAGCCATGACATGGGAAAAAAAAACGCATTAGCCTTACGGGAAATCTAAAAAAAAATAGACAAGACGATTAGCGTTACCAAGTCGGCTTCGAGGCCGAACAAGTCGGTCCACGATTATTTACCCGCCTCCATTCGGCGAAATGGCGAAAAATTGTCGACCTTGGACCACATAATCTACACGATTGTACGTTAGGTGGTGACAAATCAGATACATTTCGGACGAATAAGATGCAAATTTGAGCGAGAGAGAAAGAGGGAGATAGAGATAGAAGGGGATAACCGAGACAACAAGGGGAAGATAGCAACAGGGGTGTGATATTTGCATGACTCACTCCTGAAGTATGCACTTTGGTTCAAAAGTTGAGTGTGCATGACTGTGGGCGTGTTAGTATGCGATACTGTAATATATACTGCGCTCGTATGTGTGCATGCTTTAAGAGCCAGTATTGTGATTGTTGTTGTTATTGTTGCTGTTGCTGTTGCTGTTGTTGTTGTTTTTGTTGTTGTTGTCTATAGCTGGGCTTCATCAAGCGTGCAAGTTTCGACTATAAAGCGACTGCAGCGACAATCACACTTTCCTACACAAATACTACTAGTATTTTATGAGTAATAATAGTTCGAGGCAAGCCATTGTCGTGTGGTTGCCGTTCTTACCTGGCCAGGTGACACAGCAGTGCGGGATGGAAGCTGGCCCGAAGAAGCACCGAATGCAAGGGTGTACCATGGCGAGTGGCGCGCGAATTTGACGAGCCACAGCCACTGCAGGTTCCCGCCAACTCACATGACGACGATGCCCGTCACTGACAGACCGGCCAGTGCTATTTGCATGATCGGCGTCGTATCTGACGTGGTTGTTCTCGTTCTTTGTCCTGCAATTGTTGGCGTCTTGCTAGGTGTTGTCGCTTCTGTCGGTTGCTGCTGCTGCTGCTGTTGCTGGCGCACCTCAGCCTTTCTGCCTACCTCGAAGAGCGTTACCTCGCCTGCACAGTACCTCCACTTCATATAGGTCACGCTCGAGGTGTCGTTAGTGTTGCCTTTGTTGTTGTTGTTGTTGTTTTCGTCGCTATTTTGCTGCCGTGCTTTGTTGTTGCTGCTGATGCTGCTAGTACAGTTGCTTCTGTAGGTCCTCAACGTGCCTTGTCGCTGTTTGGAGCTCGACCCCGAGCTCCCGAGGTTGGCCTTCGTGATCGTGTTTCGTCTCGTCGTCGTCGTCGTTGTCGTCGCCGTTGTTGTTGCTGCTAATGCTAATGCTGCTGCTGTTTCTGTTAACCTCGCGTCGTCGTTGTCGTAGCCAGGTAAACTCACCGACACCGCCACCGCCACTACCACCATTACCACCACCACCACCACCACCGACGACACGGCCGTCACGCACCACGGCAGTCCACCGTAGCCCATAGCCTAGTTCGACCTCACGCATTCATGGCGTCATTGTTCGCTGCACTACTGTTGTAGCTCTTGTTGCTGCTTCTGCTGCTGATACAAGTGAATCAATCCGACGGTGTGCACAGTGTAAAAGGCGAGTGAGTGAATGAGTGATTGAGTGAGTCGACCACCGATTTCGGCACGCAGGCAGCGTGAAACCTGCCGAGCGCCGCGCGCGTATTTTGTCACGGGCGGCTCGTCGAATAGGGCGCCCCCGAACGATCCCCACCCCTATGCTTCGACGAGAGCAACTAGACCAGCCAGTTCGACAGGGACACTCCCCGTGTAATCTCTCGTCTCGCGTCCTTCTCCGGGATTCACGCGATGTGCCTGGTTGTAAGTTCTCCGCCAGTCCTTGAGTCTTGTCGTCCAGCCGTCCATGAGTCCATAACATTCAGTCAGTCGGTCAGACAGTTAGACAGACAGTCAGCTGCCCTGTAGCCAGCCTGACCCTAGCTGGTTTCTAGTTATGAGTGTATGAGTGTGGCTCTGTATGTATGTGCTTCTGTGTGTCTGTCTGTATATATAGATCTCTCAGTCTCTGTTACGCCTGCTCTTCTCTTACGCCCGCTCAGGGGGCCCTCGTTACTCTTTCTTGCAAGCCCTCTCTCTTGGATTCCTTCGTCTGTGTCTACTTCTTCCTTTTCTCCTTTAACCCCTTGCTATTTCCCCCGATATCCGTTGCTGTTGTTGTTGTCCTCGTCGCCCCTGTGGCTCCCTCCTCCTCTTCCTGCTTCTCAGCTTTGGCCTCAACGTAGTGGTCGTCATCTGAGACTTTCCAGCAGTACCAACAGTACCCCGTTCTAGTGTCGATTTTGGGTCTTTGGAACATCAACAGTGTCAGTGACTTTGCGTGTGAAAGGGGCGTGAAGCAGGCGATTCAGTGAGCGAGTACAGTGCAGGAAATCGCGTCTGATGGGAGGACAACGATGAAACGAGGGGGAGAGCTGGACTACCTTCGCTGTGGCACCGAGGCCAGAGGGCGCCACTGTTGTGGACGTTAGGGCGCCCCCCCCCCCCCCTCTCTCTGCTGAGACCTCTCTCACCGCCTCAAGATTTTGCCCTAGCTGCCCTTCCTTTACGATGACGACGACGACGGCTGGTCAGGGCGGGACTCATAACCAACCGACTAGCTTATCTCGACGCGCGCGGGCACTACACTCGTCGAATACCGTCGAAGACACGTTAGCAGCAATTGATGTTGACGGAGCCGCAGCATGAATGCCCCGTTGACAACGCACGAACAAACGAGCAAACTTCGTCGGGCGATAACCTCTAAACATACGCGACAAAAAGCTGGGCGTGAAGGCTCTGCTTTTCCGTTTTCCAGTTGTCCAGGCCGACATTTGCTAGCTGCTAGCCAGCAAAACAGCAAAGAAGCTGGCTATCTGGAGTCCGATTGCCGGGGGGGGGGAGGCGGAGTAAGAGTTGCCGGGAAGCGACAAGACAGTTGCAGGATATCTGGACATCGTACTAGTCCATTGAACGCTAACTATTGATACAACGTAAAAAATACTCAAGTTTCAAAACTTATAAGGCCTAATTTCACCATATATGTTTTAATAATACAGCTGAGACATGGTGACCGAAGAGAGCGTTTCCCTGACAAGGCCTTATTTACAGTCGTGTGGTATATATATATATATATATATATATATATATTATTATTATTATTTCGGGTCGTCCTTGTGCTACGTCGTCTTTTTAGCTTCAGCGCTTCCCTAACGCCCAAGGTCTTAGTCTCTTAAGTAGTTATTACATGCGCGTATAAAGCGTAACCTGCTCTTAGCTGCCGCTTTCCACGAGAAATTTACAAACCCGCGACTTCCCTTACTTCTCCCAATAGCCCCTATCTACCTTAATGTTCCCGTGGAAAGATGTTGCCGATGATCATGGGTGACTCAGGTCTTGGAAGTGTGAGGAGTTTAGCACCTCCTGCGGTCAGGAAGCTTAAACCATTTTTAGTAATAGCCTCAGTGTCTATTGATGAAACAGAAGCCATCAGAGCGGCGGAGTGTGTTTTATGATCAGCAATTCACTCAATTTTGCTTAGATTAACATCGCTCAGCGTGAAGCATTATTCTCTATTGATCCAGTCGTCGGCTATGGTCGCATGCAGCCACTGAGGTCTTACGTTTTCACAGCCGAGGGGTTTCACGTTCTGTCGTCGGTGTCAGATCGTCAAACAGAGTGCCTATAGTTATGTATCTCTGAACGGTGAGACATATACCTACCTAACATTAACAAGTTACGCTTAGGCTATCGTTTGATTTAGATATGCTGGCCTTCTGATAGTCTGCTACTCTTGCAACAGTCTTGCAATCGAATAAAAGGGAAATCATTTTAAAAATGACGTATTATTCTACGTATTGGTTCTACATTTAATATGCTTTTTTATGCCGCTGATACTTAAACCGTATCCGCGATTTAAGCATCGCGACACACTATTCCCGACTGACTCCACATCACCTCGGAAAAACTGTCACTGGAATTCGGAAAGGTTGTCTACCCAGCAGCAATCGTTTCAGCCGCTATTTAAAAACCAATCATCACAATGCCGTCGACTGGCGTAGCTTTTTTTTCTGGAGTTGCTAAAACTCTAATAATGCGTTTGTAAAATGTGTATTGTGTGACCACTTTTGAATTTACATGTTCATGCAGTCCAAAATGGCTCATCTGAGGCCACTGTCCGTCGTGTAAATTACCCGAAAAAAATCTGTACAACCCATAACAAAAGTGGAATGTCAGTTACACACCTGAAAAGATATCCTCACGATTCTTAAACCCTTGTCCTTTTCCTAGCTGAGCCTTTCAAATTAACTTTACAAAATATTTAATGGTGGGAAATGTTATTTTCCATTTAAACGCCGTTATATTACGTCTATTCACAGAAAAATAATTACTCTGCACATGTCGGACGTGTAAAGCCTCTACTCGATCTCTTGTATTCTACTAACGGGAATGCTTCGCTGTTCATGCCCCACCAGGTACATCGATGTAAATGTCCGACTGAACAGGTATTCTGTCTGTCCTTTCCAAACGCATGTCCTGCGTTATCGGGTGGGAGTTCCACTTTTCCAAGTATTAGAAAAAAAATCTGTCTTGATGGCTTTTCGTGCTCACTGCATACCTGACTCCTGGCGATTTCAAATGTGTCTAGACACACGTTTCTTCGCACTTGAGTCGTAAGCCGACGTAGCACAAAAATATTGACTCAGATGAAAGCGGAATACGAGAGTTTATTTGACTGGACTGACGAGTCTGCTCCCCTTATTAGCCCCGACACTCGGAACCGTTGCCATCCATAGTGGTAAGGTAAAGCTACTTTGAACTGTATAGTTACGCGTCGCAATTTTCCTCACAGGATCTAAAGTGAAAATATTCAAGTTGAGCTTAGATTACAAATATTTGTCTGTAAAAGCGTTTCGTTTTTGGTAAGACGGCCAGTCCCTAGTCGGATCCTAGTTTGTAGATCGTCTATCTAAAAACCTACATTATTATGGCAGGTAACAACTTTAGTACCATTACCTTGTCAAGTGTATATGCAATAGTAGCAATAAAATAGCAAAGATGGGCCTAGTTATGTTTGCTATCTTGTAACACAAGCCTTTAAAAGACCAAAGCTCAAAGTATCGGTAAGTTAAACTACAGATTGGGAGTAGCCTACGCCAGAGAGCTGGCTGTAAATACCTATTCTGCGTGAACGACACTCTTATTGCATCTGGGTAGAATGCTCCTATATGAAGGTTTTTAAATATGAATAGTTTGCGTCAACATGAGTTATTATATTGCTGTTGCAGGCGTGATACTTTTGACACATGCATTACTAGCTCCGCTCAGAAGTCCCCGAGAGCCCATCTCCATCCAATTGACTTCACTATTCACCTATTTCCGCCATAAATTCAATCGTATATATATATATATATATATATATTTTTTTTTTTTTTTTTCAGAATACTTTAAGCGCGATTATTTACGGAACTGTCTTTGTCTACGCCACCGGGCCGACATGACATCTATCGCATATAGCCTTACATAGTTTATAAATACAAGTTACGTCCTGTTCGTGAAATCCATGTGTCTCACAAACAACATGATGAAACCCATGAACCGCAAACCTAGTGATAAAATGTCTATTTGACCTATCACTAAGTTTCCAACTGGTGCAATCTTCAGGTTAAAGTGTTTGAGAGCTGTATCCATTTATAACTTCTGTGGATTTTCAATTGTAGTGGCTGCGACGATTGCGTTTCTAGCTCTGTCCTCGATATGCGCAGAGAATGATCTTCTAGTGGTTGAAAGTGTTAGGCCGAGATAAGTAAAAGAGCCACTTGCAGGTTTTCACCCTTTAGATGAAACGCGTCGAACCGACAGCCTGCCCCCGTTCCGAAACTTCATGGCTACAGTTTCAGCCTTGTTGATTTTAAGTCCTACGTCGGTACCATAGTTGCTGAGCGTTGCAAGCGCTTATTGGAAGTAAAATCTGCTCTGACAATACATTACGAGGTCGTCCGCGTACAGAATCAGTTTCACGGATTGATGTCGTTGTTTAACATAGAGCTGCATTTTTTAATGCCTAAGTTTTCGGTGAAAGCTATTATTAGATAGAAGATTTACAATAATCACATACTGTGTAAATACAGCAATATAATGATAAACTCACCACGTTCCGTAGTTACCGGAGATGAATTGACAACATGTGCGTATTAATCTACCTATGATTGAACACGAAATGACAAGCCGTAAAGCTACGGCAGTAGGCTAACCCGACTACGGCACATGGGCTGCGGCTGTCGCGATATACGTCGGCGGTAGTGAACATCGCCACACAGTCGTTTACATGCACTTCACCTCGACATCCTGCCGAAAAATCGTAATTACTCCGCAACCACAGCTCGCATTGCCATAAGTTTGGTGCCAAAATGATCGTCATGAAATGAGATCGCATTTTTATGAATATATTAGTCTTGAGCGCTGTGAGCGGTCGTAGGGTTATGATTTTGAGGTACTTGGTGTGAAAGCTAGAATTAGAACTTCATTTTTTGCGAATTCTCTTCTAACGAACCATGTCGCATCTTCTGATTGGCCTTATATATTCTTCAGAGGAGGTAGAATTTTCTCACGAACACGACGGTGTGCTTGGTTTCTGTATAGGACTGGTTGCCTTGTAAATGCACTTCGAAACAAGACTTCTCAGAGACCATGCTCCATTGGAAAAATATTTGTTTTAGTGAGCTGTACAATTCCTTATATCGATTAAGATTTTTTTTGTTTCACTCTGTATATATATTTAAATATATATGTATACATATATATAAATATATATATATATATATATATATATATATATATATATATATATATATAAAGCATTGACGGCAATTGAAAAAACACGACACAGCTGGGTTATTTGCTAAGTTGAAGTATCCGTTAAAACACCGATACAAAAATCCATATATTCCGACGGTAGAATGAACGGTATTCCTGAACAACTTCCTTCCATGTTTCACTGGAGTATTCTCAGAACAATCCTATGAGATTTGCTAGGCTCATGTTTCGGTAGGATGAGTAGGATGCAGTCGGTTCGTCTAATAGGGCATCCATTATTTTGGGGTTGGGTTTGAATATATCTGATGCGCTGAAGGTGGCAACAATGTTATAAATAATAATCCTTCTATCATGTCATAATGTTCACGATAGTATGTATTTGTGTACACGCACATATAGACAAATACATTAATAAACATATACATACATACGCATATATATATATATATATATATATATATATATATATATATATATATATATATATATATATAAAGAAAGGTCGTCGTTAATACAGCCTAGTGCGTTGTCTTGCGTGTGATTCAACAAAGTGATGACAAGTTTTTCGGTATTTGTAAACTATTTGTATATAGACAATACAAAAACGCAAAACTATACTAAAATGGTTGTTAACTCAACCGATTCGAGGTTATTTTATATCAGAACATACAAGCACGTTTGTCATCGTTGGATTTCTCTGGAAATGCCAGCAAAGCCCTTTGTCAAACATTTTATAATTCCAAATATTCGCAACACTTAACAGCAACGTGGCCTTGCGACTCGTGACGCGATGAAATTTCCATCGGCAAAAGAACCTCGGCTTTACGAGGTAGTTATGTTGCAACAGTTGCATGGCTGTGCACATTTACTGCCAACATCGCAGTCTACCAAGCCCAAGAGTTGCCTGAATCGTGACACGCAGCACCAACGCATAAAACCTTCCAGTCCATCTGTGTATTGTTGACTAGCCATTTTTAGGCGTGGACGCCGAACCACAAATCGAACCTAGGAAGGCCCACTGTATCGATCTTCAACTTCAACAAAACCAACAGTTTGCGAAAAGTTCTTCGAGACGACGTGGGCATCCCGCGAAAGCACGAAGCAGTCGAGGCATTCGAGCGTCGCCTTCACAGGCTGCCTCTCTCAGAGCGCAAACGTGTTCAACTCTTTGCCGCTGAATTGCCGCCGTGGAGGAGAGATAGAGGTAGAGTCATGATAACCAGGGCATGTGTGAAGGGTCACATCCTGTATTCACGGTCGCTTTTCTATATATAGGATAAGGTAGAGTCAGTGTTTATTGCCAATGGCCGGGGTCTTTCACCGCTTTTCTCGCAACCCACGCGCTATACGGCCGCGATACTTATGAAGAAATTGGACCTAGGCGCACCTAGGCTGCCGCGATTTTTCGCGAGGGGGAACTGCACAGGGCGGCAGAAACAACGTCGCTGGCGGTTGAAATAGGGCACTTTTTACGGTCTGCACGTGATTCGCGTATGAGACCATTCAAATATTCTCGCTAAAACAAAGCCCAATGGCTTCATTGCTAGGGTTTTGCCGAGTCTTGCGGCATTTGCATGCCAGAGCGGAACTCGTCGTAACTAAGTCATACTCGACAAACTAAGTCCTATGTCGAACTTGTGTTGTCGTGGCCGTTGCTGTAGCGTTATTGTTGTTTTTGCTGCTGTGTAAACGCAGGGCGTCGATTAACACAAGAGAGAGACATTTTTGATATTCTATATATGCCTATCATTTGGGTTAGACGCCATACCGATATCATATAATACAATTTTTTTTAGCAACCTGGATGTTAATAAACCATATTATTTATATATATAGTACATTTTTTGAAAATAATGCAATTGGTATTGTCCAGTAGTCACTATTAAATAAAGTGAAAACGGTTGAACCCTACCTATAATGGTTTTTTCCTAGCCCTCAGGTAGCTTTGATGAAAGATTCATCTCGTATTTTTTGCAGCTCCTTAGAGTCAAGTATGTACTAAATCGTACGCATACCAGTACTGTTTCCGGTAACTATCACCAGTCTCTAAATAGACTATTCGTGCCTAGTTTATATTGCCGGTTTAAATTAGCACAACCTTCAAATTCATTCGTAGCAATAAAATCAGCTTTTTTCTCACTTTCTAATCTACGAGCAGTGTTGTGGTGTTTACGAACGTGGGCGAGCTGTGTCTTGCTCAAGGCAGCAGCAATTATATTCACAATATATACTTGCGGTAAACACGTGTAATACGTTGTTCATACATCTATTTTTTTAAGCACTTTTCTCTGGCAACCTTATGCAGGTCCTCGTAGTCGACTAAAAAGGATGCCTGTGACGTATAAGCGACTAATTGATTCCATATCACGTTTTTGTCAATAGACGGTAATGAGCTCTTTTACCGAGAATTCGTCGGTAGCAGTACAGTGTTTCAGCCTGATGCGCCAGCTAAATCTTTGGCGAGACCGAGGATCGAGGACCTGCAATAGCCGGTACGGTGTGCCTGGCGACGTTCCGTTTTGAATGGCGCCTTAGCCGCTATAGTGTTGTTTTACCTTGAAAGCTTGTACCCTGCGGTCTATGCACGGGCGGCTCTTGAATTACGACGGCTGAACTTCCGCCTAGTGCAACTGCCGGAGCCGTAGGAGCTCAACAATCAACGACAACTGTTTTTGGAACTACTGAACGACCTCGTGTTCCTCGCAGTAGTGGTTGGTGTCTACCAACAACCGGATTCCTCTATTCCTGCCTGCCGTCTATTTCGGCAACTGTGAGCCAAGAGAAGGAAGCTGCACCAGCTGATAGCCCCTGATAAGATGAAGCCAGCGGGCCAGCCCAGAATGGCTCTCCGTATACCTAGATAGCTAACTACGCGTTCTCGTCTTTCAACAATGTAGACTTTTGACCCGCGCCCCTCTCGCGCTCTCTCTCTCTTTCTCTCTCTACCCCCTCTTTTCCCACTCCTACTCTCTCTTTCTCCACCCATATATCCCTCTCTCTCTCTCTTTATCTTCCCCTCGAACCGTTAGAACGTTCGAGACCCTTCCGACATACGCACGTCCTCTTAATTCTCTCTCTCTTTCCATATGGAATGTGCGTGATTTTGTTTGCAGCAGCGGGCACTTTGTTCACACTTCAGAGAGCTTCCCACAACGCCGCCTCAGGTTGACTGGACAGGAGAGCTATATGTAAAAGGCCACACTGGAGCTGGAGGGGAGTGGGCGCCACCATACGCAGTTCGGATCCCTCTGCACCGTGAGCTAAAACGAGATGTTTGCGGTTCAGCTTTCTGGCGTTATGAGCTGCCATCGAGGTAACCCGTTGGTCTGTCAAGTGACCCCTCACAGTCACGCATACAAACCGAAGCGTTGAGACCATACTGGCACGGTCCATTTCTAGGTCGGTCTGGCATACAACGGTCTGCGTATCAGACACAGAACGCCTCGCCACACGGTGGGGCAAATACGCATGTCGTACCCACCGATACATGCCCACCGTGCATGGTAAAGCGCATCATCCCGTGGAAAAGTCGCATACTTTGTCGTGTCATGTGTACATGACGCGTGTTCAGGCTTAGTGCGCGGAAGTGATCATGAGTATTTCATTCGGGTAGTACGCCACTAGGTACAGGAAAGGTAGACACGTAATCAGACAATATAAGCCGCCAAAGCGTTAACAACGATCTGCACAGATCTAGAGAAGCTCTCGACTTGAAGAGCTTGTACCCGATACACTATTTTATGGGCTAATCGGCAGGGGTTTAGTTACAGACATCAACCATTTGTGAGCGACTTGAGAAGTCCGAGAATCCTGTTAGTAATCATTTTAATTACTAACAGCCTCGCGTTGTCGTACGTTCGCATCCTACGTCTTGTGTTCGGGCCTTCCTGTATACATGCACACAGCGCGTACATACATCAAAGCAAACATTGCTTGCCGCTAAAGACCCATGAACATTATCAAAGTTTTAGACTTTAGACAGGGTGTTGGCCCTCTCGCTCGACACGGTCAACATTATTTGTTGGTAGTCTCGAGAATACTGCCCTTGTTTGCAGCGCTAAGTGCGATAGCCTTACTTCTGTTCTGTTTGCAAAGAGAGCAGGATAAGACAGAGCTAAACGCGGGGGCTTTTGAAGGATACGAGCTAATCATTCTG
Source organism: Dermanyssus gallinae (assembly GCA_003439945.1). Lineage (NCBI taxonomy): Eukaryota > Metazoa > Arthropoda > Arachnida > Mesostigmata > Dermanyssidae > Dermanyssus > Dermanyssus gallinae. The sequence continues at coordinate 139,814 of QVRM01005033.1, forward strand.
ATACCCCGTATATATATAGAAAATATTGTGATGATTTATTAATCATTTGCAATACGTTTGCACACTCGGCAGTGCTCGTCTTAACATATATATATATATATATATATATTACCGACCACAGCCAACAAAGCATTGACGAAAATTCGATGATAGCTCCATACGCTAGGCCTCTAGTTGCTTTTACAACAAACCGAAGCAATCACTTCAAAGGGCCTGAATATCCAAACTTACCTTGCCTGCAACGGCATCCGCCCTACAGTCAGCTTTCGCAGGAATACCTCATGTTCTCCAGCAGCAAAAAGCTGCCATAGCCTCAGCAAAACTGCGAATAATTCTTCCACGGACCAGAGAAACAAGCGACGTCCTGTGCCGTCTCCTAACGTCAGTAGCATTTTTTGCCTGGCAGACCTTTTCGCTTAGACAAGTGCAAATCTGAAATTCGTAGCATCCCATGACGTGTCTGTTTTCACCGAAGGTAGCGGTCTCGAACCAACGTCAACTGAATCTCTGTCCCTGTCTTTTCATATATACATCTTTCATATATATATATATATATATATATATATATATATATATATATATATATATATATATATATATATATATATATATATTATATATATTTTTTTAAATCTAAGGTGCGCTGCCATGTTTAGTCAATGGAATCACGCGCTTATCCTGGGGCGGTCCTTCTAAAGTCTTTTTGACTTTGTTTCAGCAGTCGTGTAGACATTATGTAGTATGTCGTGGGCAGGAGAAACCTTACAAGAGAATGGCATGATACATACCTAGGCAATGCCAAGTTTACGGCTCGTCTTATTCCTAGCCCACCAAGGTCAGCCCGAAAAGTTTATTTAGGTTCTACCAGATTACCTCTTTTTAAGTGCTGTCTCGCTGCTGTTTTAATGACACCGCCCAATCATTCTAACAGATCGACAGTTTTGTGCAGTTAGAATTCTCAGGAGCTAAAAGATTTGTTAGGGCTGCATGCCTTTCGCTCCCCTGCATACGAGGTGTGTTCAATCGTTATCGCGACTTTTGAATTTTCGCGGGTTACGTATATTCGAATTTCGATTTTTTGTGGCGTTATGTTGGTACTCATGTCTCTCACTTATGCCGACAAGCTCGGCCATTTTGAATGTTCACTTAATTGTTGACAGCTGCTTTGCTTGCACGTGTTTTGGATCGTCTTCGATTTTTACCTATTCAAAAAAATGGATCAAAGAACCTGTATCAAATTTTGTATGAAAAACGAAATTAAGTGCGCGGATGCATTCCGAATGTTGACTGTGGCATACGGAGAAGCTACCTTGGACCGAAGCAACGTTTATCGGTGGTACAAAATGTTCTCAGAAGGCCGAGAAGATGTGAACGACGAAGAGCGTGCCGGACGCCCGAGCACTTCAACAACAGACGAAAAAATTAATGAAGTGGAGAAAATTGTATTGGCCAATCGTCGAATCACCGTTGGAGAAGTTGCTGAGGACCTAAACATATCGATTGGCTCGTGCCATTCGATTTTTATCAATGATTTGGGCATGAGACGGGTCGCCGCGAAATTCGTACCAAAATTGCTCAATTGCGACCAAAAACAGCATCGCATGAACATTGCTAATGAGATGTTGGACTCTGTCCGCGACGACCCAAATTTGCTCCAGAGGGTCATAACTGGTGACGAATCGTGGGTTTATGGTTATGACGTGGAAACCAAAGCTCAATCATCTCAATGGAAGCTGCCGCACGAACCAAGACCGAAAAAAGCGCGCCAAGATCGGTCGAATGTGAAAGTTTTGCTGACAGTTTTCTTCGATTGCAGGGGCGTGGTGCATCATGAGTTCTTGCCACAGGGTAGAACGGTCAATAAGGAATATTACCTGCAAGTTATGCGCAATTTGCGCGAAGCAATCCGCCAGAAACGCCCGGATTTGTGGAAGAACAAAAATTGGCTTTTGCACCACGATAACGCCCCTGCTCACACATCGTTGCTTGTGCGCGAGTTTTTGGCCAAAAACAACACACTAATGATGCCGCAGCCACCGTATTCCCCAGATCTGGCCCCCTGTGACTTTTTCTTGTTCCCTAAACTGAAGAGGCCCATGAAAGGACGACGTTACGCTACGCTTGACGAGATAAAGACGGCATCGAAGGAGGAGCTGAACAAGATTAAAAAAAATGGTTTTTTGAAGTGCTTCGAAGATTGGAAAAACCGTTGGCACAAGTGTATAATATCTCATGGGGATTACTTTGAAGGGGACAAAATAGATATTCATGAATAAATGAATAATTTTTGAAAAAACACAAAAGTCGCGATACGTTTTGAACACACTATGTATATGTAACAAAAATGTCTCTAAAAGTAACGTCCGTATCGGATGGTTTCGGTGCACAACAACCACACAGCAACCTTGCAAATGATATTACAGCTGTGCGTTATTGTTCACGAGCAGTAACATATTTTTTGCCTTGGATTCGAATTAAATATTGTGGTTTACATTTGGAATAAAGAGAAAATACAATTACGTATACTCGCATTAATCTAGAAAAATTATGTTAGCGTAAACAGTGCTCCTTCTATTGAATAGATCATAGATTGACGTTGTAAAATTTGGCTATCAATTCTAAGACAACAATATATTGTGCCTGTTAATAATCATTCAAATAGGTGGCGAATGATAAAAGTTAAGTTATGACCGAGTGAGAGCTCTAATTCACGTCAATCGAAATTTCAAAAGAAAATAAAGCATGAGCAGCAAGTCTAAGAATGTATACATTTCTAACCCGATAAATAACCGAACTTTAAAAGCTGTAATTGACCACTCTGAAAAGGCTTTTTTAAGTTGTAGGGAGATCGAATTCAAATATAAGATATATTTTTAAAACGGAACCTTGCGCCAATAGCTTTCTATCTGACTGAGTTTTACACTGTGCACTTTACTGAACAAGTAGTAGACCCTCTACAAGGGCTCCCACTAAACTCGCTCGCGATTCAGGGTAAAACGATAACACTTAACCAAAAGAGTTAGAGCACTTTCATTCGGTGTGGAAATTTAAACAGTTCTCATCAAAAAGTTTGTCAAATTTTCCAACAACTGACATTTCGGGCACTTTTCTGCCTTCAAATTCAAGACCTCCCGGCGTTTTGTACAGACCTTAACAAAAATGACGTTTATAAAACATACAATTGCGCAAATAAATGCTATAGTAAACCATAATTAGATTACGACCAAAATAACCTAGGAAAAAACACTTTTGTACATTACTGACAATGGCAGCACAAATGTTTTTTTTTTTTCAAATGCAGCGAAAAACATAGCTGGCTAACTAAGACATCAGAAAAGACACGCACCAGTTTGTACAGTAGAACATCCACTGCTAATCTTATTATTATTACCATTATTACTATTATTGGTATTAATTATTATGTCTACGAGTGGTGTTGGCTTTTTACACGTATTTTTTGCTGTTGTTGTTGTCGTCGTTACTTTTCTGCTGCTGTTGTGTTTTATTGTTGTAGTTCTCGTCGTCCCCGACGCGTCATGGTTCACTGAATAGCTAAAAACAACACAAACATATCACAAAGTGTCGTTGTGGCCACTAAACGGAACACAGGGGACCCACAGCTGGGGAGCACCGAACCCCGCGTAACAGCAGCCCTCTAGGTTACTACGTCCCCCTTTCTCGTCTTGTTTCCTTTCCCCGGGCCCGCTCCACCAGCGACCTCTGATATCTCGATCAATCGAGCAATTAGCGCAGCCTCTCATAGCCACCCCCGAAGCAATAAACATTTCCTCCTCCCCCCCCCCCCGTCCTCCTGTTTCACCTACATACATCGACGCGGAACGCTTGATCCCGTTCTTCCGTTTGTTCCCCCTCTATTTTCTCTACTCCGCTTCGCGTCGTGTTGCTCACTTGTATACCTGTATGATTACTGACGTCGTCGAATACGATGTCTGCGTGACCCCGAGATGCTTCGCAACAATGACAATATGAGGTATTTGAAAAGAATATGCGGTCTGATTTTCCAGTTCCCATATTTATATATGTATATATATATATATATATATATATATATATATATATATATATATATATATATATATATATATATATATATATATATATATGCCTGTTTTCCCTCGTTCTGAGTGTGAATCCTGAGTATGAATTGTTAAACCGGATCTGGCGAAAAACACAACGTTTCGCGCAGCCACCTCCCTGACGCTCACCATACTCATTCGTGGTGTAACTCTCGTTTCCGTCTCCCTCGATTCCTCTTTTATTCTGCGTTTGTCTTACGACATGCAGCAAATGGCGCGTGTATAAGATCACCAGTGATTCAATTCAATGCATTGTCGCAATAACACTAATTAGATGACAACACGATGAATGATAATAATAACAATTATACGAATTCAAATCACTTGTATCACTATCACTATGTTCGTCATCAACGTCATCATCATCTGCATTACTATTACTAATGATCTTAGCATTCGTATTGTTGCTGGTGTTCGTATTCGTCTAGTAAATGGTACAATAGCAACTCCAACAGTAACTAACGAATCTTACTAATTATTATTACTTATCATACTATCAGTCTTCTTCTTCTGCGGTGGGGTTTATCGTACTATGATGCCTCGTAATAGCAGCAGCAACAGCAGCAGCAATATTAACAGAAGTGGTGGTGGTGGTAGCGGCCGCGGTAGCAGCAAAAAGCATATTCTCTCTGAGTAACAACAATTCGGCGGTGGGATCGGCATACATAGGTTGGATGGCAAGAATTGAATGATGACCTGTAGCCCACGAACAACGCAATAACATGCGGTGCATGCATTCGTGCCGATGCGCGAATATCCCATCTCCATGCCCTCCCGTGCCTCCCGTTAGAAGCTACGACGTCCGCCTCATAATGCCCACATCGCTCAACACGAGCCGTTGTCCCGCGTAGTATGCAGCTTCAGCATTTCGTGGGTGTTTCGGCTACCATGCACCCATGCCCCGCATGCGCAAATGAGTGTTCCGGCTGCGACCAACCGCCGGTGAAAAACAAATTATATATATATATATATATATATATATATATATATTTATATGACTTATAAACTCGGTCTCCGCTTTCTTCATTACGCGATGACCGACCTACACGGATGTCAAGTCGTAGGCGAGTTTTTTTTAGACTAGATCAGGCTAGTACAGTTGCGCGTACTTGACTCGCGTTCACCGAGACGCTTCAGCGGACGATGAAGATGACTTTTCCACTCCCTTCGTCGGTCGTTTCTCCTCAGATTCCTCCCGTCAGTGCAAGCTGCTTCGGTCACACCTCTATCGTTTCTTCGCTCATATCCAGACCTCGTGCCGCCTATGATGCCCTTTACTACTCGAAGAAGCAGCAGCAGTGGGAGTTCTAGTCGAAGCAGTAGTGGTAGAAAGTGCATCTTGTCGAGCCTGGTGCCGTGGTGATTGATGAGTGCATTCGCGTGCACCTCGCGACCGGAAGAGACACATCGGTGCGGCATGAGTTCGAGCCCCACCGTTGCACATTTGTATTTTTGGGGGGTCCGACTTACAAAGCAACGCTGCGAGCAGCAGTCCCGTGGACGTCACGGTGTTGGCTGAGAGTCAGCTCGACCCCCCTGAGTTCGTCGTCGCACTTTAGTAAGTGTATCGTAGTACCTCGTCCCCGCAATCACCATCAGCATTGGTAATCGAGTACATCGCTCACCGTTTTTAGCGTTCTTCTCTGATTCGTCATTATCAGCGTTACTGCTAAAACTACCGAATCATCATCTTCGTCTTCTCCCCCTCCTCTGATTCTTTCTGCTTCTTCTTCTTATTATCTGTCCTCACCTCTTGTCGTCTGGTCGGCGTATTTACAGATTGCGCTCTCTTATCACTACGACGACAACAACAACAATTCAGCCAAAGCTGCTACCGCTTTTCTACGTGTTACCACTACCACCACCACCACCACTAGATAACACTACCTTCTACTAATACAATCACTATCATTATTATCAGTATTATTATTATTATTTTTGTTGTTGTTGTAATTATTGTTTTAGTTCATAACAATATTATCTCTTATTCTGTTGCTGTCAGGGTTGTCGTCAGGTTGGTTGGCGTTAAATACTTTCAAACTTTTTCGCGTGTGAGTGTGAATGCTTCGTGTTAGTGCGACCCCCCGCATATCTGGGGTATTGTCGCTGTTCTCGTTCGCATACTATAGCAGCGGTTGTTACTTGAAGAGTTGATGTGGAGTGCGGGAGCACCATGATAGCGGTATCAACAACGACATCAACAACAACAATAACAACAACAAAGCAACAACCTCATGTTGTTGTTGTTGTTCTTGTTGCTGCTGTTGTTGGCGTTATTACTGTTGTGGACTTTTGTGGCGAGTAACAATGGTGCCGGTAGCAGCGGTGTAGCTATTGTTGCTGGTGCTGTTCCTATTGGTACTTTCGTGTTGGCTACGGTGTTGCGGTTGTTGCTGTGGTTGTTGTTGCTGTGGTTGTTGTTGCTGTGGTTATTGTTGTTGTTGTTGCTGTGGTTACTGCTGTAACTCCCTGACGGTATTGCTCTCTCTACTATTACATGATATTACTTTGCCCGGCATTGCTTTGTTATTGTTGTCTGCTCAATGAATCAGCGGCTGGAATGCACTATTTGAAAACGCAAAGAAAAGCATAGCTTACGCTAGTTATATGGGACACGGTAACTAGTTAAAAATAGTTAATACCACCCGCCAGGTCAGGTAGATGTGTCATCAGAAGTGTGCCGCCTCGGGACGCTATCGCCCATAGCAGCAGCAGCAGCGACGGCAAAAGATGGCGGCGATAACGGTAGCGGTAATGGTGGTGCAGCAGCTGCTGCAGAAGAAGAAATAGATTCGGGGGTGGAGGCGGAGACGCCGCAGCGGAAGACTCACGAAGCAAACGGCATGAAGCGAGCGGCCTGCTAACGAAACTGCCGCGCGCGCAGTACAGCGCAGGATCATAGGTCGCCTGCCACCCATCTCTGATTGACGTCGAATCCTTGACCAGGATCCAAGCCAACGATCCTGGATTTCTTCACTCGACCCCGGCGCGATAAGCTATACGACTAACGAGGTCACGACAAGGTCACAACTCATTGGCATACAATGAGTAGTGTGTACTTACTGTAGTTCTACACTAGTTGTGATGTTCTGCTTGAACATAATATAATCATATATATATATATATATATATATATATATATATATATATATAAACCAGGTCACTATATGTCATCATCAACAGCTTGATGTTGTTACACTCAAGTCTTCCGCTGAGCTACTTTACAATGCTCTTTGACATTCAGGCATCCATAGTACTGGGGGAGTCCTGCTACGAGAGCATATATATATATATATATATATATATATAATATGTATCCATTTTCGGGTACGTTCAGAGATGCTCGCCTAGGAAATCCTACTCTGTCTCTAATGTCTGCACGTTGTATGAATGCGCAAAGCAAACACGCACACACACACATATACATACGTTCTTTTACATATACTCAATATGTATAATAGTTCATTCATTCATGAAAAATATGATGATGATGATGATGCCGATTAAAAGCTTCTATTCCGCTTCTAAGCCTGAGGGATTTCTTAGGTAATGTTTCAAGTTTTCTTCATTAAGCTTGGAACTGCTGTTGTTGTTGTTGTCGTCGTCGTTGTGGCTGTGTCGGATACAGTAAAGCAGGTCACGAAAACCAGTGTTTCTGTCAGCAGCGACAACCCACATCAGTCCCAGTAGGAGGATCCCGATCTGTCAACAGGCAGACGGGGGTCATAATAGGGCTACATAGGGCTGAGTAGCTGGCTGTCTGGCTGACTGACTGATTAGGCTCGCAGAGATCGCAGAGCTAGGTAGATCGCTAAGCAATCGCTAAGTAGGTAAGCAAGTAGATCACCGCTAGCGCTCGTCGTCGATATCGATGCAGGCCGATATCGATGAATCGGAGTGAGGCATCTAGCATAATGACGCGCTGATGTCGCTTTGTTCTACACCGCCTCCCTGATCCTCCTATACTTAGTCTAGACTCATCGTCGTACTGAAAGCGCATAGCGTTCGCTAAGTGGGAAGTGTAGGATTTATGTACGTCCGTCCGTCCGTCTGTCATTCGGTCTGTCTATCTGTATGTATGTATGCATGTATTGCTTCGGTTGTGCGGCCTGCCGACATGGCCCATGGCCGCAGGTAACACGCAAAGGCCGTGCCCGTGTTGACCGCTACCCACTTCGTTTGGGAGAAGTTTCAACCCAGCCCGGCGGTCGGTCGGACTTGTTCTGTCGTTCGGGCGTATGTTACGTTAGGTAGGCCGGAACATGTAGACCGGGCCGTAACATGTAGACCAGGCCGTAACATGTAGACCAGGCCATAACATATAGACCAGGAGTCTACGCCCGCGATCGGCTTGATTTCTGTTCCTGCCGATCTTCGGACTTCTTGGCCGAGAGCGTTGTTGCCATATGAATGTCAAATATTGCCGACTCTTGGGCGTCTCTCGGCTGGCTCCCTCGTCGCGCCGCATCTCGGGTGCCATCTCGGTCACGGGACGCTTGCAAAATCGCTCCCCTCTTCTCTTCTACGCTGATGCGCCTAACAAGCAATAAGAACAATAATACTAATGCAAAACAAGCAAGCGAGCGATTATACCTCGAGCTTAGTTGCGTTAAAGCAGACCCAACGCTGTAATTTAGACGATGCTTGCAGGTTCACTTCCCCTTAACATATATATATATATATATATATCGCAAGTTCAGCAAAGAAATACAGCCGGCAGCTTTTCTTTACACCCAAGAAGAGAAGCCACCATAGACTACTTTTCTTGCTTGCATTTCACCTAGAGTCGTTGTTACTATGGTACGTTGATATTGTAGCGATGATTCAAATCAGTCAGGTCAAAGTCAGTCGTCTGCACCGCTCTCTCGTTCTCTCTCTATCTCTGTCTGTAGGTCTCTTTCCTGGGTAGGACACGACAACAAATTCGAGTTTGCCCTTGTTTACCCTCGTCTTTCTCCTTGTCATCTGTGTTCTGATCTTTCGCTGCCGTCGTCTGAGTAAGGAAGCTCGCACTATATGTACGTTCGCGTTATGGCCGCGATCCAAGGTAGGGCATTTGACATGACTACAAGTGTTTTAACCACTTTAGAGAGAGTCACCTATATGTCACTTTCGTACTACTAGTTTTGATATAGTTACGGGTGGTGGTAACTGTCCTTGTCGTCTTCAACTGCAGCCAGTCGCACATCACGTGTGTCTAAGGAGGTTGGTGTTCCCAAAACACTACCCGAGAATAACCATGATAAACTCAAGACGGAAAAATTCAATCGCCGATTCAATGAATTCATCATCGTTGCCTTCTAGCTCTTATCTCTGGCGCTTGTGTCGCTGGCTGGCTGCCGAGTGAACTAGTTTGTTAGTTCGTTTTGTTGATTGAAGAAGTGTAACTAAGCGCTATTCGAGAGATCTTCGGGATCCGTTTCGTTGTCGTCTCGATGCTTGCTGGTGGACCGCGAGGGAACGGCAAGCAGTGCCGATGGAATCGCCATAGAGCCGGGATCACTGGCCTTGTGGCTCCATCGGGGTACCCGAAGGGTGGTTCCTCCGCACACGCCACCTTCGTCCGCCGCAACTTCGGCATCCACCTGAAGAGCAAGGAAGCTCATGTTACTACGTATGACACGGCACTGTCACCGATACACTAGAGAACAAAATTCAAAGATGCTGCTAACGATCTGATCTCCTGCTCTCCCACTCCTACATCGTAGATATGGCAAATTGCATCTGATCGAGTAAGTTGTATATATTTGTTCGATCGTATTTGCTGTGGTTGTCTCAACTATTTTTCTGTTTTGTAAATTCGATGCCCTTTCGACACTGGTTACGCCGGTGACGAAAAATTGTGCCTGTAACGCGGTTTGCAACACATTTCTTCTACTGTGTATGCTTCAATCTGCTCATTAATTGTCATCCTTATTTTCCCCTGTCTAACATGGTCCCAAAACAATTTAGCTTGCTGTCCTTTGAGGGCCTCCTGTTAAAGAAGGCTCCCAGATGGCCGCGTTACCCCCTCGTCTGCATTTTTACTTTAATTTTGTATTAACATTTGGGCTCTATTCTTGGCTTTCTTGTAATTGGCCCAACACCCTTCTACCTTATCTGAGTAATTTTCGATTACCTTTTTATGTTCCCTACTGCACCTTTCCGCTCTAATATTGCCCTATTTATTGCCCTACCTTTGAACTCCCTTCCCATTCTTACAACATATGTCTTTTTTTGTTAATTGTCTCGTACAGCTAATGTCGGTGTACGGTTTTTTTTTTATGTCATTGCCGATTGTTAGTTTACTCCGGCATTCATCTTGATTAAAGTGGGAACTATGAAAATAATTCAAGAATGACCGGTCCGGGTCTCGAATAACCTCCAGGCCTTCCAAATGCAACGCGAAGGCTTTGCCACTTAGCCATCTTGCTCGGTACATGCGTCCTTACTTTTCCTACGCATCTCGTCTACCAGCTTTTCCCCACTTGCCACCAAGCACTGATGAATGTTTTCTATTTTCTACGTCTATTTGTGTTCATTCAAATATCCGTTTTGTATAACTACCCGCTCTGGCTTTCCACACAGTTCTACCCAATTATGATAACTTCCAATACTGTATGCTTTCGCTTAACCTTTCCTGATCTCGTCTACCCATTTATCTATTTACTCTTCGTCTGTACATCGTCCACGCTTGACTTTCTATCCCCCAGTGTGTACGTTTAAATTTCTAATACTCGCGGGTCCAAATTTACAAGTTGGACCCCGCTCGACTGTGCTGGTTGTATCAGTGTCCTGCCCACTCCGTCTTATTTTCCACCCAGCTGTTTGATACGTGCGTTCCAATCTCCCAGACATATTAACCCTTCCTTATCTTGATATGTCCCAATTACCTTATGTACGCTTTTCACACCTGCACTGGCATCCGCTAACAGCCCGCTGCCTCCAGTACTATTGTATAACCATTCCACTCCACCCTTTCTCATTTCTTATTGCTGTGTACTTTCTGTAAACTAGTTTGTTTTGTCAGTGCTGCTTACCACGTACGCGTGCATGCTGCCGTTACCCTGCTTATTTGCCGACTGGATATATTAATGTGTGTCCATTGTTGACTGCTGATCATCCTATCTGTACGGCCGCAAATTCCACCCTCCTGTCCCATCTTGTATTTACTCCGATAGCTTTAGTTTGGTCCCTTGTATCTCTTTAGTCCATCGTCTATCATTTAATTTCCTAGTTCTGCTATTATTTCTAGACTTACTTTTCACTACTTTCCTGTCGATCATTTTGGCACCCCATCCCCCATATGCCTCGATATGTCTTGAGATCCGTATGTTAAGGTAATTTTGGGGCACATTCTTTTTATTATGATTTGATTTATTGTTCGCTTGGCATGTATACCTAAATGCACATGTCACCCTTCTATATTCAGGGGCATATTATAAGTGCGTTTTTATAATGGCATGTGCGATGACCATAACTTCATTTTTGTTTTCCCGTAAGGCTAATAATGCCCGTGTACGGTGTTGCACTGAGTAAAATAATAAAAAATAAATACACATACACTCAATATAATATATATATATATATATATATATATATATATATATAGTATATATATATATATAGCAGACACGGGCGATAGCCTTTCTGAATAGTTATAATTGTTTGAATTTATGTAATAATGAAAATTTCAAGCTCAATGAAGAGATATTGAACTTAAATAAGTTTTCCGTCCGGAGAAGACGGTCCCATAAGAAATATATATATATACATATAGAAACTCTCACGAAACGATATTTACTTACCGCAATATACTCGGAACTGACAGAAGGAGACGAGAGAGCGCTTTCTCCTTTCTCGGCCAGCTGGCCGCAAGCCGTCGCGTGACCGTGGCCGGCATTCGAATGTATTGCGGACCCACTCCCGCTACTCCCGACACCCATCGGCGGGGGCATCATGGAGTGGAGATCGCTCGTTGAATGCGAGTGCCGCCCGCTAAACGCGGCCGCGCCGCCGCCGCTAGATGTCGTTCCGGCTCCTGTCGAGTCGTCATCAGACGCTGTGTCAGCGGGCGGCTTCCCGCCAGAACTGCTGCCGCCTGACTTTCCTCGACTGCCGCGCCGCTTCAGCGACTCGCGGAGGTCGCATGTACTTCCTGTAGATATTGCCGAAGCAATGAGGCGCAGAAGAGGTCGTGTAAGGGCCAACATGAAGATGAATACGGCAAAAAGCACAGGTACAGAATACAAGCAATTTAGACCGGGGAAACTTGACGTCGCAACCCTAGATTACTACTTAATCGTATTGGAAGTTCTGGTAATCTATTTATATGTACACATACATATATATGTATGTGTACATATAAATGCCCTACCCAATATATATATATATATATATACATATATATATATATTGGGTAGGACAGAAGTAGCTGTAATTTTTCAACTTTAAAATAAACCTTAAAATGAGTTAACCGATTTTGTTCCTTTAACAAAGTCTAACCACTGTTAGTTACAGCTTTCCCCATCTCTAGGCCTAACGACCGATTCCCATGGCAAATAGTTTTGGCTTCTACATCCCGAGGAATTTATCCACGTGTGTTTTCACTGCTTCTGACGAAATTAATCCCTTTCCTTGTTGCAGACATCTGAATAAGTAGCGACGATGCGATGCATCTGATGCATCTGAATAAGTCCGACGATGCGATGTCCGGAGAGTATGGTGGATGCGGCAAAATTGTGAATGCGGCAAAATTTCCAATCAAAGCTTGCTATCTTGCGGACGACTGGGTAAGCACATCATATGCGGCTTCGCGTTGTCTTGGTGGAAGTTAATTCTTCTATTCACGAGACTCTGTCTCTTCCGTTGGAGGGCGACAAAAACCCAGTTGAGGTAATCACAGTAGACACCCGTGCCTATCGTTTAGCCACTAAAAAGAACGTGAGGGGGTTTCTTGGTGTTTTCTGGGCGGGCTGGCCTGGAGCGCTCAGAGCAGCTTCCATGTTTACGTGGTCTCAAAAGATCGATTTTTTACACGAGTATTCATTCGATCTGAGAACGGACACTTATTGTGCTAAGAAGCCAAGAAGAGGATTTTGCCAGATGCTTCACTTTGGTTCAACTTTAACACGAAATTATGGGCGTAGAGGCCTTTTTGAACTCATACTACTATAGGACTTTTGAGCCGCTCGTGACTGGAACTTTTCGCTGCCAATTTCGACAGAGTTCATATAGCAACGAAATGAGATCACTTTACGAAGGCCCCAAATATTGCACAACCTTTTGCGATCACATATTTATGTAAACATAGCAGACTTCTCAAGGCATAGCGGGAATATATATATATATATATATATATATATATATATATATATATATATATCAAGAAAGGCGGGAGGGGTAAAAATATTAAAAACATGCCCACGGTTGTTGCAGAAATAAAATTATGAAATTTTTTAACTTAAAACATTATATATAATACATGTAAATGAGTTACATTATGTTATTCTATAGCATGCACGTTTAGTCGCATCGAATTTTTCTTTGTTGCTTTTATTTTGCACAGTCGAGCCATCAAGCCCTCCTCCTTTCATAAACGAGTTAATTAATAGACGAGATAGAGGATCATACGTGTTGATGACCACAGTGTCTGCCGTGCAAACTACGAGTTGACCGCTTTGCTAACTCGAAATAATATTCCCGCTCAACAAATCTTATCATGCCGCGGAAAACAAAGATAAAGCCGCAGTTGCTCCGATAGGCGTAGTTTCTGCCACATTAGTCCCTGGGTCCCCAGCGACACTTTTTTAATGGTTTGTAGCTTTATTTAATTACAATAAATAAGCAATTTTTAATTTATTTTAAAATCAAATGAACATCGTAGAGTCAACAGTGAGGAATGCTATCACGTGGGGGTTGAAAGATCCGATCGTGATCGGAGGAATCCTAAATAGACAGACGTCTCAAAACGCAATGCATATTGGGCAATTGTTTAGCCAAGGCAAATTGCGGAGTGAAAAATAAAATTTAGAAAATGCAGTTGACCTGCACAATACAAAAAAAAATTGAAATAAAATTTGAAATGCACTAATAATAATAGTTAAGAAAATGTTGTATTTAATGTTATAATTAAGCGCTCCGTATTACTCACTCATCCTTAATCTTTAATAATACGTTTGCCCCAGAAACGAGCTTACTTAGCAAACATCGTTTCTCTCTATTTTACGGCATTCTTATCTTTTATCATTGGCTACTGGATGAAGTTTACGCTAATGGCTATGAGTGGCAAAAGTTATACAGCGCGCCATCAGTCAGACAGGAAGAATGGTATTCAATTCGTCGTCTATACAAGTGGTCTGGCTATATATTGGCAGTAACTCCAACAACACTCTATGGTTGCGGACACACGTGATTGTTGTGCATGTTCGGACAAAGTCACAGTACACGGCAGCGCAGAACATAATCGGACTATACAAAATGTATGTTGTTACTCTATTCGTATACTGACATATACAACGCGCTCTCCCGTCTAATCTAACAAATCTATCGTAACGCCAGCGATTGCTTCGCAGGATTCACTGAACCGTAGTCGACGTACTGCTTCAAACTATACACACAATGCAGGCTACTTCCATATCGATATATATCTATCTTTCTGCGAGTTTAGCTGCACGTTAACTACATTATGTGCTAGTTATGGCAAGCGTGGCTCCTGCGGACTCAAAGGCTCGCGCTAGTGCCAATCCCGAGCCGAGCATTCGTGCAGAACTATGCTAAGGCCAGATGCAAAGAAGTGCAATATGAGGTACGAAACATTCAACTGTCAAATCGAATCATCGATCATCCAGGTTAGAGTTGGCAGGCATTGCGGTGTGTTCAAGATTGGCCAATCGAAGCGATCGTGGCGCATCGACTCCCTTGCCCGTGACAACAACACAAGCGTGGCCAGCCACGCACGACGTATCTCTATCGAGTGAAGAGGTGTGGTGTACGCTTACGATGGGCCATTCGTAGGCCATAGAAGGAAAGAAAGGATCTTGGGGCTGTTCGAATGGGGGGGCTCTAATCTACGTATCCATGGTGCAAACAGAAAAGAGGGAACAAACACGGGATGAAGTCGAGGTGAAGGAATTGTCAGACATGTGCCGTAGACAGGCGAATACTGGCCACACGTAGTCAATCGTAGTCGTGAGCACGAAACCGGATTGATCGTTTGGAAGCAAACTGGTGGGGCGAGCGAGCGGATCACGTCAAGAACACGTCGAGACGAAGAGAAACGAGACGAAGGTGATGAAAGATGATGATGCAGATGATGATGCTATAGTGCTGGCATTACCTGAGAGCCTTCGTGAAGGCTGATTGCCTGTGGTGGCTTTTCCGGAGAGCTGGCTACTGCTGCCGACGGTGCTGGGGTTCTGGCTCTGGCTGCCGAAACCTGGACTAGACCCTGAACACTCTGCCACTGTGCCGCACTGTCGAGGTGCGCACGACACTAGCGGACCTAATTGCGGAGGTGAGGTGAGGGCAAATGAGAGCAAATCAAACTTCAACGATAATAGCGGCAGACTCGAGTCCTAGCCAGAGCTGATGGTAGCACTAAGCATGATGAAAAATGAATAGCCCATGCATCATACATCGTTGCTTTAATCTATTTTTAGTACTGCTTACATTGCTGCTACTACTACTACTACTACAACTACTTGTACTACTGCCGCTTCTGCTACAATACTATGCTGCAAAATGAGTCGTGTGTGTCGGTATACGGTTGGTGGTGTCCGATCTTCTACGCGTGTCGACCCAACCGGAAGGCCGATAGGACAGAGAGCGAAGAAGGCAGTGAGGATATTCAGTAATAAATGCAATAATAGCTAGCGGTGGTGCAGTTCTGCAGGACTCGAACGCGATGTCCAGGCGCTCCAGCCGGGGACAGGGACGATGTAAGTGTGTTGGGCAGTCGACATTCGGTCGCTGTGGGAGTGGAAGTGGATTCAGCAACGGCTGCGAATTCAGGAGCGAGCTGCATCATATAATAGCAAGGAATTTCGCTTCTTCTTCCCACAGGGATTATGGCTAGTGACAATGCAATTTGTTTTGCCATCAACTGTGGTTATGAGTTGCTGTGCGCACAAAGGGAGGTACTACACTACTAATCGCCCAAATATATCATCTATCTCGGGCAGTGCAGATGGTTAGCGAGCGGCCGGTATTCGGACCGGGAAGCACGTGCGAGGATTACTCTGCACCCCATCCCCCCCCCTCACCCCAACGAAAGGCCACTTACCCGATGTTTTCGTGTAAAGAACGAGCGCGCCTGTGTTAGGCTGCAGCGTCGTTGTCGACGTTGCTGAGGTGCTGCCGCTACCGGACTGCTGAGGTGTAGATGGCCGCTGTTCCTGATTGGCTGATTTCTTCCGCGTCGATGCTCCGAAATGGAAGAAACGCTTCCGGTGGCCCTGGATCTACAATCGGATCGGATTGACGATCACGGCGTCAATCGAGTGCGGCCCAAGTAGCAGCAAACAAACAGAGACGTCCCGCATAAACCAGATTCCGTAGTGGTTTTAGTGCATGGTATTCATGGAATACCAGGCAGCCATGTCATCATGGTCATTACAGGACAAATGCAGCGACGAACAAGGTTAACAAGCGGCGAAGACCTTTACGGCCCCTACGAACATACTTAGTCACAATGAGTTATGAATGAATCATAATTTGCAAAACAAATATTGAACGCTACAATTATATTTTGTTTTGTATACAATGATGGTCACAATAACAATAATAACACTAAGACTATGTTAGCAATCATATGTGCATGAAGAGGACAAACATTTCCAGCTGCTATATAAGTTATTTTAATTGAATTCCCTACAAAAAAGGTCCGAAGACATGTCTACTATTACAAATGCATATAAGCACAGTACCTTAGTTTCGATAGGTTTCGTGGTTTTATGCGGTCATAGCACACATTTCGGCGGCTTCAACAACTGAGAAATATATATATACAACTGAGAAATATATATATATATATATATATCGATTCATCGAGGGGTGGTTAGACGACATTGGTGTACCTGTAATAGTGAGGCCTTTTGCAACAAATTGTTGAAATGATCGCTGCGCAGGAATCGTGGATAGGTGTCGGTCTGCATGAGAGTAAACGCGTGCTGTTGTGCATGCTCGAATGTGTATCGGGTAGGCCGTTTCATTGCCTCCACGGTGAGCTCCATCGTTGCGGAGTCGAGGTTCACCTCGCACGCCGCTCCCGATGCCAGGTACTCGCTGGAAGATGCAGAATGCAGTTTTTCGCAAACGAACCATTTTAGCATGCCTGTATTGACATACCTAGTTTTCGTTATTCATCGCTCTCAGTTCATATTATATTAAGGCGTGTACAAAAGCGTATGTATATCAAATATACGTACATACAATTATACAATTATGCAATAATGAAGTGGGGCGATGGCAGTGCACCATTTGATCTTCGATTGAGACATTATTTTCTTCCTCCGTTTTTTGTTTTTTTTTCGTTTTGTCTGATTGTAAACGAATATTGTCCACTCCGGTCCACCTTATCTAATGTAAGATCCACGAAAACCAATGTAAGAGTGGCTGGTCCCAGCATAAAGATAAATTATGTAATGACTCTGCACATATCTACACTCACACACACACACATATATATATATATATATACATATACATTTTTACCATATATATATACTCACTCGTAAATGGCCTGTACTTTCTGAGCAATGTTGGACGGCGAGCCCTTTTTGAGATTCTGGACGGCTTTCCAGAAGAGAATGTTTTCGTGAGAGTACTCTTTTCGGAGATAAATTTCAAACTCTTGGAAGCCTCGCGGATCGGAAAGTAACTCTTCGATAGAGAGCGTCCAACGCTTTAGACGCCGTTCTGTCGGAGTATCACATCTAATAGGCAGTATTATTATTATTATTATTATTATTATTATTATTATTATTATTATTATTATTATTATTATTATTATTATTATTAATATTATGTAAAGTGATTGCGCACGTCACGCAACACGGTAATTAGCAAGCCAGTGACAGCAGCAACAGCATCAATCCCAGCAAAAACAGCAACAATTAAGACAACATGAAGCAAACACAATGGTTAGTATAGTAGTAGTAGTAGTGCTAAATGTTTGTAAGTAGCACAGTTTTTTTTTCATGTGCGGTACACTATGCGATAATGATAGAGAACTAGCCTTCATATGCATCGAGTATATATATATATATATATATATATAAGTTTGATATATCTAATAATCTGTAACAAGTGCGCTAAAATCACAACGGCAGCATAGACGACAATAACAATAACCAAAGACTATGAGTGTGTATATATATATATATATATATATATATATATATATCTATATAGAACAATACGTGACGAATACTTAGAAAATAAGTAACAAAACGGGGACAACAGCAATAACGACAACGACAACAATTCGACCAGCAACAGCGACAGCAAGGATAGTGATAATGACAGCAGAATCGTCAAACGAGAGGAGGAGGAGGAGGAATAGGAATAGGAATAGGAGGAAACAAGAAGAGAAGAGAGCAACGCGGAGCATTGTAGTGGTGAGCATGGTGTTTTACTACTGACTGTGTGCTCTCGATCATCCAGAACGTCGGGTCGTCGGTGATCCACGGGTTCGACGGCAGAGGCGTCGACTGGAACGCGTCGAACTCTCGGTAGTCGTCGCACCGCTGCCAGATGGTGCTTTTCGTGCGCGACTTGAGCAGGTTACGCCGCAGGATCTGGGTCTGCCGCTTGAGCTGTTCGATCGTTTTCTTGCGCGGGCCGCGCTTGTTGGGCACGGGACACCGCTCGAGACAGCTCACGACGCCGGGCGGCGGCCGATGTATGCGCCAGTACGCTCGCTCCTGTGACGACGTGATCACCTTGTCGGGCTTCTTCTTCTCCTTTGATTGCCTGTTGTAGGGTTGTGGGTTGTCGGTTGTCGAGGCAACCACAGCGAAGAAGAACAGAAACGCATACAAAGTTAAACGAAAATGAACGGTCAGAGAGTGCGGAGTGCACAAAGAAATACGCCGACACCTATGACTGAACCGGCACAACAGGTCAGGCCGGCCCAGCAGTCGGTCGATTCGTACGTGCAATCATTGTCAAGAAAATACCCACACATGTCGGGGTGTTGTTGGCGCGTCCATAGTTACGACAGACCAAAGCGAGATGTGTCTCGATTTGTGTGCGCCCCTCTATCATGCACACGGTGCGCTGTTTTGCTGTTTTCTTTCAAACAGAAACATATCTGCTAATATTGACTGAATCACGAGCTCACTCTAAGCTCATCACTATAAACAGCATTGTAGATATATGGTGTATGTTAAAAGATACGTTACGTACAAAAACATCTTCTTCTTCTTAGATAAGTATAGCAGCAAACAAATGTGATAGTGACAACTGCTATAAACTATCTAGCACCAGATAAACAATGACACTCACGACGCGTTATACACGGTTTGTCTTTGCAATGTCGCCCTCTCCCATTATTATAACGTTTTTCGTGCAATTGTTTTGCGATGCTTGTCTGATTGTCAGAACCCCAAGTGTAACGTGTGTTATTTAAAACCCCTGTTCTATCAGTCCTAAAGGCATCAATTTGTATTTATCCTTCTCCTGCTCTTATTAAAAGAAAATCTGTTTGTTACCTTGTAAAGCTATCTCCGCTTTGTATAGCTGGCTAGTAGAACTAGTTTCTACTACATTGCTTCTTTTCAGGTTCTGTTGTTGACATTGTTCACGAAGTTATCGAAGGATGTTTGGTGGCAATTCGGTTTATGGTGGTACTGCTCATAGTTTTAATAATATATAACTTTTTTTTCTATAATACATTTGTGTAATATATTATATTTCGTATAATAATACAATGCTGATAGTTATAGACAGCCGCTAAAATCAAGACCTCTCTTCTCCGCGCAAACCTAAGCAAACTGCCCTTGTCGTCGCCATATGCGTCGTGGTCGTAACCTTTGTCAGAACGCAACAAATAAAATTTAGTAATAAATGTATAGTTAGCATTTTAGACAGCATTTTATCCGAGTCTCGCCGGCGCATTCGTTTTAGCCTTCATGCACCTCGAAATGATGCACGCACGGGGTGCACTTAGCTAACGATATCCCTTGAGACTTGGGCTGATGACAACGTATCTGATGCTTAGTTTGGGGGTCTTGTAATTTGAAGCTAGAAATTTGTTCGCCAACGAGTGACGCAGAATATCACACCGTGACCTTTTGCTGACCTTTTTCGACAATTACGACCCTGAAATTAAGCAACCTTTGTCTGCCTTCGTGCCATGCCTCAGATTCAATTTTTTTGTTCGTCCCGCCGAAGGCGTTCGTAGCCAATTGCAATATGTCATGGCATATATCTGTCTATGTATCTGGGTATCGTTTTATACAAAGAAACCCGCTTAGCCCAACAGCTTACCGCGAGACAAACTTGTTTCTCTCCAATAAGCTAATAGGTAACCAGTTAAACAGGTTACGACTGATGTTTTATCCGAAAACGAAACACTGCTGGTCTATTTGCTGACTCAAACTATATACTATAGATTCGAAATGTTTGCTTCTGCGATGACGCCTATTCGAAGGCGTATCGCCAGACCGAGATCAAAAGGAGACATGTACAATACACGTACGTTTAATGCAACCAGTGTTTTAAGCAACGAAGCAAAGCAAACTTCAAGCCTGAGTGACGCACTACAAATCCGTGCTGAATAGAAAGGAACAGAAGAAAACAACGAACAAAGACATGCCAATGCCGTGTCTTAAATATGTTAGGTCGCCCTGAATCGGCCTTAGTGGCCATCTGTGTGAGACCTGTGATCTCCTGTGAGAAGAAGCCGTACGACCGAAGTAACGATCGCATGCAAGATACTAGGAATTAAGAGAGCGAATAAAAAAAGAAGAAAATGAGACTAATAAAAAATACGTACGCCACGATGTCTTCAGCTTGCCGGCACACGCTGTCCCACTTTGTTGAGAGAAGCTTCTTCAACCGTTGCAACGCCTCCTGTTCATAATCTTCTAGCGAGCTCTTCTGCTTATTTTTCAGGCTTCGTTTTAACAGATATATCGCGTAATCGGTGTTGTCTGGTGCACTTCGTGACGGCCAAAACATCGGTGATTGAAATCTTCAAACGAAAAGCAAACGAATCAGTTAACTGCTAACTGGTCGCGCACGTAAATGGTGCTTCACTATGTCGCTACGTATATATAAAATGTATGCACATGGGTACATGTATATAAAAAAAAAAAAAAATATATATATATATAATGACAATCTTATGTTTAGAAATATATTCCATCTTCCAAAGTGCATTTCTATTATGAAATAAACGTATATATATATATATATATATATATATATATATATATATATATACATATACCGTTGGTGGAAAATATATATATATACATAGTGTGTTCAAAACGTATCGCGACTTTTGTGTTTTTTCAAAAATTATTCATTTATTCATGAATATCTATTTTGTCCCCTTCAAAGTAATACCCATGAGATATTATACACTTGTGCCAACGGTTTTTCCAATCTTCGAAGCACTTCAAAAAACCATTTTTTTTATCTTGTTCAGCTCCTCCTTCGATGCCGTCTTTATCTCGTCAAGCGTAGCGTAACGTCGTCCTTTCATGGCCTCTTCAGTTTAGGGAACAAGAAAAAGTCACAGGGGGCCAGATCTGGGGAATACGGTGGCTGCGGCATCATTAGTGTGTTGTTTTTTGGCCAAAAACTCGCGCACAAGCAACGATGTGTGAGCAGGGGCGTTATCGTGGTGCAAAAGCCAATTTTTGTTATTCCACAAATCCGGGCGTTTCTGGCGGATTGCTTCGCGCAAATTGCGCATAACTTGCAGGTAATATTCCTTATTGACCGTTCTACCCTGTGGCAAGAAATCATGATGCACCACGCCCCTGCAATCGTTAATCATTAATTTTTCGTCTGTTGTTGAAGTGCTCGGGCGTCCGGCACGCTCTTCGTCGTTCACATCTTCTCGGCCTTCTGAGAACATTTTGTACCACCGATAAACGTTGCTTCGGTCCAAGGTAGCTTCTCCGTATGCCACAGTCAACATTCGGAATGCATCCGCGCACTTAATTTCGTTTTTCACACAAAATTTGATACAGGTTCTTGGAATCCATTTTTTTGAATAGGTAAAAATCGAAGACATCCAAACACGTGCAAGCAAAGCAGCTGTCAACAATTAAGTGAACATTCAAAATGGCCGAGCTTGCTCGGCATAAGTGAGGAGACATGAGTACCAACATAACGCCACAAAAAATCGAAAATTCGAATATACGTAACCCCATGAAAATTCAAAAGTCGCGATACGTTTTGAACACACCTCGATAAAAGGAAGAGACAATTATTGGTGTTCTTTATATATATATACAAGTAGCTCAACAAGTTAATGTTTTTTGTAGTACAGCGACATCGTAGTCACACCCTTCCGGACGTGACACATATAAGACGGTTGCAGTTCAAACAGACAATCGTAAAAATCCCGTCCAGTAAATAATCTAGTCGCAAACCATTATACAACACAAAACCCTCTAGAGGTGTCCAACGGGCCGCTCACTGTAGCACATCTGTATATGTGGACGCGCGCAAATCTATTAGATCAGACACGCACGCGCATTGTGCGTGCAGTAAAATGCTACAAAACATAAGCACAAGGATATGCGGCGATATGGCGCCTGTTACCTGTAAAGCGTCGAGTCGTCCTTGATGGTGTACGTTTTGGCGTTGTCTCCAACGGGAAAAAAGTACCCGAACTGGCAGAGTAGATTGGCGAGATGAAGCGCCTCCTGTGCGACAGGACCTGACTGATCTTCGAT
>QVRM01005034.1:0-56896 GCA_003439945.1 Dermanyssus gallinae
CGCTAGCGTTTGAGACCTTAGGCGGCGCAGGCAGCCCCACTCGCAAACTTCTCCACAGAGTCGGGACGCAGCTGAACCTCGCAACCGGAGACAAAGATCTGCGGCTTTCTTGAGACAGGCGCCCTCGACCTCGAAGTCCAACGCGGATCGCGGCGTTCGTCGCGCCGCGCACTGCTGAAGTGGTCCCAACCCACTCTATATGAGATAGAGTAATATTCCCAGTGCACACGTTCTCGGGAGACAATTGTCGCTCCATTTGTATTCTTAATAAATTAACTATACTTAGGCCACAAACACATGAATCTATAAAAAAATTCACATTAATTAACAAAATAGCCTTGATAATTGTCATTGTAAAATCCTAGCATGCCGGTGTAAATATGTATGTCACATAGTTTCAGTTAGTATCCTGAATTATCGCTAACGATGGACGAAAATAACTTGGGTGACTAAGTTTACAGTCGTGTACATTTATGTGCGCACATGTGTTACATATTTTAGTTATCTCATAACTGACGTCGTGTGCCCAGGAAGAAAGTGATACATGTGTCCTAAAAATGCATGCGACGTAGAGAGTTCGGAGTGCAGTAGTCCGTGAGCCCGGTGACATGGTGCATTCGTCTGCGCCTGGCGACCGAAGGAGACATAAAGGTGCGCGGGTTCGAACCCCACCGTTGCACATTTGTATTTATAAGGGTCCGTCTAATAAGCAATGCGGCTAGTCACGGCAGTACCGTGGACGTTAAATCTTGGCTGAGGATCAGCTCGAAAACTTTAATTAATAGTCCGCGAGCCGCATGGCCAATGAGACTCCGCATACCCAGCAGATTCGAAGAGACAGGTACCAATGCGATTCCGCGGAAGGTAGGCGTAATTAATCCTAATCAGATTCAGATCAATCGCTCCCGCGACTCCATCTTCGTTCGTAAGGCAGACACATATAGGGGTGATATGAGAGAGCCAGAGAATTAAAGAAGCAGAAGGGTGAAGAACACTTTTGCAAGAGAACTGTCAATTACTTCTGCACCCAGAACGCACACTGGTTTACCAAGGCAAGGAAAAAAACGGCAATCCATAGAAATTATTACCTTTAGTGTTGGAACGGCGTGACCGAAGCAAAAAGCGAGTAATCAACGAAATACTTCATTTTCCTCCCACTAGGTTTAGACGCACCAGACTAGAACAGGTCAACAGCGACACATGTTGACTACCAACGATGTGAGTGAGCGTGAAAAATTAATATATCGGCATAATAAACTACATCATTGCCTAATATATCGTTACATATTGAGCTACGATGTAGTTTATCATGTCCGATACCAGCATCAAATACTAAAAACTAATATTAATTGATGATGTCCTGGATGCTTTATGCCGTGTTGATGTGGGCTTGGTAAGTTCCTGAAGGTTGTCGCGCGACGCCTAAAGGCAGTCACGTGTGATTGACGTGAGGCACAGTTTTTTGAGGCACTTGCTGTCTTTTTGGCTGTCTGTAGGGTGAACAAAGCTTCCATTGTGATGAGCGTTTCCGCGTGCTGAGCCAGCGGGTGATGCCTGGCGTGGCGAGTTTCAGCTAACCCATAAATAACTTGAAATATGCGCTAAATCCCACGCAGCGAGCTGCCAGAAGCATCGGCGGTCTTTGCCCTTTTTCGCCCGGTGGGACGGTCCCTGAAGTGTTTTAAATTGTATAAAATAAATGAATTGCATTGTAATTATGTATCACTTTAAAATGCAATGTTATTGCGAAATAAAACAATATATATATATATATATATATATATATATATATATATATACGTAGGCCCTTACGTGTTGCTGGATGCGCTGTTACAACATACAGCCCCCCCCCCCCCCAAATAGCTCTAGACGCAACATGACTTGTGCAGATACGGCCGATAGCCTTTACGCAAATTAGCTTCCATTGTTAAAAATGTTGAAAATTAATGTTAATTATGGCAAGTTTAAGCTTAATCCCAAATTGTTTTATCTTTAAATAAATTCGCCGTTCGGAGAAGAAGAAGCGAAAACCATCTAATTAAAACCTTCTAGACAGACGTGGCTATGTATGTGGGTGTGTCTGTGCATATCAAGCCAGATTTAGGATCATTTATCAAAGGTACCCCGTTTCCTCGTGCACGACGAAGCTGCTAAAAATTGAACCGACTTCAGTATGTAGAGTCCTATTCCTATTTGGCCGAATCGATGACGTTTTTGAGATTATCGGAAGAAAAATGTGGCCCGTCTTTCTATCTCTATCTCCCCTTTTCGTTTTCCTGTCTGGTAAAAACACAATTAGGAAAAACCAGCCCAGCTGTTACGACGAAGCGAATGCACAGAGCGATCATGCCATTTTTCTGGTCTTCGTGTAAGTAGAGCTGTTTTTCGCAGTGATAATAATTCGATACTGCCAAAAACAACAAGAACAAACACAACGTAATGATACGAGCGAAGTGTGTATGCTGTCTCCTGACATCGTTGTTATGGAAAGAAAAAACGGATTCTATGAAGTACAAGGAAGGGCGTTACCTGATTAGTGGGGCTTTCGTAAGTAAAGAATATAACATACAATATTATAATTACATATCACAGCAGGTAGTATGTATATATATATATATATATAATTCACGGAAAAAAGATTTCGCAAACGCAGCCTCCGTCCAGAAGGCAGAAAAATACCGTAAGGACCGAGTGCCATTTGCCAGTGCTATGCTTCACTGACTGCAGTTACAGCTGCAGAACCTAATAAGCAAACATCCAAACACGATCGATAGCCAGCGAAGGTGCACCGGACTTGACATGAAAAAAAGCATGATAGAACTGTGTAGGACCCTAAATGAAATTGAAACCACTTCCAGCATCAGTACTACACAGAATCAATTCTCTAGCCTTAACGGAGACACGGTGCGCAACAATGCTTGTTCTTCCGGACTATTACTCTTCTCATTGCTCAGCAGTAGATTCCAATCGTCATGGTTGGCCCAGCAGTTGTCCTGGGGTTACACTCGTCTATCGTAAAAAAAACGAACATGTTTGGAAGATCGGCCAAGAGAGACTTAATTTGATTGCGATAAAGCAAAACCACGTGTTGTAATGAGCATACTGGATTTTACAGAAAATTCGGAAAATTGTGTACATATAGTGGAGAGGACATGCCATCAAGCATTGCACGAAACGTGACTAGAATAATAGATTAGCCAGCTGGTTGAAAAAAAGTATACGACTCCCTTTCGTATCTAAGTTTCTGTATTTCTAGTACCCCAATGTTACGTTTGAAGA
The DNA here is from genome assembly GCA_003439945.1 of Dermanyssus gallinae. Lineage (NCBI taxonomy): Eukaryota > Metazoa > Arthropoda > Arachnida > Mesostigmata > Dermanyssidae > Dermanyssus > Dermanyssus gallinae. The sequence continues at coordinate 3,280 of QVRM01005034.1, forward strand.
AGCAATAGGGAGATCGGCTCTTGGGCCTCGTTTGAGCGACACATCCAAGCCAGATGTGAATCCCAGATGCCGTACAATCCGCGCGTCGCAATTATGTTTTTGTCATTGCAGTCGGTGGGTAGAGTGCGGGCCTTACTCGATAACGCAGGACAGGAGGCCATTGCCCCTGAATTGAGTAGCGTCACACGTTTTGTCACTAACAAGGCCAGGCTCAGAGCGGTCTCAGCCAAAGGCAGCTGCAGGTCCCGCCCTTTGCGGAACTCGGTAGGCTGCTAGACGACGAAACAGTCAAGATAGCATCCGGATTAGGAGCTGACCTGGTTTCCCTCACACCTGTCGATGTCCGTCCAAGCTCATCATGGATTATCCTGTGTAGTGAGTCTTGGCCGTCGCTTACGACATGCCCTTCCTTGATGGCACCTTTAGTCAAGCCCTGAGATTCGCCAGTTACGAGCCCTTGTATCCACGGTCCAGTCGGGATGCGCCGAGCTGTTAGTTTATTTAAAATGAGATAAAAGTTAACCAGTAAGTCAACTCTTACATACTATTTGAAAAGGGACGTATACTCGAAAGGGATGCATCTGATGGCGCGGCCTATAAGAGTTACAAGGTAAACTTAGTGTAGGCCAATAACCTAAGGAAGTGTGCAAGCTTAGGTTACTTGCACGGCTTTTATATGTAGACGCTGGTTGGGTCGCGTTCAAAGACGTACACGTTTATTCAACGAGTCGAGTATCGTAAAAATTGTATCTTGATGCTCAACGAGGAAATGCAGCTTCAGTGCTAGGACTGTCAAAATGATTCCACGTCTAGATGGTGCGTACCGGATAACGCCAGAAAATACATAATGTCCTGTATTTAAATCACAAAAATGTTGGCTTTGATGAAATTGTTTCTCTGTATATATATGTATATATAACTTTGCGAAAATACAGTAATTCAAAAGCGAGAAAGACGAGTAAAAAAATCGTCCTACCAAGAAGTCCTTAAATGACTGAAGGCCAATAATCAACCTTGAATCGGAGGTTTCTAGGCATAATCGACCCCCAGCTTCGCACTCTGGCGGAAGAGTTCAGATAGGATTACTTTGACTAAGGTGTACAGCCGAGCAGAGACCTTAATTTACGCTGTGGTTTCGCAGCTAATTAAATAGCTGGTAAATGAACTTCGTCACCGTAAAATAGAGTGGAAGCGTCTTTATTCACGATGTATAGGGTAAGAAACGACTGTTCGCAGGAGGTACCTGCGCAGTTGCCCTGCTCTGAATATCCCTGTCTGGCGTACACATTATTTTTGTGCTCCGTTCTTGCAACCCATGTGGACTTCTGCGATTGCTCGGTCCTCACTTCAAAATGTGATCGATGAGGTTTGCACCCACACGTTGAGCTAGAACCCGTTTATAATTATTCCTAAGTGTATTCACTAAGGGTACTAACAGAATGTCGTTCGGTTCGAGGTCGCATCTTCTGTAAACTCTCTTTAAGATTCTCCTTTCGTATAACTTCGCAACTTCAATAATGCCTGTGAATTTACACAAATGTGTGTGCCATACGGGGTGAACAGTATACAAGTGTGAATGACACAATCGATTTGTACAAACAAAAATGCACCATAGACTTCTTAGCAATGAAACAGCGAAACGACATATTCACAAGTATAGGTGCTGCTTTGACTAGTTATTTAATATGGGCGGCAAAGAAGAGGTACGTCGAGGTTAGGGCTTTCAGATGCCACGTCACAATTGGCAGTTGGCGGTGTTGACCCGCAAGAAAGGAGAGCTAGCTGCACACCTTTGTCACTGCACCACCGGCTGACGCCGGCTATAGCCGTTTAGAAAGTTTCGGTCGACGCCGACGGTGTTTAAATCGAGCTCTGCTACCGATTTTAAATGGTTTAGAAGAAACAGCGGAAGCTACTACGATTCGCTGGTGTCGTACGTGCTCAAGTCTCGGCGGCTTAGGAAACGATCGATAAGACTCCACTATTTGCCGGTTGATCCTTCTTTTAAAGTCTCTCGGCTCTCCAGCTTCTACGGCTTTTTGATTCATGGCAGAAGAGTGTTGTTTGAGTTCCGAGAACCTCATACAAACTCGTCTGTAATCGTGAGCTGGCGGACACGAAACAAACACCCAGTAACAATAATCCAACAGCCGATCTGAAGTATCTTGCGCGATTTTCTTTAGTCAGCACAGAGGACACCGGCCACTGACGACGCATATATTATATATGGATCGAGTCGAAACGTGTCAGCAGGTACGTTACCTTATTGAATCTCGGACTTCACCTTCTCCTGTCGAAACTAGCAAACCGCATTGCTAGAGAAAGACGTACATTCATAACGTCTGACAAAAGTCCCTGGAAACTGGAGCCACGCTCGAGGAAGCTTTTTTATTTGTGTTTGTCTTTTGCACCGCTCTTGCCAATTTGGCCGACAAGTTAAATTGTTGAACGAATTGGTCTCGCAAATTACTCAGCGTCTGACTACTGCAATTGTTAAAATACCGCGCTCCCGCTTTCGTCAAATACAAAAATGCACTGATTGACAATTCTCTTATAGGCAAAAAACGATTAAAAAACTTAGTGTTAAATCTGTTCTGTCTAAGTTTTTCGATTAACTCTCCCATGGAATTACCACTGGGAGGATTGAGCTTTCGTTTCGGTGTCGTAACCATAAACCCACAACTCGTCTCTTGTCCTGCTCGCTGAAGCAATCCAGGGTCTTCCGCTACCGCCTGAAGGTTCAATTCGGACATTTCCCGACGGAAGTTAATTTGCTATTAAATTCATCGTTTTTATAACGAACTTACCCGCCAGTCTTCTGACGCATATAATATGGGTCAAGACTTGTTAGAACTGATTAATAAAATATCGCAGAATTCGCATAGCTATCTCTCTAATAGTCATTCAGCGGTTGTTGAGGACGATATCACAAATCCATTTTAAAGCCACAAGCCTTTCCGAACGATGTCATCTTGGGTTCCTTTATGTCCATCGCAAAATTGACGGTACCGTGTATGCACTGTGTTTCGGGGCACTGCTTAATCTCCATACGCAGTTTGTAATATTTCCACCACTTTAAAACATATGATTAAGTTTTTAACACGTAACTCAATGCAGATTCGTTGCTCCTCCATTTTTAGCTCCTTAGAAATTGCCCATCCTCGTTTACACTTAGTTTCTTCATCCGCTCTCGTATATACGCGCTTATGATGATAATCCGACGCTCGCTTTGCTAATTCGATCGCTCGTGTCGGCCGGCTCAAGTCTTCCCCTTGGGCAGCCTCCAGTGAAACTAGCTGTGGGTACGTAAACACGCTTTGAAACATGTAGCAACGAAACCGCTCACTAATCTGCCGAGCAACTTAGAGAGCACGAGTACCACCATCGCATATGCATGAAACCCAGCTATTTTAATATTAAAGGATGTGTTTGTAGCTTTTGTGTGGAGAGTCTTATATTGGACGCTATCGTACACTTATATCGTATGTGCAGAAATTTACGGAGCGTCCTTATCATCCAGATTTAAATGCATATTGTCGAACCAAAGTGTCACATATTGACACCTTATGAAACATGAATCAACTGTCTACCAATTGTGTGGTGAAATGAAAACTGAATTGAATTGAAACATGTAGTGCTCAGATTTCAGTTTGCCTCACCATTACTGTCGACTCCTTATATACTGCTAAAAACAAGCATCGTGAACGCAAGCCGACGCCTTCGGCGGCTAAGTGCTTAACTGTAGCGCCGAGCAACTGTCTCGGAACCTGTGGATCACTTTTCTAGTCAGTTTTTCTTCGGTGATTCCCCTTCTCTCTCTCTCTCTCTCTATATATATAATATATATATATTATATATAAAGAAATTTTGATGTGGCAAAACCGCCTTTATGTTCCCGAAATAGTAATAGTCTTCGCAATTTTTAGCGCATCGGGAAAGCACATGACAGATATTCTTACGCCCACAAATAGTTGAAAGACCTTACTAGCAAGAAGACGTTGATAGCTGAGATTTCAATACATTCGACCAGAGATACCGCGCTAACTGAGGACACTGACCGTAATAATGCGTAGTGGACACTTAGGGAATGTATAACGAACCGCATACGCTCAGTTCGAGTCAGAACTTCTACATGATGATACAATTGAATTAAATACTGCAGAATAGCTCGGAGATCCAGCCATTGCTTTGAACATTGCGCAACCAACTTTCAAGACAGACTGTTTTCGCGGAGGGGACCCAAGTTCAGCTAATGCCAGCGAGCCGCTGCTTAATCTCGGCCGATTGCTAATAGCAATAACAGTGCAGCGAATAGCAATTGCTCCTGTACACTTAGGCCTTGTAGTTGGTAACTTGCGGAACCTGACACACGATCTGGTCTGAATGCTCCTCCACTCTAGACCTAACAGTAGCCACACCTTGGGCCCTATGTTAAATGGGACTTCTAAAGGAGTGTCCTACGCTCTCAGTCATCTGAAGGGGTCTCTCAGTGGATCTGGCACTGACCAGGATCTCAGGGCTTCAAATGCCTCAGCCGAGTTCCTTCGTTGTATCTCTAATGACAGCCTCTGGCGGAAGAAAACTGCACAACTCTTATCGCTGGATGCAAGCAGCTTGTATATGGTTCTTATCGTCTTTCACGTCGACCTGGTAGTTACCACACTGCTGGCAAAATACCAAAAGCAGTTCTATAGACTCCATTCGGGAATTTCTGCGGACACTTACATTTTTCTCCCATTGTTTAGTCACTCTTACACATGTATATAAAACATGGGTGAGTATAAAGGCCCGTCTGCACTTAAAGTCATATATGTTTACTGCAAAATAATAAACGTACGTTACACATATGAACGCACAGTCAGCATCTATCAACCAGTCAGGTTACAAAATTGTCCGAATTGCTGGCGACTTTGCTATCTTTGCTAACATGTTTATGTTGCTCTTCTCTTTCTTTGCCTTTGATCAGTGATGCGGAGCCTCACCTGTGCATTTTTGCTGCATGGAAATCATCTTTGCACTTTTGTTTCTAGGATGGTAAGTTCCCCCGCTCCTGATGGATACCATACCTGATAACGATAGAGTATATCGGAAGGAATTTGTCCGCATGTGGGAAGACAAGATAGCGAACATCGACCCGGACATCTTTGACACGAGTGCCATGCGAGACAGCACCTGGAAGGACCTTTTTTTTTTTTTTTTTTTTTTACAGGGGCCAGGAACAAAAATGCATATCGCACACCCTTTGGTCTGGGTAGTGTGGGACTCTCAAACCCACTAAAAACCTGGTGACCTCCTAACCTACATGACCGGGATACTTGTGGTATTACTTCAGTGCATGTAGGGAGCCGCTAGTCTGGCTCTCAATCTTCGGCCTGGCGGCGCTCCATGCGCTGCCGCCTCTCTTCCGTCAGCTTTATCTTCTCTCTCATAACAGTCTCCACAAAATCAGAGCCCGCCTCCCAACTTTTTTCGAGCTGAGCATCCCTGAGAGTAGGTCTCTCGTCGTATTGCACTGCACGTCTAGCCGTGAGCGGGTTGTCTGTCTCGTGATCTCAAGAGCTCTGCATGCAAAAAGCGTGTGATCCACGTCGTCGGTCTCGCCGGCATCGCACAAGACACATCCCTGGAAGGACCTAGGCCGCTCGAACCGCCACATAGTGACTCGTTTTGCGGTACACGGGTTCCACTACGTCCTGTGCGGGACACACGGCTTCCACAACCCCCATCCATCATGTATATGTACTCGGTGCAAGGGCTTTTGCACAAAGTATCACGGGGCAATCTGCCCACGTGTTATATCAACTCGGAATCAAATAAGGTTTTGATAAAACTTATCAAAACCTTATTTGATTCCGAATTAAAAATGCCTTTAATTCCCTCAGAAGAGATGCGATTCTCGACACTGTCAGATCTGACTTTCCAGCAATTTATCCCGCGGTCTATCAGATGTACAGAAGTCCATCCAATCTCTTTTGGGGGAAAGAGATAATACTATCCAAATGTGGGGTGCAGCAAGGAGCCCCTTGTGGCCCGGCTCTCTTCTGCCTGACAATTTGCCAACTGCTTTCCGTTCTAGAGTCGGAATTTAAGCCATGGTTCTTAGACGATGGAACGATTGGCGGTACTCTTGATTCCGCGCTTAGTGATGTGAAAAAGGTAATCGATTTTGGTGTCACCTCTGGACTGCAACTTAACGCGTCAAAGTGTGAGCTGCTCATTTTATCATCCGACAACGCTTTTCGTGACGAGTGCTTGCGCCGGGCGCAGAACCTGCTTCCTGACATCAAGCTATGCACCGATGAAGACATCGAGCTTCTTGGAGCTCCCCTCACAATGGCCTCAGCAAAACTCGCCCTGAACAGGAAGTGCGAGCTTATGGATCTCTGGTGTTCTAGGTTAAAATCCCTGGATGCGCATCCAGCACTATACTTAATGCGAACTAGTCTTTCGACACTAAGACTTATTTATATTCTCCGTTGCACGGACGCGTCTGCCCAGAGAGTCATTTTAGAACAATTTGACGAGAAGTTACGACAATGCGTGAAACAGGTGTTAAATTTGAATTTGGATGGAGTAAGTTGGGACCAGGCCTCCCTTCCTACCTCAGCCGGAGGTCTGGGAATCCGTCGTGCAACGGATTTAGCCCAAATCGCATTCTTGGGCTCAATCACTACGTCGCACGAGCTGATTGTATCTATATCTCCTCCGAACGCCAAGCCATTCCTAGAACGGCTTATGGAGTCCAAAAAGGAGGAATTCGCCGCCCGCCACCGCGTGGTGCTTGATGACGTACGTCAGTCTACCTTGGACGCCTTCGTAGTCGAAGCCATTAAAAAGAAAATCCTGGACAACACTGTCGATACACTTGGCAAAGCACGCCTTCTAGCAGCCTTCAATGAATCAAGCGCCAAATGGCTACAAGCCATTCCCTCGCCGCAGCTGGGGACGATGCTGGACAATACAACACTCCGCATCGTTTCTGGCCTGCGGCTAGGGGTGGCCGTTTGCGCGCCTTATGCTTGCTCCCTTTGCGACACACCGGTGTCGCCGAGGGGAGAGCATGGCCTCAGCTGTTCTAGAAGCTGCGGAAGACATTCGCGCCACGCCGCTCTTAACGAAGTTATTTCAAAGGCGCTGCAGTCCGCTAACGTGCCCTGCAGAAAAGAGCCAGTCGGACTGGCAACGGACTCAGCCCTACGGTCAGACGGGATGACCCTGGTTCCCTGGTCCTCCGGAAAGGCCCTTGTGTGAGACGCAACCGTGTGGGACACACTGGCGCCATCTTACAGGGATCGAGCCTCAAGATCAGCAGGCGCTGTTGCCAATTTAGCGGAGCAGCGAAAAAGTTTGAAGTATCGCGAGTTGGAGGCAACCTTTATAGTACAGCCAGTTGCGATAGAAACAATGGGGGTCATGGGCGAATCTACAGTACGTTTCCTGAGAGAAATTGGGAAAAGAGCGGCAAGTGAGAAAGATGAAAAAAGGGCGGGGGAATTTCTGCTGCAGAGAATATCCCTTGAAGTGCAACGTGGAAATGCGGCCGCGGTGTTAGGCTCGCTGCCCTCAGGCAGTGGTTTACTGGGGTTGACCTAATTTTGTAATACAAGTGTACTGCGTATAATACAAATAAATAAATGTTATTCGTTTTGCAAGCTTAAAAAAAAAACTGCCCACGTGTGATCTCTCTCAGAAGCCTCTCGCAGTGATATTGTTTTTGTTATGCCATTTGACCGTTGACTATGTGCCTCACAAAAGTGATTTTAATAAATAATGATGATAGAGTATTTCGCTGAATATATCGTAACGATAGAGTATTACCTGCCTTACTTCAGTTTTTTCACAATAGATAATTTGCTCAAGGTTTGTCTTACGAAAATGCAGTTTTTGATTAGATTCCATGACCCTATATGCATTATTTCACATGTGATGAATGCTTTTAATGTTAGGTTAATTTGTTGTACGACCAAATTGTAAATCTTCGAGCGTTCTCTGCTTTCGTTCGTATGTCGCTCGCTCTCCTGTTAGTCGTTATGGGAGTATATAATTAAACATCGGCGGCGGTTCTGGGTTTTACTGCTAACCAGCCAGGGGCTGATTAGTTAGTTAGCTGACCAAAGGTGATCGTGTCGACGTGTTGGCGATATGTTACACTCGAGTGTAACAAACATACAACAACAACATAAACAGCAGAAACTTCCAAAACGGTGTCTGTCCTGCGGGCAGCAGCCACGACAAATCGTATAATCTTGTAAAAAATCAATGTCCTTTATATGCAAACAACTCAAACAACAACGATTGCTATTCCAGCTACGAGGGTTTGCTCAGGACCACAGAAAATGATGCACTCGTGTGCGTAGCCGAAAGAAAGCCACTAGGCGGCCTTAGAGTAAAACAACCTGCTTAAAAAAGTTTATTTTCTAGGCGGCCTTAGAGTTAGTCAGCGGAAACCGACGGGTTGCTCGCTTCGCCATGCAATGCGACCATTCAAGCAGCTCAAGATCGCGGGAATAATCGCAAACAAATGTCCAGTAATATAGTTGATCTGATTGACTAACTGACTTTCGGATAACCGATAACTGTTATTGTTGATTGATGCACTGATGTTGCCTTAGAGTTCATCAGTCGACGACAGCGGATGTGGCCGGCATATGACAATGACTTCCGCTTGCTTTGGCCTTTCAATAATAATTGATTATTGTCACATCACCTTTAGGCAATATGAATTACCTTCATCAGTGATCATTAAGTCTTGAAAACGGCATTCGTTCCCGTTCCTGTCTTAGATTTATATAGAATATGTTGAATATGCATCTCCGGAGAATATCACTCAGGATGACCCAACACCCAGATAGCTGGCGCTGACCGACATATTTCATAATGATATTTTGTGCAAATACGGCCGCAAAATGTGCAGTGACACTCATCGGAATGGTTATGGAACCCAGAGCATTGTCCCAACATGCCGGTGTTTTGTAGAACGTTTTTAGGCATTTCTCTCATCTTCTTTTCAAAATCCCTACAGAACCCTTGCCGAGACGCCGTAGTCGGAAGTTGAAAGTGGTTTACCAGATCCTCGATGAACGGCGTCGTTCTCGGCAGACCATACGTTAGCTTGTTTTGTGCGTTTCTAAAGAGGCCCAAAATTCACTTAAGAAACGTTGAACCCTTTCACCGTGTTGAGACCGCTAGGCTGCTAAGCGCATTCGGTGTTTCCAGATAAGTGTAATAATACCATACGATGCACCTGAGGTTGAACAGTATTAAAGCTGTCTTTACTGGAGCTTCTGTTGTCCAGTCAAAGCTCTCAATAATAATCGTGATACGATCATAATCATGTGCATCAAGCCGCTGTGTGCATGCATCATCATCATCACTACAATGCAACTACAAGCATTTCTTGCTATGACTACCTACAAATACAAATTCTTTCGATTAGTAGCACACACCATCAATCATTGCGTGTACAAATGCGCATAAGATATTGTAAATAAAACGCACTTAACTCTTTGTCGTCAACAACTGCCACATGGATATGTGTGTGATTCGAACGGAGGGAGGTAGGTAGGTGTCCGTAGTCAACGAACGCCTGTTTAATTCATCATTAAATGGCTCGATCGATTTCTCGTCATCGATCTGGCAATTTAGTTAGAGTCAAAGTTTTCACAGAACGAGAGAACGGAGGAGAGGGGGCGAATGCGAAAGGAAACAGAGAAACAGAAAAAATTACTATGATAAACAGAGACCAAGAGCGAGAGAGAGATACTAATGTCGATAGAGAGAAATAGCGTACGTAGGCGAGATAGAGATTGGACGGGGAGAGAAAATTATAGAGAGAGAGAGAGAGAGAGGTAACAACGGTGGAGAGAAAGCAGCAGCAGTGGTGTTACAAAACTACGATAGAGTGACAGGTAAGAGGTGAGTAGCGGGGGGAAGGAAGGAGGGAGGGAGGGGGTGATGGAGGGAGAGGATAAGGGCGCTAAACATTGGCGCGCAATTCACACTGTCATACGGTAGTCACGTATACACACACTCACTCACACACACCCATGCACGCATTCGCTCGTAAACTTTCACTAACACCACAAACATACACCCTCACATACACACACACAAAGACGCAATTCAATGCAAACACAGACTCTCGGTAGACGCATGTGCAGACAGAGACACGTTTTGAGACGCTGCCGCCACCGCTGCCAATAGCTGCCACAGCTGCATGGTGGCGTCGAGCCAACGACCCGGCGATACCACATGATGATGCATCGTGATGACAGCAACAATAACAACAACAACGATAGCCAACAATAACGATATCATGAACAGAAACGGCAGCAGCTGGCAACAGCAACGACGACGAACTCATGAACAGTAGGTAAGAATAATAAGCACAAGAAGAAGATGACGACGACGACGACAACAACAACAACAACAACAACAACGACAGCAACAACAACAATAACAGCATCAACGACAGCAACAATAACGATAGCATGAATAGAAACGGTAGCAGCTGGCAACAACAACGACGACGACGAAATCGTGAACAGTAGCCGGAATAATAAGCACAAGAAGAAGATGACGAAGAAGAAGGACAACAACAACAACCACAACTACAACAACAACGACGACGATAACAACAACAACAACAAAACAACAACACCAACAACAACAACAACAACAACGACAGCAACAAAAACAGCAACAACAACAATAACAGCATCAACGAAAGCAACAATAACGATAGCATGAACAGAAACGGTAGCAGCTGGCAACAACAACGACGACGACGAAGTCATGAACAGTAGCCGGAATAATAAGCACAAGAAGAAGATGACGAAGAAGAAGGACAACAACAACAACCACAACAATAACAACGACGACGATAACAACAACAACAACAACAAAAACAACAACAACACCAACAACAACAACGACAACAACCACAACCACAACAACAATCACAACAACAACAACGACGACGACGACGACAACAACATGATCAGGATGCTATCACTCATATCGAGGCAGAGTAAAAAACGGAAACGTCGCTTCGATCTTTCGATCGCTGGTCGCTCGCTGCCCGTCCGTCCATTCGACGTCGTCATTGTCGGCGTCAAAATCGGGCGACCGGCAGGCTGGCACCAGCTCGCCACACCACGACCATTGCTCGATCGGTCGCGGCCGCGTTGGTTTTCGTCACCGTCATCACAGCAGTGCTAGATTTCCTCTCATGGGCTTTCTCATTCCCATCTCTCTCTCTCTCTCTCACTTCCATGTTGTCTTCATAGGCGCTAGCGACGAAAAGAAATGCTTCGCGTGATTTGTTAGTTGCTTCGGTGCTTGATGACGATATATTTAGACGGTGGTTCCGATTGCGCACACGGCGCATGCGATACAAACCGCATACAAACATCGGCGATAGCCGGCGACAGATGTTGTTGTTGCTGTTGTTGTTGTTGTTGTTGTTGTTGTTGTTGCTGTTGTTGTTGTTGCTGCTGCTAGATCAAACTACGGACTACGAACTACAATCTACGACTACCAGCCCGACATCTACATCTAGTTCTGCTTCAAAGTTCAACGATTACTGTGCGCGTTGCGTTCCCTAAACCCACCCTCTGTGTGTGTGTTATCAGATTGTGACTTCTTTGTATACACACATACATACACACTGGGCTGCTTGGTAAACAGGGTGGGAATCGTGCGGTTGGTTCGTCTTACGGCGTAATGCGAAGTCGGGTTCGTGGACAACTGCAATGCTCACGTATGTGACCAGTGTGCGCGTATTAGTTAGCACGAGATGCGGTTAGTCGTGTGCTGTGCTGCTAAATGCGCATATCATGAAAGAGTATGCTATGTGTGTACATGATTATGACGACTATGTTATCTGTATGTCTGTGTTTGTGAGCTAAGAATAATGAACAAACCGTCCGTGGACAACTGAAGCGCCGAAACCCCACGGGAAAGCCGCCACGACCGAGAGGTACGCCGGCCCGACCATATTGTGGCGGTTAAGGAACGTCACAGCATGAGGATGGTAGTCGTAGATGTAGTAGATAAAGTAGAAATAGAAGTGGAGGCACAAGGCAATACGAATGATCTCTAGCAGGATACGCGCCATAGACGCCACAGAAACTACAGGCGGAAACTCTTCACGCTGGGTCCCTGCGCGTGCGTTGTGAAGTTGCTCGAAATGAGCTGATGCCGCACAGAAGTCAGCTGTTCTTGCTCTGCTCTTCGTCATGATCATCCACCTTCTGCTCCTCCTGCCTCCTCACCATCAGTGTGTTGCGGCCGCCTCTCTCCATGCTGCTTGATACGACATGGATCTTGTTCGCCCGTTAGCCCACACCCACCACTCACCACGGGCTGTCCCCTCTCCCCGCTGAAAAAATCACTTCCTGCGGTGTCATCTGTTTGTTGCTGCTGCTGCTGCTGCTATTGTTGTTATTGTTGCTGTTGTTGCTGTGTTCGATTGTTGGAGTTGCTCAGTTCAGTTGGTCAGTTCAGTGTTCCTTTGACGGCAGTGTCGTACGGACGGCAATGATTGACGACGGGCCGGCCGTCGACTACATAGCCCCTACTGCCTACAGCCAGAAAGTCTGGCAAAAGCATCGAGCTCTGCGGTGAACGGTGAAGCTTTTTGGCAACATTGTTGCGGTATTGCTGTGTATCGAGGCAATCTAATCTCAGGTGTCATTTTTCGATGCGGCTCATGCTCAACTCGCTACCGCAGCTGTGGCGCGACTTAGAGGATTGGAAAACGCGCGCCAGTGAACACAGTGACAGGAGTGTTGTTGTAGTTCAAGTGGGCAAGACTGCTGCCAAGAGGCAGCTGTGAACGAGGCGCGAAGTGACGAGCGGCCTTCAGTGGTGTGAGGTCGATCGAGGCTTCAGTTCGGTTTGATACGGCGATCGTAACGCGGGTCACGTAATTACGAAGTCAAATCTCTAGCAGGATACGCGCGATAGACGTCACAGAAACTACACTGAAATCCTTCACGCTGGGTACTGCGCTTGCGTTGTGAAGCTTCCAGCCCAACACCGTTATAGACTTATAGATAATGTGCCGTTTGTGACGCTCCGAACTTCCAAGTTACGGTAAGTGCGAGTAACTGGTGTTTTTGTCATTCCCTTTATGCTCGCTACTAATATTATCAATGACATAATCTAACGTAAGAAGAACATATAAAATAATAATTAAAGTGGTATTTGTAAATCACCGTATATATATGTATATATATCTGAGGCGCTGTGGGATAGAAGCAATGAGAGCGATGTTTCTCTGATTGTATTTACCTTAATGTTAAATAAATAATAACAACAACAACGACAATATAAACATTTCCTTCTAAGCATCACTTCTGTACCAAATCGTGAATCGCAAGAGAACCACAAATTATCTGTCTGCCTTCTCTTCAGACAATTTACGAATATTCCTACTATGTCGTAGATAATTTTGCCAGCTGCCGAACGTCTTTCTCAAGCTCCGTTTAACGGACACAGTCCATCAAACGACCTAATTGGCATTTACAAAAAAAAAACACTCTAAACTCGTGGCATCGGGGTAAATACTTGGTAAGCGGTAGACTTATCATTATTTTTAAAGGTGTTATTTTTCAGTTTAGACTGCCCTCCGTCCGCCACGAGCTTGGGATCGCCATAAAGCATATCTTCAGTGTAATGAGTGTCGGGCAAGTCGAAAGCTCTCAGTGATATATAATAGTTCATCATCTATTCTCAGTGAGCAAACGAGAAAATTCGATCAACAACAGGAATCGAACCGACGACACCATGGTAGATGAGAGTCACGACTAGCGTTCTGTACTTGTCTAAGTATACGATATATATATATATATATATATATATATATATATATATATATATATATTTGATAAAATTGTATTTAACTCATAACGAGGTATAAACAACTGTCCCCCAGCACATATATATATATATATATATATGTTCTCAGTTAACAGTAAATGTTTTTATATGTAAGGTGTGTTCATATCTTTCAACCAGAAATTTTCAACTCTCGGTCAAACAAAACGATTTGTATAACCCAGGGTGTTAACTATCAATTTGCCTTCTCTCCGTTTGCGCTGATTAGTCCGTGAAATTGCAATATGAGTAACATATTTTAGTCAGCAGTATTGAGGAGAATTCCTTGACGCCGTTTCAGCTTCGCATTCTTATCCGATTATACTTGATTCTAGCTCGAGTTTTATCTCTTCCAGCCGGCATTTTTGTCTAAGTATTATTTGTATTATTCTTAAGTACTATTGTCGTCCTTGTGCCATTGAGATTACATTTCTCTCCCTCTCTCTTTCTTTCTCGCCCTCTCTCTCTCTCTCTCTCTCTATATATATATATATATATATATATATATATAGGCAATAACGCGTGCAGGTGCTGCTCAACACGTGGAAGTGTACAATTTGACTGCGACTCAGTCAGCCTTTACGTGCTTCGCAATATGTTCTTAAGTAAATTCTACGGACGCCGGCAGGCTCGGTTTCCGAAACCTAAGCGCCGTGTTTGTTAGTATTGTAAGACAGACGATCGTTTATTCAGTGTCCTGTAATTCATATGCTGACCGTTACGCTGTCTAACCATAGTACGCCCCTACCCGTTCGCCGGTGCTCGTATGAATTCATAGGAGCACGAGACCCAGAGCTTAGCGTTCGCCACAATTGTAAAGTAGGAGTAAACTTAAAATGTCCGAATTGTATGTGTACATTTTGGTTGGCCAATCACTGCTGCTGGCGTTACCTGAAAAATGCATCTGATTTCGAAGACGCAAAGCCGCTGATATAGCCAAGCCAAACTCCACCAACTAGAATATACATGCACGTTTATTTATGTAAGTAACACGTTCAGCAAATGTGTTATAATTTATTTACTTGGATAACAAATGGAAATTCGATCTCACATATAGTTGCAATGATTCATTTTTGTTGGGTCGGTTCATTACATTACTACATGTGTCTCCTATCTTCCGTATCGAAATCGGTCCTCAATGCTTTCGTTTAATTTGACTTAGCTTATAAAAAGTTGAGATTCATAAACTCAGTATTGATGTTTTCATTGGAGTCCGAAATGTTCTTCTTGGTTGCAATTGTTGCAATTTTTAGAACGCCGCGAAGGCTGACTGAAGACTTAATCTCACAGACTTTCTATTCAAGTTCGATACAATGCATGTTCTAGCTGATATGACCACGTGCTTGCTAAGTTTGCATCCGTAAACTAGCGTTTCCGGCAAAGAAAAGGATAAATCATAAACAAACATTCACAACGTGTCAAACCATTAAAATACGTTTACTTACATTTGTTAAATTATAGTTACTTTTAATAAAGTTTAACTTATTCAGAAACATTTAATGCCTTTGTTCTTGGATTGCCATACATTAGACAAATGCGTGTATATTGTTAGTTTGTTCTGTGCGCGCAACCCGCAAAAATGGGGGAGTCACCAGTTGATTATTTCATCACCTAAATACAGTTCCGAAAAAGCATATAGCCAAAGTTGCAAGCGTGATTCTATTTCAGACATGGACTTTGCCAAAAGATCTGACTCATGACATTAGGTTGTTTCTCTGCTCTGCTATGTTATGTTCGATTGTAAAAAAAGGTAGCCCCTAATGTGTCACCAAGATTTGCGTAACACCGAATGTATCGTTATGCGGAATTATGGACGGTTGGTTGGCGTTGCTTAGTCATATTTGAAGACTTTTCTTTAGATAGCTTTTTTCTGTATATATCGTAGTCATTGGACATTCGATATAGAAATATTGAACAATAGATATCCGACACGAAATTGCCACTTCAGTTCATTATCCAGACGCTAAAATACGCGTAGTTACGAGGTTCGCCTGTATTCAGTTGTCAAACTTGTCTGCTAGCCTAATACTACAACAATGTTGGAAAATGGAGTGACCTTTGAGGTCAACGCGGATAATACCATAATTAAATTAAAACATTTTAAGGAGGTTGTTTTTAATTCTAGACTATCCTCCGTCCCCTACGGGCTTGGAACTTAACCTGAGGTATATCGTCAATGCCCGAGGGCCGGACATCTAGGGTTTCCCCAACAGTCCTTGTGGCAGCATGGCCGCTGACTCTCAGCGGTGTATGGTTTATCATCTATTCTCAATGGGCATCGCTCAAAGAAAATTCGACCAACAACAGGGATCGAACCGGCGACACCACCCCGGTAGATGACAACCATGACTAGCGCACTAGTCCCCCACTAGACCATGCCGCCACAATGTGGATAATACCAAAGAAAGCGCCAATAGCCGCGCACACGAGTTGCTAATTGCTATAAATTAATAACGACGACGACCACAACAACAACAGCAATAACAACAACAACAATAACAGCTCAGTAAACAACCAAAATAACCGGAAGCCACCGCCACGGGAAAACCAGTGCGCACAATACACACACTGATGACGACCACACTGACAAACAAAAACAACAACAACAACAGCAACAACAATAACAACAACAACAACAATAACAACAACAGCAATAATAGCGTCACTGACTTAACGTAATATCAACGACAACAGCACATTATAGTGGGCACGGTTCACCACACTCAAGAAACATCCATTGCTTAGGTCTTCGGCGAAGCATGACTACGCCGACGCGTAGAAAGACTGTTCTCGCTGACGATGAACGTTGGCCGTGGCGGTTACCCGTACAGCCTACCTAACGGTAGGACTTGAGGAAACGCGTTAGCGGTTGGTTCTCTGTCGCATCAAATGAATCCACATAAAGATAGCGCCGATAGGCATAGTTTCATGATTAACTACTATTCGTAGTTTATGGCTGTAAGGCGGCGTAGTGGCGATGATGATGGTGATTGCGATGATAGTATCTATCTGGGCGCGAGATCTATTGTGCACATTTTTGGGCATAAGAGATCAAGGAAGCTCTACGCTGAGAATCGTTTCTGTTGTAGAATGTTAATTTCCTGTTCCGGTGTCTGTCAAGCAACACGCGTATATATATACGTTCTCCGTTTGAACATTGACAGTAATTAGTAGTTTAGGTATACCTGTACTAAATAGGAAATTTTCCCGTGGCTGATGATTAAACGAGTTCGAACATTGAATGTATCACAGTGTTAAGCAAAATAATATAGACCCCGTTTTCTATATTGAGAAGAAAACGTATTTTAACTAAAGAGCTGCACGAAGCTTATATTGTAAGTAGATAGACTGTACATTACACTGTACCGCGGCCACCACGCAGATTCCGACAGTTTAACTAGAATGCAAAAACTCCGATTTTACTTGTTCGAACCGTACAGAACATGCCTATAAATGTATGCCACTAATTTAACTTGTTACAAGAACCTAATTTTTTTTTAAACAAAAGTGCCGTTTTTAGCCGAAAAGTTTCCAGCATTTTTCTAGCAAGAAAACGATTGATCTTTCGAAATGTCAGTCTCAACACAACGTTTGGTACATTTTGACTGATAAGACGTCGACGTACTATAATGCAGCGCTTCGGCGTCTTCCGCTTCCGGATGAAAATACGTGGACTGACCAGCTCTGTACCGTACTGTCATAATACCGTACTGTCTATTTTTCCTCTCCATGTGATCGCCTTACATGCGCGGTCAGCCACAGTCAACCCAAGCGATGCGTTCCTACCTCAAAGGAAGTACATACTGTGGCAATGGTAGCACCTCATAGACATCGTCATGACAAAGATGATTAGTACCAAGGTTACTTGCTGCCAATAGCTAACTACAATTAGCAAATAGAAATAATGTTGGTCACAAAATTTCAGAATTTATCCACAGCCAAAACGTTATATTTTACCATTGCAACGTGCACTCTACTCACGAATATCGCTTTAGCCTTCAAAATGTTAACTGAAAAGCTATTGAGAAACGAAAACAATAATATACCATGTTTTGGCATATTCTTGTTTTTGCTGTAAGGAAAACGTGCTTGAATGCGATACGTCAACTTCGGTCGGTCAGCTGTGCAGTAAATATTTGTTCTGTCGCTAGTCGTTGAAAGTTTTTTTCGTAGTGTCATCATAAGCTCCGTATACGTGGCTCTAATAGATGCCTCGCCCTTGACACGATACCCACTATGATTCTGTAAACGAATTAAATCAAGAATTGTTTTTCTTTCGCCGTGCGGTACTACACTTGTTATTTGTTGCATGCAGTTGTACAGGTAAATTCTTTCGTGCCCTTATCATTACGATAAAAATAATTTATTATGGTAATTACCATAGTATTACCGGTTACGATTTTCGCCCCAAGGTATATATATATATTCCGGCACAGCGTCTATTCGGAATATATATATATATATATATATATATATAGAAAATATTGTGATGGTTTATTAATCAATTACAATACATTTGCACACTCGGCAGTGCTCGCGAAAGCATATATATATATATATATATATATATATGCTTTTTGGGTTAGAACTCGTGTTTTTCTGTTCAAAATATGTCGAATATTTGCTATATCGAGATAAAAACAAATTTTTATACGAAATTTGCATGCTTAAACTGCTCACTATAAATATTAAATAATTTACATTTTATAGATACCACTAACTCGACGCTTTAGCTTATCCCGTGCATGTTCCATGGAACTCAGTGATCGGAAGGACACGAAGGCGTCACTTCATTAAGCTAGTTCCAGATTCTACAAGACACGCAGCTTCGAAAACGTTTAGCAACGGTATACAACGGCCTAGCGTTGTCATGCATAAAAATGATGTTATCATAGCACGAGCCTTTGTACAAAGCACGTGGCGTGTCAGTGGATCATCAGCGAACCACCACTACCACCGTTGAGCAAGCCGTTAAACCTTTTCTTCCATGAGAACATTTGTTCATTTGAGGGATCTCGACGAATTCCCTTTTTCTGCCTAAGGGCATTGCACCCCAAACCATAATTGAACCACCTCCGCCGCCGCCGCCGCCGTAGCTGCACCACCACACTCTCCACAGTGCTGCAAGATTGCGCAGGCCGCTCTCTTCGTCTCCCGTACACTCTTTCCTATCTGTCGTCACAGCCTTAGAGAGACACCCTAGTGTCTTTCGAGAGATCGGGATCGTAGAGCAACCTACGATTGGTCAACTGCCCAATTTTCGTGAATTTGTGAACGTAAACCTTGCGGCACCATGTCTGTCCGTATCGTCGGTAAGTTGGTCGGTTAGCGCTGTGGTAGATCGGCTATGGACGTTGTGGACTGGCTTGTAAGGCTTCTCGTTCATGTGATGTAGCCGTCGCCTTTCCGGACGTGCACTGACGGCCATTTCAATGCGGCACGTTAGGTACGGCCGGTTTATATTTTTTTATATTTGTTTGTATATATATATATATATATATATATATATATATATATATATATCGTTGGTAGACTCTGTGAACGGCGCAGTGGTTCGCAGCGACGACAAGCCACATATAGATCGTTGATCATATAGCCGAATGGCGACGTAGAATTAAAACCATTTTTGAAGGAGGTTGTTTTTAATTCTAGACCATGCTCCGTCTCCTACGGGCTTAGAACTTAACCTGAGGAACATCTTCAATGCACCGAGGGCCGGACATGTTAAGATATCAAGGGTTTCCCCAACAGTCCTCTGTGGCAGCATGGCCGCTGACTCTCAGCGGTGTATGGTTTATCATCTATTCTTAATGAGCATCGCTCATTCGAAAATTCGATCGACAACAGGGATCGAACCGGCGACTCCCCGGTAGATGACTGCCATAACTAGGGCACTAGTCCCCTAGACTACGCCGCCACAACAAATAGCGACCTAGGCGCCCCTCTCTGGTGTGGTCCCTTTTGGTTGTCCTCAAAAACTCAATGTATCACCGACTTACTGAACCCGAAACTTACTGCAGACATGGCGATGATGATGGCGCAATATGAGACAGGTGCGAATAGAACGGAGGTGACTAAGCCGAGGCGATCGTATATGCGAGCTTTAACATTATGGTCGGGTATGTCTGTATGCGTGATTTACCATTGTAAACTATTAGATTTAGTAATCCTACAATTAGAATAACAATCTAACCATATAGGTACATTCGCCATAAGATGAAAAACAAATTTTATATTGCGATAGAGACATTTTTTCCGTTAAATTTTACTTAAAATATTTAAAAAAGAAGACAACGCGAGTACTAGCACGATATTTTGGTCGTTTTTTAAGCTAACTTAATTTCGAATGATGTGGCCACTTTTCTAGATGAAATAAAATGCAGAAAACAAAAAAAAGTTTAGTAACCACTCAATACCGATTGTATTGAATCATAAGTTGGACATTTTAGATTCATGGCTCACACGGCAAAAGCTGTAATCTACATCCACGATAGCATTCACCTCTTCACGACTGATTTCTTCAACATATAAATACCTTTATTACTGGCAAATAGTCTTCAATCAGCTTTTTGTGACGCGTAACCCTGTATGTATAGCAACATATACAAGTATATGTTATATAATGTCTATTATCTGAGCTCATTGAATCTACACTGTGGCAATTTGGCTTTAGCAGTCGTCGCCACGCGATTCCTGCACGCCTTCACCTATCTTGTTCTTTTGTGTCTGCCTCAACAAACGGGCTTAGCCCAAATGCTCTCAGGTCAATAATGCACAGCCTACACGAAAAGTTCATTCGCTTGTGCACCATTAACTTCGCGCTGCGTTGGCTTTTCCCTTGCTAAGATCTCCATCACCACCAACCGTTTTCCACTCTTCAGAAGAGGTAGCTCAGGTACGCGCGCAAGAACATTGACCTTTCGCGCCCGAAAAACGCAAAGACACACAGGTGATTTTGATGATTGTTGTTGCTGTTGCTGCTAGTAAAATTTGTTTTCCAATTGTCTGAAACGATCATGTTGTGTGAACGAGTGAACTAAATTGCGTTTAGTTTCCTTAGGTTTGTCTGTAGACAGCCAGCTATTCTATATATTATTATTGGTTTCCTACTTTTGCACAACATATTTCAAAACATTTGATGGGAAGCGGCGGAGCTAAAGTTCTCCGTTTCGGTTTGTTGTCAATGACTCGTTTTAAGCTACTGTCTTCTTCTAAGTTCATCTTTGTGGTTGTTCGATGTCATACCAGTAGAAAAGCGTTGCTATATTAATGTACGCTAATTTTGACCTAAACCAACAAGCAAGTCGTATGGAAGCTTGCTCTAAACTGGCAGTGCGATAATTTCCTACCGTGTGGTACCGTACGTGCTGATTGCGGCATCGTAATGTTTTTGCATACCATATCTACTAGGCATTTTTGTATACCATATCTACTAGGCTTTTTTGCATACCATATCTGCTAGGCTTGTTTTGCATACCATATCTACTAAACACAATATTCTGCCTTCCCCTCTCAACAAATCCGGAGTACAGAACACCTTTGGCTGAGAGCGTTTCGCCGTTTTGTCACCGTGTGCGTCCATAAGCTGTTCAGAGCGGATATATGCACATTTCATTTTATTTTATATATAGAGCGAATTAGAAATTCACAATGTGTGTAAATGTAAATGAACTGCGTATTGCAAACGGAGTTAACGGCTCTGATACGACGTTCTCCGAGACTGAGCAAAAAGAGACCCTGTTACTAGAGGAAGCTGTTATCAGCATAAAGGCAGTCACGCGTTGCATGGAAGGTAGAGCTCAAGTAGTATAGTGTGCGATACCAACCTAGACTACACGTCCTGACCATAGAAGCGCTATAACTATGAGCAACCTTGTGATAGATCTACGGTCACGATGAGTATAGAGCTACTAACGACGAGATAACAACAACAGCAAAAACAACAATAGCAACGACAACAACTTGGCAATAATAACAACAACAACAACAACAACATAAACAACAACAACAACAACTTGGCAGCAATAACAACAACAACAACAACGTCGGCGACGACGACGACAGTGACAGAAACAGCTGCGGGAAATTTGTTGTTCAATGACCGTTAGCGAGGTCACTTCTGGGTGTTGCTTACAGCAGGCTCTGAGTTGTGCAGAGTGATGCATCTCAGCATAGTGTTTTGCGGTTGTCGCACTTGCCGTTGCTGTTCTTGCTGCTTGTGACGACGTTATAGTGC
Source organism: Dermanyssus gallinae (assembly GCA_003439945.1). NCBI lineage: Eukaryota > Metazoa > Arthropoda > Arachnida > Mesostigmata > Dermanyssidae > Dermanyssus > Dermanyssus gallinae. The sequence continues at coordinate 25,397 of QVRM01005034.1, forward strand.
TGTGTTGTTGTCGTTGCCTCGTCGTGTTTCTTCTTCTGCTGTTGCTGCTGTTTCCTCTACGGTTGCTGCTGTTTCCTCTACCGCCCGGCGTGAGACTCTGCAGGTCCAATTGTTCAAACATTCAAAAAGACCTGTTAATTAGGCCCTACACTCTCATGTGTGTCTGTGCTGGCCATATCGCCGTTATGGTCCATTTGCTTGCGTCCGTCCTCCTCTAGCCGGAGAAACGTGCAGCTGCCTCCCGTTATGTCGCCAGCGCTCACGACTTGTGGAGCGAAAGCAGTTGCTGACAGCGGAGCAATTCTAGAAGTTATATAAAGCTGTACAGGCGTTAAAAAGACTGTGGGACTATGGTGTAGCATGTCTAGGTCCACATGTACGACGCGGTGCACAGACTGATGCGATGATTTCAAATGTGTGCCGGTGACCATACTTTAATCCGTTTTTTTTTGTCTAGTGTGATTGACTCTCTCTCACTCTCTATATATATAAAAAAAAAAAAAAAATATATATATATATATATATATTTTTTTATATATATATATATGTATATATACTCGTTTATGTGCGAAGCGATGACCAGGAAAACCGAATCGTTCGTCAATCGAATATAACTAAAAACAAATATGAATTAGCCAAGTCACGTGTCCCATATACCGACCATCGCCACTAAAGTACTACGTGGACATATGTAATGTTCTTTTTATACATATATATATATATATACACATTGCTATACTCGGACATATAGGGGGCCACGTATGTATACATAAGTATATGTTTATTTATACCTGTTAGCTTTTGCTCTATTTTTTGTCGTATTGCTGTAGCGTAAAGTAGCCGCTGCTTGATAGATCAAATAATAGATATATTAGCCCATAGAGTGTATGGGCAGCGTACCCGTTGCCGTTGATGCCTGTACCGTTTAGGTAGGTTCCAGTGTTGCCTAAAATACGGATGACCCCAAAGTCGCGGCGTGCAACCTAGACAGGATTCGCATTCTCAACTGCGACTGGTTCAGCTCAATTTGGCGGCGATCAGTAGAGCAAACGCGAGGCAACTGAGCGGTTTTCTCTGTGGAGTCTGTGGAGTGGTTTTGAATAATTGATTGATTTATTCGCTTGATAAGTGTGTGTACACATATCAGTGGTATATATACCGCAAGCCGCGCCACGTAATCTACTATGTTGCAACTTGCAAATGCCTATTTACTTCTACTTGTATGGACGACTTGCAAAATCGTCAGATCGGCCGATCAGAGAAGATGAAACAACGGTTGTTCTCGGTGATGTGGGCTTGGGCGGAATTTAAGTCTAGCTTAATTTGTCCATTTATGTGTTGATTTGTGCGCGCGTTGCGTTGGCTCCAGCTCAACGGTAGTGCGGGGAGGAATTCGCGTTCTCTTTGTCGCATCAGAACGAGCAGGCACTGTGCCGTAATGGCCGGTGTACGCTTGGTCGCTCTGCTGTCGTTTTCCTGTCTATCCCTATTTCGCTTCCCGAACTTGCCACCCCAAGTATTGAGACAGAGAGAGAGAGAGAGGAAGATGAGGGGGGGGGGTGAAAACTCTGTTTTCCTTTGCCGGAGGCTTTACACCTGTGCACACTTGCTATCTATCCGTGACACCCGGAAAGCTCAGCGACGCCCCGAAAGCCCAGATGGGCTCTTTGCCATTTTGGTTCGGCCCCGTAGATTCCTCGCATGCCCACTACACGCCACCTGTATAGCTTGCTGGCTACAACTGTCAAGACACGGCCGTCATCTTCCGTCACCTCGGTCGGAAGACGAAATGAATGGGGGCAAGCAGCGTCACTTTGGAACGCTCTAAAAGACAATGACGGTCCGTTCCTCTCTCTTATCTCTCACTCTTTATGTTCCTCTTTATATATATATATATATATATATATATATATATTCATATATAGCACGCGCGTGCGTTGTTTTATTCTTTACTTTCTACCTTTCCGAGACCGATAGCTAAACAAAACACACACACACACGTGTGTTTTGCATCATATATTACCTTTTTTTCGGTTACCTTCCAGAAAAGCATTCTTTTTCGACAGAATGATGTCCTCACGTCAGAGTCATCCACTCTTTTTTCTGTCTCTCGCCACTTCCATTAGTTGAACCTACAAGCGTTCCGAAAGAAAACCAACGCTCTAAGGTAAAAAAAAAAACATTTAAAGAAAGCTCGCACGAATACAGTAAATCTAAATGCCAAACAACGCTAGAGTAAAGTCGCAGGGAGAGTCTTCATGAACCACAGGACGAATGTAAGTGCAAACAATGCTAGAACAAATGTGTGATAGATACTACGCCGCGGTATGTCCGACGGTTCGGTCAATAGCAGAACTGGCAAAACGCTAGATTGATGAGTGTATCAAAACACTCTGATGTAACATTAACACACTTACCCAGCCCGGGTGTTAATAAAATAAATAATTATAATTTGCCTTTGTCGCTTACTCACGGAGGGATAGGTACAGAAGTACCGTGCTTCTAGGAGTGACGTCTCCTTGTAGTCACTTTTTGTTTTTTTAGATGTCTCACCGTAAAATGCGGTACGCACACACCGACACGGGCAGGAAGGCTCAACTGCAAACGCGGCCGGAAATGTGGGGCTCCAACCCACAAAAAAACAGTCATGTCTCCATCCCCAGACTCAACTGGGAACTGCGCAAGCAGTGCTTAAAAAAATCGAGGGGTGAAAAGCGCCAGGCCATGCTGGTATACCGGCTCGTCAATATTATTGTGATAGAATCCGCGAAGGCGATCGTGAATTGACGAACAGAGAGCCCCGAAAAATCGCAGCACTCAGTGTACCTCCCGACGCACATATACGCCATATACGAGACGTTTTAGAGAACTTCGCACAAACTATGGGAAACGCATGACTTAAGAGTCTCTATACGTCTACACATCACTCTAAAAAGTGGCGGGCAATGACGGAAGGTCATTCTTCAAGCACAAGCTAGCGCTGTGGCGTACACACAAGCGTTACGTTTTATGACAAATGTACGTGTTCTTACGGTAATCCAATCTTTAACGGTATATCTAATAGGGAAATGTCCTTTAAGAAGTTAGTAGCAGCATTGCTAGAGAGAAAGATGAGTAGTAGGAGGAGAAAGCGGATCCACTTTAAAGTAAACTATCTGCTAGGCTTTCCCTGCTCAAACATGACGTGAGCGTCATATCACGTTTATTATTATTATTATTATTATTATTATTATTATTATTATTATTATTATTATTATTATTATTATTATTACTATTATTATTATTATTATTATTATTATTATTATTATTATTATTATTATTATTATTATTACTATTATTATTATTTATACTAGATATGTTGGTGTCGCTCCTCGTGGTTGCTGTGCTATTGTTGGCAGTTATGGTGGTGGTGCTGGTAGTAAGGGGTGTTTGTAAAGCCGCCAATGCCCTTGTGTAGTTGCAATAGTATTTAGAATGCTGCCGCTGTCTGTATTCTTGCTTGCTGGTTAGGACCATTACTCAGTTGACCTATTGAGTTCGTAGTATTGTTAATTCATATGACGATCGCACTTACTGTTACTTACATGGGAACTAACATGCATGTCGTCATTGCCGCTCTTAAGCTTGTTATTAAACGTTTGTATTGCAAGTCATCTTAGTCGTTGTTGTTGTTGTTGTTGTTTTGACGTGGTAAGATTTATGATGTTTGGTGGTTTTATTTAAACAAACACATTAAAGAAATAGAAAATGTACAGAGAAAATTTAGTTCTCTGTTCTGTCTCATTAAGGTGTAACATTGCCCCTGAAATTCTATTGTGATAAAAGCCCTATTCGGGAATTACAGTGCAGAGCGGATTATCACATGTACAATCGTATTATAAACTCAACAGAATATATCATCCTATTATAGCATTCGTTTAAATAGTCTAGGGAAGCGATAACACCATCTCGTCAAAACAAATTGACAAGACAAGTCGTGTAAATAGCATGTTTTTGTGTCGGATAACGAAGGCACTAAAAACTTGAACGCTAACAGCGCAAAATTGGCACACAAGTAAACTGACTGCTATATGAATCTAAGTAACGGTTCGTAATATGTAAATAATGTCCCGCTTTGACAAAATAAAGGTCAATTTAAATTGTTGTTGTTGCTGCTGTTGCTGTTGTTGTTGTTGTTGTTGTTGTTGTTGTTGTTGTTGTTGTTATTGTTGTTGTTGTTGTTGTTGTTGTTGTTGTTGTTGATGCTGTTGTTGTTGCTGTTGTTGTGATGAATTATTTATATATATATATATATATATATATATACATAGTATATAAGTAGTCTATCAATGACGTGTGGTGTTGCTCTGGCTGGTAATAATGCACATAATTAACTAAATACTACTGCTGCTGTTGTTTTTTTTGTCGTAACAGATGGCGCCGTTTAACGGCCGAACGCCGCTGCGGCACCGCTCGTCGACCAGAGAGCGGATTGTGCTCGCCCTCGACGTTGGCACCACGACGCTGCGCTGTCTAACGGTCAGCCGCCACGGTGAGGTCCTGTCGATGGCTTCGAGACCAGTCGAACTCGATCAGCCTCAGCGGGACGTCGCCGAGATCTGCCCCGAGAAGCTCTGGAACGGCGTGCTCACCGTTATAGCCGAGGCGCTTGCTCGTTGTACGAGTAGGTAGACCTTACTGGTCATTGCTTGCAATGTTTTTCTTTTTTTAGATTTTCCGTAAGGCAATTGTCCGTGTACGGTTTTTCGTGTCATGGCTAATTGTAATTCACCCCGGCATTTACCTTGTCTAATTGGAAACCATGCAAACCAATTTAAGAGTGGCCTTAACGCTCGTCATCAAATCAATCAAAATCAATGCAACATCTCTCAAATTACATTTTTTGTCTATTATTATAGTTATTATCACTGTAACGAGTCTATGGCTATTACACTATATGATAGCCTAACGTTGTTCTACAGTATTAGTATTACTATTATTAAATTACTATCCTAAAAATGCTATTAAAGTTTTAGGGCAGTGGATCAGTACATATAGTGCGCTCTTAAAGACCTGAACACCGACGACAATGTGGTTAAATTCAATGTAATTTAGTGAAATATGCAACTATTTGTACCGTGTAATTAGTTTACCTCTTGGGTGGCACGTCGCTATTTATAGAAGATCTTAAACGACGTTTCGACCTTCCGACTACTCCAGCTTACTCTATGATACGGGTCCAATGACCAACGACGCATGGAAGGGACTTAACAGGACCAATAGGCATATAGTAACACGTGTTGCCGTTCATGGGTATCACCACATTCTCTGCAGAACATTAGGTTTTCATGTCCCGTATGATACCTGTATTTGCAGCAGGTGCGGGGACTTTTGCGCCAGGTACCACGCAGCGTCAGAAGTGTCCAGAAGTGACTTCGTTAGGGAGTCTCGCTCTAATGAAGGGATTCCAATAGCGTGTTATTTTATCATGAGTACATCGGAAAGGAGATTGTTCTCGATATATATTTGAATACGGAACAGGCATGTGTATACTAACACAAGTTTTACAATGTACCTAACAAAGGTGATCATAAATGTCATAACAAATTTGTACCATATAGAAAGTTCAGGAAATTCTAGGATCTGTCAATTGTTGTATTTATATATATATATATATTTTTTTTTTTTTGTGGAGGAGGGTGAATGCTTTTACGCACGCTACAAGTACGAGGTATTCCCCCCTCTCGAGCAGTGTGGGACTCGACCCTAGCGGTTGGATGTTGGCCCGCCAAGACCCCTACCCACTAAACACTACTCCCCCCTTAAGCTTCACTCTCTAAAGGCCCATATATCCATAGAACAGTACTATGGGCCATTAGGAGAAGTGGCGAGCGCCTACCGGATCATTTGGCCGAGGTCTTTCACGGGTTCCCCCACCGGTCCGACGTGCTTGTCCCAACACCTGCGAACTCGTCTGAATACAAGCCACGTCATCTGTTGATGCCGTAAGCGCTATCCGTTCTCTTCTGTATTTGCCGAGCTCGGTTTTCTTTTTCATCACTGCAGTTGCCATTTCCTCGCCCAGCTTCCATGCTGATGCTGTGCTGCATATGTACTCCACAAACATTTTCATGTTACTTCTCGGCGGGTCCGGTGTTCTGGCTCCTCGTTTTTCTTCCCTCTCTCTATCTCTCTCTCTCTCTATTTTCTGAACTTTTTCAGTGAATAAGGTTTTAATTTAAGTTACGCCTTATCGCTCCAAGTCTCTATCTCCTAACGGTGGATGTTGCTTCGTTGAAACCCATACCCACCTCCACCTTAAGCTTCACTCTCTGATAGCCCAGATCTTCATTATACTTTTTTTGTTTTTTTTTTTTTTAGATTTTCCCGTAAGGCAATTGCCCGTGTACGGATTTTTCATGTCATGGCTAAGTTTACTCCACTCCGGCATTTACCCTTGTCTAAATTGGAAACCATGCAAACCAATTTAAGAGTGGCCGGTCTGGGGTCTCGAACCCAGTCCTCCCGAATGCAAGGCAAAGGCTTTGCCACTAAGCCACCTTGATCTGTACTAGTAGTTGTGGTGCAGCATTCGTTTCTCCTTCTTTGTCTTAAGAGTCGCTTTTTTGCTTCGGAACTGGCGCTCCGAGTAAAGCTATTGATTGCGCAACCGTCATTCGCAGTGCTTTCATGCGGCCTTAGGGGTCGTGCATGTTCGGTAAATATTACGCACACTGCTCTGGTTGCTGTTGTTCTATGTGGCTAAAGTTATCCAATATTGTGTCTAGTGTGATCCCGAGGTACCGTTTTTAAGTTAAACTCTTTTTTTACCACTTTAATGTTCTGACCATCGAGTTGTAAAGTGGGCGGTTGAATCCCAATGTAAGTCGGGTGTGCAGCTTTGTTTATATTTAGTTCAAGCTCGTCAGCAGCTTTAGCCTGCACGACGGTAGCAAGGTCGTCGGCATAGGCCACTGTGTCCACTCCTTTGGGAAGACCTGTCAGTGGGACGATGTCGTCATAAGGCAAGTTCCAGAAAAGCGGGCCAAGTATAGTCTCCTGTGGGACTTCGCCTATCATTGAGAAGCTCACCTAAAACTTTTTCGGGCTGACCCTCAGCCAACATCTAATGTCCACGGGTTTGTGCTTTCGCATTGCTTCGTAAGTTGGACCTATAAATGCAAATGTGCAATGGTGGGGATCGAGCCCTTGCACCTATGTGTCTCCTCCGGTCGCGAGGCGCACGAAAATGCACTACGCCACCGGGCTCGACTGGCAAACTCACCTGATTGTTACCAACGGGCCCTGCCTTAAGATAGATACGATGCGGCCTTTGCCGTGTCAGCGTGATCCTCTGCGGTAAGTTGTTAAAGGTGTTTTTAACGTCTTGAAGAGGAACAGCTGCCCTGCTAATGTGGTTAAGTTGCGTAGTACAAACGCGATGTATTGCTATTCGGACGGGTCGGTCCTTACGGAAGTCGTAATGTGTGTCGTATTTTCGTCTATACATGGATAATATTGATAGATTCGACTTGGTTTTCAAATGTGTTTGCACTGTGACGATAGTTCAATATCGAAACGAGTGCGTTAGTAAGACAACTGTTGCAATCGCAAATTCAACCATTTGCGTTAATATGCTCTGTTCTAGGTGTTGAGTCAGAGTTGGCATAACGTTTTGTCACCTAGACGATTTTCCTTCTTTTGCCAATTCGGATTATCTTTCTTACGACACCTGGCATAACGTAAACAGTTTGCGACAGAAGCTCATCACATAAGCCGTTGTCCGGACCATGTTTACCCAACTAGAAAATTTACCCCCGTCAATGATAATCGAGGTCCTGCTAAACACACTCGTCGCTATAACAGTTACGTTTGTTGATACCTTCCGTTCTGACTCAACCTCTTGAAAGAGTATTGATTTGTCTATTCGATGAATAGAATGCGGTTTACCGGGTGTTTTTTGTATCCATTCTGAGCCGTGTAGCCAAAACAACTGCGTTTGTTTTTTCCTTAGAGAAGTGCCTCTACTAAGAACGTCTGCCGGGTTGTCACTTGAGGCAACATAACACCAATACTGCGGCGGTGATAACTTTGAATTTATATTGTTTTTTCCGATACGAATGGCTTCCACCGTTCTGGGGTATCACGTATCCAGCCTAGCACGGGACGAGTTGTCGCCCCAATTTGTAGTGGCGTCGATATGTAACCCAATCTCGTCGTTTGCTTTAGCCATCGCTCTCACCGCTATAACGGCCCCTATTAGCTCTAGCCGGTGTATCGGGCCACTGTCCCTTCAGAGACGCTGCCCTGGCTTTCGCGAATACAACATTGTTTGTTACAGAGCCATCCTCAAACAGTTCTCGAAGGTGCATAATATGTACAACCGTAGGCTGCGAGACTTGCCATATCTCGATCTGTTATTGTTTTATCTTTTTCAGGCAGGCTTTGCATCATAAGTCGTCTACCGCGGATGGAGAACACAGCACGAACTGTTTCTTTTTCTGGGCGGCATGTAACTGTATCTCAAACGCAAAGTTTGCGGCCATTTCTCAGCGACGTGTTTATGCTATGTACTCATCGGCCTGCCTTTGAGCTTTGGCTGTTTCCTCGTCTTTCCGGTTGTATTTTGAGATTTCTTCAGTTGTCATATCACGGCAGGTGATGCACTACCAATGTCTAACTGGGTGGTTTTGCGCTACCGTTTGAGATTTGTTGTAACTGCCTCTAAGTCCTTTAGAGCTATCTTCCTTGTTTGGACTAAGTTCCTTCTCCACGCTGCCTTAATTCTGCTGGCCGTGTGGGGTCTGACACCTTTCAAGTCTTCTAGCGAAGCCGCCATCGCGGCTCGTCTCTTTCGTTGACCCTTTGCATCGCTGTGCTTCCTCCTGCCGCACACTGCTCATATTTTACCTCGTCGCCCTCGGTGTGATGTCGCACTCCAAGTTAGCATCTGAGTCCTTAGCACGTTTGTTCTCCGCGACCTCGGACTTACCCTTTGTTTAATAGGACTTTTATGAACCGTTTGCTGTACTAGGATCCGGACAGACGCTCTCGAGTTATTCCAGAAGCTAGAGAACCGGGTGATTGTTTTCCAGGGCTTCGTTTATGTACTCGAATTTATGTGTTGGCGCGGGTATCCATATAGCCCTATTAAGGGGGAATGTTTTTGTTTTCTTCTCCGTCCAGCCGTTTTCGAGATATATCGGCTTCTTTATTTTTTTTTTTACCAGAAGGCAAGGCAGGCCGTCCGGCTTCAGCAACCGGATTTCTGTCAGCTGTATTTCGCAGCCAATGCCGATGTTCCTAAGACAGAGGGCTTTTTCTCCGCTTTACTCTTTGTTGGATCACCCAGCCAATATGGTCGCGCTCATTTGTCGGGCTCCATGTGGTTTTCAAGTTGCTCTCCACGTGGTCCAGGGCCACTCTAGCACACTACGAAACAGGACAGCTCACCTTTTTTTTGCTTTGGGTGGATAGAAAGTGGCGTAGCCTGGCAGAACCCGATCATCACCGGGGATCTCTCGTGCTCTTCTCACCACATAACTTACTCTAGAAAGCGCTAGAAAAGATTCACTCTTTCGAAACAAGCGTGTTCTTCCGCAGGCAAACCGACGAGACTATATGCAACTTTTATATTTGTGCACAATTTTAAGGAATCCGTATAATACCTAGAAAATAATATGGGCTGCCTAAGCAGCTTGGGACCACCAGTAGTCATAAAAAACGCAAAAAATTATATATATATATATATATATATATATATATATATATATCTAGGCGTTACAAAACGGAAATTACTCACACAGGTGCCGGCTGCAGCATCGCCTCCGTCGACAGCATCGGAATATCTGTGCAGCGGGGTACATTTACAACATGGGAAAGGTAAGTCTCCGATGTATTTTAATTTAGGGAAACAAATTCATATATATATATGTAAGCAGGGAATGCTATCTTCTGCCTGTTACCCAACAAAAATAAGAAGCTTAGCAGGAACATAGGCGACAAATGATAAATAATAATAATAATAATAATAATAATAATAATAATAATAATAATAATAATAATAATAATACGTATTATTACATATGAGTAATTAGTGTTCTTTTAAAGAGCATTTTTTCAACACGGGGGACAGGCTATATTTCCTTTTTTCCACGGTCGTCAAAAATATAAGGACTCGTGTTATCCATATCAAAATTTCCTATTTCATCGAAGGAATACAAAAATTAAACCACTCTCCACTAAGCGTAAGAGAAGACTACGTTGAAAAACACAACATAATTTGTTTGACTTTTAAACCAAATACAAGCATTACCCACGTATATATATATATATATATATATATATATATATATTTATATATATACATAGTAGTTTATCATATAACTTTTTATGTTAGCACTTTGGAGAGAACACTTCCGCGTTAACGTGTAGTTACGGGTTTTCTAACCCAGTATTAGCTGACGTAAAAATTCCGATGCTCTCGAGTCTCCCGTGGAAAGGCTAAGACTTCTGTCCGCGCGCGGAATCAACTTCAGTGTAAGAGGCCTGGTGCTCCCATTGTTTCGAAAACCAACGGACAAAATTGGTGCGGATAACCAACGCCAGAGTATTTTCTACATTTGTTAGCCTCTGCTAACCTGGACGCATAACCTGCCTGGTCCTCACCTGCTCCTAATTGGGCTAATGAGTCGGTTACAGTTGCGTCCCAAGCATGCGACCACGATCAAAGGAGGTTAGAGTAAGATCGTCAGGTTATTTCCCATCGTCTTTTGATAGACCCGGAGGTTCTAGTACACACGGAAAGCCAGAAGATCTCAGTACTCGACTGAAAGTGTCATTTAAAGCCGTTAAATAAAGATTATATACAGGTAGTTCAACAAGTTCTTAAAATGAGCTTTTCAGAATACGAATTTTGGCGCGCTTTCGCCGCTATTGGAAACGGCAACTTTTCGAATGCTAGCAGTCAAAATATTATGGTGATTGGCCGTTGCGATTTCGTTTGATCGCTTTTCCCGTGCAACGTATCGGCGTGATTTTGAAAAATGGAGAAAAAAGAGTTTCGAGTGGTTATCAAGCATTTTTATTTCAAAGGTTGGAATGCGACCCAAGTGAAAACTGAGTTAGACGAGGTGTACGGTGACTCTGCGCCATGTTTTGCCACTGTTTCCAACTGGATTAATGAGTTAAAAAGAGGTCGCAGGAGCACCGAGGATGAACTACGTTCAGGACGCCCAAAAACGGCAACTGATGAGGAAAACGTGGAAAAAGTGCAGACAATCGTTGCCGCAGATAAGCGAGTGAACATTAGGGAGATAGCGGAGGCCTTGGGGATCAGTTTGGGTAGAGTGCATTTCATCCTGCACGAAAACTTGAAGATGAAAGCTCAGAGCAAAATGGGTGCCGCATTTGCTCAACCAAGGCCAAAAAGACGCGCGTGTTTCCGCTTCACAGCGAAATTTGGCCAAGATGTCGAAAAATCCGTCGGATTTTTGGCGCAGATTCGTGACCGTCGATGAAAGCTAGGTCCATCACTACATTCCCGAGACCCAAGAAGCATCTCGTCAATGGTGTGCACCTGGTGAAGGACCTCCGAAGAGGGTGCGGACAACGGCATCGGCCGGAAAGATGATGGCTACGGTTTTTGGGACCAACGTGGAATAATTGTGGTCGACTACCTTGAGAGCGGTAAAACGATCACGGGAGAATATTATGCAAGACTGTTGGACTGCCTGAAGCAAGAACTCATCGTGTGGAAAGCGTTTTTTCCAGCAATGAGGAGGTTAAGGCTGCTGTCAATGCCTATTTTCAGTCTAAAGACGCGGAATTCTACTCAAGAGGTATAAATGCTCTGAAATCTCGGTGGGAAAAGTGTATTGAGCTTCTCGGGGAGTATATCGAATAAGAAAAAATTAAAAACAAGATTTGGAAAATTCTTGGTTTTCATTCTAAGAACTTGTTGAACTACCTGTATATATATAAAATTGTGCCTATTTCTTTTGTTCGGAATCGAGTTGATTTTCTCCTGCGAATATTTATTTATCTCCTCTATAGTCATGTAACGTTGTTCCTTGATTTTTTACCCTGAACATTTAATCTTAACTGGTGTATTCTTGGCGGTTCTTTGAACTTTTCTTAGCCGATAAATGACGCTTCTAATCAAAGCAAACCGGAAGACCTTGGTCGTTTCGAACGGGCGACAAAATTCAAAGTACTAGAACTTTCCGATCCACCTTAGAAAAATCGCTCTGTACAACGAATGACCTAACGCTGAATCTCTTGACTACAAATCGATATCAGAGAACGCATTACTTATTAGGAGACCAATTTCGTCATCTTGCTTGGTTCCTCATTGGAGTTCTATTTTCCTCTGCCAGTCCGTTTTTCTTGCTATTCCCCAGCCGTCCTCTATCAACAGGGGCGCGTATAAGTTGAACCGCTTCGCCGCCAAGCGTAACCCGTTGGCTCCTTCCCCTCTACGGTTATGTGCATTTGAAATGGAAAGCTATGGAAATGAGCCTACACAGCGATGAATGGCCTCATTTACACCCACGAGTAGAAGAAAAAGGTTGTCTTTGCGGATATGTTGTCACTCCAGATTCTACAATGGCCGTGAGAAGCTGCGGACGGTAATTAGGCAATAGTGCACATTTGCACTAAGTTAATAATTCCGAGCCTGCGGGAGTGAAAAGGAGTCTGCGGGCTTGTGAGTCCCGCACTAAATGCTGTTTGCTGCCAGCGACCTTTATCGCGCATTCCGAAATATCCTATGTCAAAAAAAGGCACGTACCTGTTAAATGTCATCCATGGCATCTAAGCAGCTGTGTTAAGCGTACCATTCGCAAACGCCAGTACTCAGTAGAATGATTTAGCTACGTGAATGCGTGCGTGCTTTGCATATATACCCACAACAGAATCTGATCTGGCTAAGCGTCGTGATTTAATCAGTTGAACCTTAATGCGAAGTATGTACGGTCTGCCAACGCAATAGTGCTAAATTATCATTTCCAATGGCAATTGGCCTATCTTGTCGTGGATGTACCGTTAGTTTACGATCATTAATACTGTTAAGCCTGGAGAGGATACGCGGGACTTTTCGTAAAAGGGTTTTTATGTGCATACGCATATTATCATCAAGGACCTCGACGTTGGAGTCGTCCGCATTTCGCACCCTGACCCAGCTTTCTGTTAGTGTCTGCTCGCGCTCGACTGACAGAAGACTCTAGAGCTTTATCTGAGAAGAACGAGCAAATCTCGTGTAATTTTGTAGGAATCTAAAACGAGATGAAGAACACTCTACTGGGAATTACCAACTACGAAACATGTTTGGGCTTAAGACTGTATGTATAATAGGCCGCCATCTCTGAGAGAACTGAAAACCGGCGATTGCAGTCAAGCACACATTTTCACAATTCGGCGCATGTATTTGGAGTATATGTGTGCAAACCACGTATGATTGATTGATTTATTATTCCCTTGGCATGTATACCTAATTGCACATGTCGTCCTTTTATTTAAAGGCCGCTTAGAGCGGCAACATATATATTGCCTACGCATCTATATTATCAATCATCATTGTCACTTCAAAGCTCTTGTAGTGACTTAGATAGTCCAGTTCCCTCTCCTTTAATACAAGCTTCCTTTCCCCTAACTACATTAAGTATTAATTTTTTTAATTAAGCATCATGCTCAGCTTCTCCGCTGCTTCCCCACATGCATTCAACATTTGTTAAACTTCGGTAGTGCCCCACCCTAACATTACCATTTCGTCAGCAAACAGCAGCACTGGTGTTTTGATATATACACCCTCTTCTTCTATATGTCGTCCTAAATCTGTGCCATTAATTATTTACGTTATTCTATCTCTATGTAAATAAAAAAAATGCTGATGACAACAAACATCCTTACCTGATTTGATACACATGTCTTTTGTCCACCATATCATATGTTTTTTTTAGATCTAAAAACCCTGCCACACAACCTTGCGCCCTCAATCTCGATGCTTTCGCTACCTGACTTAATATAATTATATAATCATCTAGTCTATGCCCTTTCTTAAATCCGCACTGACATTCTCCTATTTTTCCATTTGTATTTAGAATACTCTGGACTCTAGTCTCAAATACCTGCATAAATATTCTATGCGTTATAGGTGTAACTGTGATTGATCGCCTATTTTGTAAAGTGTACAACCAACAAAGTGTAAAACCTACCCCCTCCTAAGGAAGAAGAGAAACTCTTCGCTCGCGCCAATTCTCTGAGAGTAGGCTCTCTCAAAATATATTATTAAGTTGCTTTGTTAAATATTACACGCATTCCTTTCCCAATGCCTGGATAATTCCTACCGATATTCCGTTAAGACCACGCGCCGTTTTTGGATCGATTTTCTTGACCACGCCTTCAATCTCATCTGCTGTGGTTGTAAACTCTGTGCTAGTTATTGTCCTTTCTACACTAGTTACGCCAGTCGTGAAAAATAGTGCTTGTAACGCGGTATCCATTTTTCCTTGTTTCATCCTTGTTTTCTCCTGTCTGACATAGTCCTAAAACTGTTTTGCTAGCTGTTCATTAGGCCCCACAATTCTCTAAAATGCCCTCTCGTCCGCATTCTAAATTTCATATTGTGTTAACATTTGACCTCGATTCTTACCTTCCTTGCAGCTGGCCCAATACTCTTCTGCCTTAATTGCATTCCTATTACTTTTCTGTGTTCCCTACATCACATTTGTTCCCCTCCGTTTCGAACTCCCCTCCCTCTTACAGCAATTGCCATATGCGTCCTTAATGTTCCAATCCCCACTTGCTACCAATAGCTATTATATATATTATATTTTCTCCGCTTAATTATGTTAATCCAGATATTTCTTTTCTATAACTACCCGCCCCGGTTTCTTCCACCTCCCGCATACTTCAACCCATTTATGAAAACTTCCGATATTGTATGCTTTCTCTTCATCTATCCCTTATTTCCTCTTTCCAGTTATCTATTTTACCCTTCGTCAGTGCATAGTCTACGCAGGACCGTATATTATCCTGCGTGTACGTAAATCTCTCTTCTACTAGTGATTTCAAGTTTAAAATTTGAAAAATTAAAAAAACACGCTTGACTCGGCTAGTTGTATCAGCTGCTCGCTGAGCCTTCTTTCTCATCCAACTGTACGATATGTGCATTCCAATCTCTTAGACATTTTACCCCTCCCTTATGCTGATATTCCCCAGTATTACGTACCGTTCTAAATAGCTGTTCATCTTCCTTTTCTGTGTTGCTACATTTTGCTGTGTTGTTCCATCTCACACAAATGCGTTTCTGTTATTATGACTGACCTTATTTTTAGTAGTTTATATACTTCTTCCCACTTACCTCTTTGCCCTCCTTCTCTCTCATATTTAACATAGCAACTCGTTCGAAAGGCACATTACTCCTATATTGTCCTCTTGCCCTGCTTCCTCTTTTGTATCTTATGTTAGCCTTTATCCCCGTCTCTCGATGCCACTGAGAGTCAACGGTTTGACGACCTCCAATGCCCCCTCGATCTCTGCTGTCCTTATGTGTTCTCTATTCTTCAGGAAGTGTGTCCCATGTCCCGATCCCCCCTGTACCTGTCGTCCCTCCTCTTGACTCACTTTTCCCTGCATCCATATTGCCCTTTCTTGTCTATTTTATCCCTATATCTGTTGTCTACCATCTAACGTTTTGCCCTTGTTATAATAGTCTACCCCCGTACCTGAAAAAACTTTATTCGGGGTTTGCAGTTCCGGTGCGCTACCCCTATTTTCTTGACTCCACGTCTGCGTCCCCTCCAGTGCTTCGTTCCCCTACATCCTACTTGAGCATCGACTGCTGTAATTATAATCGGCCTAACTTTGTGCCAATCACACGCCCTCTTTCTAATTGGCCGTGTCGCTAGTACATCACCTGCCTCTACGTAGTACATCCCATCAGAGCAAATATCAAGGTGAATTATTGTGTTAGTTTGCTACAATATAGGAATATTATAATATTCATTCTCCGGACAGAATATAATCCGACTAAGACCAACGCAATATACGTCAATATGCTGGCCCTGACAGCGACAACGTTAGAGCATCGCTCGATCTGCAGTAACAGTCGCACACATACAGACAGGTTTACGCTACGGGCGGAGCGCTCGATATTGCAGCCAAGAGCCGCGGGACCTGCAGACACAAACACAATACACAATAGTTGTGAGACTTCCTTGAAGAAGCAACAGCTCTAACGGCAGTGGAACGAAAGAGCAACTCCGTGAAACTTGCGTATTGCTTAGCCAACAATGGCGCGAGCTTGCAAATGTACACCGCAGCGGTCGTGAAATGATACTAATGGCATACAGGCAAAGGTAAAAATCGTGACGATAATGTAAGCCGAGTGCAATAGATTTAAGTAACACACGACATTTTTCAACTAGTTGTACCTGTCACATGCGTCACTCAGCGGCTACGAGGGTGAACCCTTTGAGTTGGGTCCCTTGTTAAAAAGCGACTCTGGCTACACTCACACAAAGACCGCGGCACTGCGTCCGACGTGGACGCAGTACTTGCGGAGAACCACAGATGCGTTGGGCGGCGAGACATGACGGCTCGCGTAGAAAAGAAAAGCAGATTGAATTGCTGAAGTGGTTCTATTGGTCACAGCCGCGGAGAATAGTATCGGAACTTTAGATTTCTACCTGGAACTATCAGGGCATACGAATGAATGGTTGGCTCCACCAACGCTGGCTGCACCAACGAGCAAATTAGCAACTTACGAGGGCAAGTGGGGAATAAAAAGGCTGGGACATCACCAGAGCAGTGGTAACGCTTACGCGTTTTAATTGGCCCTCTGTTTCTAAATTAGCATGGATTGCTAGCTCAGCATTGAAGGTGGAAAATAAGAATACGTACGTGTAATGAGATGTATTCACGCAAATGAATATTCGCAAAAATGTATACTCAATAACAACAACAGAATCTATACTGCCAGATAGAGAAGTGAATTTTCTAATATTGGTATTCAATTACTTTAACAGCTTCTGCTTAGAAACAAGAACATTTTATCATTTCTGGCCGTACTCAAATCATAGGGTATCAAAGAGTCAGCTCGCTAGATCAAAGAATTCTTGGAATGTTCTAGTGTCGGCAGAGCTCGGATATGGAAAGATATTTAGAATATGTTAGCTAATCGTGATGACATAACAGTGATGATAGATTCGAGGACAATATTGGAACGGCTAAATCAATACTACTTCGAGAAGTGGTGATCATAGAAGGAACTACAAGACGCCGCACCCTAATTGATAATGACGTCCTTCCTCTCACCTTTAAGACAGCCACAGATCATTTGCTCAAATGATGTTATGAAACTGTTCTATCCTGACCGAAATAACCCCTGACTTTTTCTCTGCATTTTTATGGTGGTAATCTAAAAAAGAACAGCCACGTTGCGAGCTGCAATATGGGCAACGGCACCTGCTGCTATTGAAAATGTCACAACAGCTGCGCCCGATGAATAACCAAAACTATAATATTATCACGGCAAATACTGGCAGATAGAGGACGGAAACGGTTCTTACTTAACAGCTAAGGGACCAAACGCAGAAGTTGTTTCTGCACACAGTGCCAACTCTGTGCCACCTCTAGCGTATACATGGCATACGTATACATGTATATCATGCGTACAAATGGCGGCTGACTATCATGACGGTTTGTAGGTGCTGCGCGACGGCCACGCCCATCGTTATATTCGGCTTAATCTGATACAGCTGGAATCTATCCTGGCTTACACGCTCCCTCCCGACAATGGCCATCTCCTCGTCGGGCTGACATTACTTGATCCAACGAAGCGAATAGTCTAAGCGTATAATTTTGATTGACTAAACACACTGGAAATATGCGCCATACAAAAAGTGCCGAACGGCGAACCGGCTAAGCAAACTAGACAGGCTTGGACGAGATCTAGCTAGCACCATACTCAGGCTAGAGTCAGGCAGGTATGCGACCTGGGATAGTAGTAGGTAATAATTGTGTAGAAAACCTTCGACGCACTACCGGCTGCGGGTTGAACGGGCGGTTGAGTTGAATTCAGGCAATCTATGGCAGCACTGATACAAAGGCCGGCAGGGTGTGTCTGCAAAGTCTTGCACGGACGGGCGAGAATTTTTACAAGGCCATTGTATAACAGCCCACATAAATCGAGCACGGAAGAAACTTAATGGATGGACAGAAAGTGTTATTTTAGGCAGCCGTGACCAGTGGGCAGTTGGGCGTAAAGCAGATGGCTTTGCCAAGGTTCGGTTGTTCTAAAGATGAGACCGAGGGCGTATACATAGCATAGGAGCAGCCACCACCGGGTAGACTGAAAGTAATGCCGGCACTAATGCATAGACTTTAAGAAGTGCGTTGAGGATTTTTTGGTGAAGCAACTGACACGACAACACAATTAGCAAGCGTAGTAGTGGTTCACTTAGCGGAAGCCGGGACGGGTAGAATCAAACTGCTGGTGCCTCAAGGGGTGCATATTTTTATGTTATTTAGGTTGAACTTACGTTGCAGGGAGAAACGCGCTGGCTAGGGCCGCTCTAAGATATGACATTACTTAATAAGTAAATGCCAAAGTGCTGTAATTCCCTAGATTTAATTTAGGGAGTCCCAGCGTGGTGCAGTAATTCCTAACACAGATACGTTCTTCGCCAATAAAACGAAACGTTCACTACTTAGTATAACATCCGGTTAGGTGTGTCCGTTGCTCCTTTTACAGGTGTTTTGCAAATGTCTGGCTGTTTTGCTGACATTTTTTGACAGAAAGAGGGAGGTTGCTAAAGCCGCACTCTTCCCACCTAGTAAGCAAACGTCATCAAAAGACAGGCTTGAAACAATATTAAAATATAGAACCTGCATTTGCGTGTGTGAGCGCATATGTGCGGCCGCGCCTATTACAAATTCCAGGATAACAGCCAAAGCATGCCAAAGCAACTGCACACATTCCCAAGTGCCGGTGATCTCTAGGTGATTAGTGAGGTATTACATTCCGGCTGGTGATGCCATCATTGTGCCATCTGAACCGAGCGTGAACCGTGCATCCGTGACCATCTTCCGCACCTTCCACCTTCATCTGTATTATAAACATGGTTTGTAGGTCCCGTTTAACCAATATTGCTCGTTGATGATAGGTGATAGCGCTCAGTAGCGCTCGCTGTCTAGGGCCAGCGTTAACGGTCACCAGCGTCATGCGTAGCGTAGATAGCATAGAAATCTATCAATTGCCTATCATTCTTAGCATTATAGTGGGGTTGGTTGTGATAGCATGCATCCACTGTGTCGCTTCGCTTCTCTCTTAAAAGATCATCGGCTGCAAAATTGCGAGTATTGGAGGATTATGGCCTGCCTCGTTCCAGAAGGCGAGAAATTTCGAGCGAGATTTTCATGAACGACCTCTCCTCAACCCAGTAGTCGTTTTGCCCGAGCAAGCGTGCTTGGTTGCCGGGCTGGACCTAAGTAAGTGATCGTTGAATCAGCGCCGTCTGTCAATTGCCCATGATGACATATACACACACACTCTTTCAGGTCGAACGGTCGGGTCATTCATAAACTGATCACGTGGAAAGATCGACGCAGCGCCGCTCTCTGCGCCGAGTGGAACCGATCGCTGCGGCTGCGAACGTTGCGGCTGGCCGCACAAGTGGCCTATTTCGTGTCGCGCCAGACGAGGTTTATGGGCGCCTCCCAGTATGAGCTCGCGCCCATCCTCGCCGTCGCTCGACTCCTCTGGGCCATCCGGCACGAACAAAAAGTACGCATATCATCAGAACCACATTGTACTGCACTGATCGCATGTTGTATACTTACATGGTCATAAAAAATACCGAAATGTATGTATGTATATATATATATATATATATATATATGAAACACAGCTTTATTCATGAGTACTTGCAAATACACTCGAAAGTTTACAGCCTCTGTACTGCGGAGGTTGCCTATGGGCTTGAACAAAGGTCTTGTGCTCGGTTATATATATATATATATATATAATGCGTGCATCTTGCGTTCTGAGTTATAGCCCTAGTTTAGATATTTAAGATCTAAAAAAGCCTAAAATGGCAAATTAGAGAGTCCGCTCCTCAATAGTTCTCTAAGTATATAACCGTGTATTAAGTAACACCTCAATTAGGGACATATATGTAGGCGTTGCATATTCGTGCCTGCGTATACTAATCCTTGCCGTTCATTCACATTTTGTGTTGACGTACGCATGCAGTTGCAAGAAGCGATCGCAAACGGCTCAGCGATGTTTGGTACTCTCGACACGTTTCTCGCTTGGAAGCTGAGTGGTGGTCAGATTCACGCCACGGATCCATCGAATGCATGCGTCACAGGACTCTACGATCCATATCAGGTTGGGTTGACAGATTGCAGGCAGCCGTGCGCACTGAGCGCCTTCGCGCACTTTGGGCGAAAACTACAGCACCGTCTCAGGCGCTCAGGGTACGATGAACAAAGAACAAAAAGGAAAAACCTAGAATACTCTACGTTCTAGTCGGAGTTAGGATGTTGCAAGAACTAGGCAAAGGGGCAGCACGTGTTTAAACGGTCCCATGCGGGACAAAGTTTGTATTTAATATTATCATTTACCCTGCCAATTACGTGGTTGATTTTCAGATGTGCTGGTCGAATGTGTTTCTCTCCATGTTTGGTATCCCAGCATCGATGCTTCCAGAGGTGCGAGATACGTCGGGCTTTTTTGGGTACACCAGCCGCGAAATTCTCGGAGCTGAAGTGCCCATCTGCGCGCTGGTCGGCGATCAAAGTGCCTCCATGTTCGGCCATTGTGGATTTGATTGCGGAGACATTAAAATTACGATGGGTAAATACGTAACAGCTCGACTAACCCGGGATTAGCGCGATTAGTGTTAGAACGCAGTCGTTGCATAAGTATCTATATATATTGTATTTATTCTAAATTAATTTTATCCCCTGCTCCCCTGCTACGGCTCTCCTGCATGCATTAACCGAATTGTAGTAAGATGATGTCCATCAATAAAATAACGATTACTATCAAGGCTAGTTTTCCTAGGTATGTCTTTTGTAACGATGGCGTCGGATAAATATGTTTGTCCTCCGAATCGGATCCTAGCGTTTGAGGATAGGAAAAAGTCAACAAGGGTCATATCAGGAGATTGATGTAGATGGGTCTGTAATTCAAAGCTTATTTTGTGCAATATTGCACAAATAATTTGGGTCAGCAGGAGTGCTTTCGTATTGAAAGATGTTTTTTGCGCGCCAATCTCGGTAATTTTGAGGAAACAATTTAGATGTGTGGCATAATATGCTTCTGTGACTGCTTGATTCTTCTGTAAGTATTCAATGAAAAGAATACCTTCAAAATCCCAAAAACAGTTACCATTATCTTTATGAGCGACAAAACAGTCGTCACCTTCCGTTCACATACAGAGACGCATTCACCAGGCACTGTTTACTGCTCTCGACTTGGGTGTATAGTGGTAAATCCATGTCTCGTCTACGTCCATGAATCGATGCCAAAAGTCTTGTTGATTAAATGGCTTAGGCATCTGCAATTACTGCTGCGAAATGTTCTTTTGTGTGTGTTTTTTTATCGATGGCCAGCAACCGCGGTACCCAACTTGCACACAGCTTTTTCATTTCTAATCGTTCGTGCACCCTACCTACAAATATGCCTACGATCCCAGCTATCTTTAGCGCCTTCATGCGGCGATCTTCCATGATGATACGAAGCATGTTTTTAACCATTCCTGGCGTAGTGAGTCTGGTAGATTAGCCATCCATCCAGTACATAGGACTATTCTGTCTTGGCAAAGATGTGCTAGACTACAAAGACCTTCGAAGTATATGTATCTTAACCGATGAAGCAGCCAAAAGCGAGATACGACAAGGAATAGGGTTATGCTGTATTGTTAGTGGGGCGAGTCAACGATGCGACACTTGTCTACTCTCTTGTCCTGTTTGGCCAGGAGAAGGAAAAACGACAACGACACGAAACAACCACTATATAAATAGCCACTACCACGACCACCTCCACCATTGAGGTCTAACGGTTCGTATTTGACCGCCAGGTACCGGCACGTTCATTAACATCAACACCGGCTCGCGTCCGGCGGGGTCGTTTGCTCACGGCGTCTATCCGATTGTGGGCTGGACCCTCGAGGGCCGGACCACGTACCTCATGGAGACGTCGTTCTTCGATAGCGCGGCCGCCATCCACTTTGCGGTCAACAACCTGCAGCTGGCGCCGCATCCGAGCGAGACGTCGCGGATAGCCTCATCATGTCGGCCATCGCCGGGGCTGGCATTTGTGCCCGCCTTCAGTGGCCTTCAGGCGCCCGAAAACGATCTGGACGCGGCTGCGTGCTTCATCGGGCTGGGCGTCGGCACGATGAAGGCGCAGATGTTGCGCGCCGTCCTCGAGAGCATCGCCTTCAAGGTGCACCAGCTCATGCAGATTCTACGCCGAGACGCAGGGCGACGAAGCGTGACAGACAAACGAAACGCAAATTCACGTTGACGGCGGCATCTCGAACTGTGACTTCGTCATCGAGACGCTCAGCTCGCTCGAGGGCGGGCTGCCCATTGGAAGGAAGCACTGCTCCGAGACGTCGGCGCTCGGCGCAGCGTTTCTCGCCGGACTCGCGACCGGCTACTTTGCGGACGTCGACAGTCTTCGCAAGTTGGTTGGCTTCAAAGAGCTCATCAAGGTGGCGCCCTCAGTCGATTTGCTAGCCTCGTATAGGCGGTGGCTGCAAGCCGTCGAAAGGAGCAGACACTGGCACCGATGTGACGCTAACGCAAAAACTGACACTCCTAGATTATAGCAGCACGTTACCAGCTTTCCGCTGCTACTCGTCTGCTGACGACGCACTAGTTGTTAGTAGTTAACAAAAGAAATAGTTGTTAACAAGAAAAGTATTAAGACTGCTCTCAAATGATACAGAGTAGCAGGCCGAGCCGTCGTAGCATACGCCAGTATGAATGCCATGTTCAACAATCATTGAGTACACACATCTCACGTGCGCCAGTGTGCATCTGTATATTTCCTCCATTTGCAACAGCAAATTATAGTATTTTACTCATAGGTTTACAGTTTTTATTGACGTGGACATCTTGTGTAACGCCAACGCGTGGTTGTTGGTAACAACGTGACATTCCCTACCATTGTAATAAAAAGTAATTGACGCAATATGTGCACATACCAACTCAGTGTTATCATTGTATCTTCTGTGCTAACAAATCGTGCTTTCGAACATTAATCGAAAACTGAACACCAACAATGCACCAACAGAAAATTATCTGTCTGTGCTTTTTCTGTGCTATATATATATATATATATATATATATATATATATATATATATATAGTTATTATTTATTTATGTGTGCCAAGGTATACATTTGTGATGTAAGAACATGTGCACAGCCCGCTCGGGGCATAACTCAAGGCGTTAGGTCCAGGCTTGGGCTGGTCCACATGGCCAGGGTGCCTCTCACCGAAGCGGCATTCCCTCTCTGAACATCCAATGACAGACGTTGCTGTAAATATTCCCCCGCCCTCTTGTCTCCTGTAGCAAGCATCAATCTTCTTCCGACATCGTTAAGCAGTTTCTTCGTTAGCAGCCCAGGCCCCCCCAACGTCTCAAACGCTATATATATATATATATATATATATATATACAGGGTCACTCATATCGTTATGAACTTATTTCGAGGTTCGGTAGAACTCGGCAAAAAAATATTTTTTTTTCAATGGAACGAGGACGCGGAAACGTCTTGCTCAGCAGAGAGAGTGATACTTATAACAGTAGATACTCTGCCTTTTTTCTCCTACATAGTTGTGCGAAATCTACGTTTGCGGGAGAACCAATCTACGCTTGCGTAGCGAAAAGCGAATAGTCAGATTGAGAAAAATCATAAAAAGCCGATATGTCTTAATGTCTTACGTTAACGCTTTTTCGTGAAAAATCGTAAAATGTTTCCATTACGACCAAAAATGTATGTCCAAAAGACCAGTCTCACTGCAATAGCAAATTTAATGCCCACCATTTTCGTACTAAAGTGATGGTGCAGCGTTACGTAGTTGTCAAGTAACTAAACTTTTTCGATAGCCATATCGAAAGCGAAGGCATGCAGACTTGCATAGGGTGTATGAGAAAGTTAGGTACACATTTTGAGGCTCGTTGGAACTCGGCAAGAGAATAATTTTTCCTAGCGGAAGGAGGGGGCGGAAACGTCTTGGCAAAATTTTACCGTTCTGAACGTGAAAACTTGCACATAAACATAACAACTATGAAGTGTCGAAAAAGCTTAGTTACTTGACAACTATGTAACGCAGCACTATCACTTTGGTACGAAAATGGTATGCATTAAATTTGCTATTGCGTGAGGGTGATCTTTTGGACGTAAAATTTTAGGTCGTAATGGAAAACGACTTTACGATTATTTATAAAAAAAGCGTTCACGTAACATATCGACTTTTTATGACCTTCCTTAATCTGGTTATTCGCTTTTTGCTACCCAAGCTAGTAAAGTGTCTTCCGGTATATCGGTTCATTCATGCGTTGACTGAATCTCCCGCAAACGTACAATTCGCACAACTATACAGGATAAAAAAGGTAGAATAACTACTTTTATAAACTCCACTCTCTCTCCTAAACAAGAAGTTTCCGCGTCCTCCTTCCATTGGGAAAAATTATTTTTTTACCGAGTCCTACCAAACCTCGCAATAAGTACATAACGATATGAATGACCCTGTATATATATATATATATATATATATATATATATATATATATATCAGGTATTGCGCTGCATACATTCAACGTTTACAAACGTATTTTTAGTCTGTTCTATTTCTATTAACTGCCTGGCACTGTACTGTACCCACATCCAGTGTGTTAAGTTGCCAGCACAGGTTGGGACCACTTAAGCATCGTTCTGATTTAACTGGAAGTTCTAGGCTCTAAATTTGCTTATTAGCTCTAGCTTAAGTATGCTGTGCTCTTATATCATAAGTGTAAGTGATCATTCATTCCGATCCTACCAGTTTGAGACTTATATGATTGACTCATACTTAGGGAGACGTATGACCTTTGCGAACATACATCTAGAGGAACTATTAAGATTTCCATGTACTCTTGTAACTTAGTATTGTGATTGTTATCTGACTTACTCATCGGATTGAATACTTTATTCGTTGGACGTGGACTATATTTTTCCCAGTCTCTGCGATTTGTATGCCTAGGTTATTGTGCTAAGCGGAAGTCCTCTATGTGCTTAGAAACTTAGCTTCTCCATAATTCAACCCCGTACTTATCTCAGACAGGAAACTTGCAAGCAAAAGTGTCAATTGTAATCGATTTTAGTGTTTGCTTACTTCTCTCAGCTAACCTTCCCTCTAAACAACGACTTAAGCGAATCAGTTTTGCTTATATTCATTACCAGTTGGCCCTCTTCTACACAAATGTACAGTGTAACGAGGTACCTTGTAGGAACCCGCTAAAGGTACCGCGATAAGTCATTAGCATGCAGAAGCGAGTCCACCAACGAATGCCGCTTTTTGAGTACGGCTGGACTGTTTAATTTCTGAACGCATATAAAGTCGATAGCGCACCGACGACGACACCGTAAACCGCCTGAGAACCGGCGCTCTATTCTCGAAACGAGAACAAACAGCATACTTTCTGAGAGACGTGATTGCCGGATTAAGAAATGGATAGTATGCAACAACTCACACAACGCTAGAGTAAAAACGAGGAATTGGGCAGCTTGCAAAGGCAGGCCATTACTCTAAGAAGATCTGTACTGTGTGGTGGAGAAAGGCGTGGTGCACCATTAACTCCTACATAACATGAAAACGGTTAATGGAAAAAAGTACCGCCGGTAGGTCGATAATTTAATTAAAGAAGCCGTCTTTGGAATGCGCTTTAAACAGCAAAATGCTCGATGCGTCGTATTTCGCGATAAAATGCTCGCTTGCATACAGCCGTCCTGCCGCAAATTGCTAGATTCCTCGTGAAAATTCTTAGCACCAACCTCCCGCTCTTCCAGCTTATCACCTCTTCGTGGCGACCTGCCGCAAATTGTTAGATTCCTCGTGAACATTCTAAGCACCAATCTCCCGCTATTCCAGCTTATCATCTGTTCGGCTGACCTTACTATTACTCACGAGAATTGTTTAGGAACGTTTGGGGTACCAAAAGACACCTTAACCACCTTTTGCATTGAAAGGAGCTGAATTTTCTTATTAGAAGAATATTAGATAAAAGTTCAAAAAAAGGTGGCGTACCCACAAATGATTGAAATGACAAAGTATAATTGCTAATTTCATAAACTTGCTTGAAATATCCAATATAACATTTTGGCTGACGCGTGCCGGTATTAAACTTCTGCAAACGAGCACTTGCCACGAGTATTTTGGCTCGGTCACTCTTTCAACATACCTAGCTTAGTTTTTTGACACGTTCAACCGAACACAAAAGACGCCAAACGCCAATCTCTCGCTGACCCGCTGTAAAGTGTCAGTACCTTAAATAGAAGCAACGTGTCGTCAGCAAATCGAACTGCCGTTACGTTCAAACCAAGTTTGTAAATTGCGCATCGTACCACATTCATACATAACTGTATACATGGGTGTCTGAATGATCAGCTGGCATCTGTCAAAGTTCCTCAGTTCCGCTCAGTTCGGCCCTCTGCGCGATCTGCTCTCTTCAAAAATAGAACAGGGTAGAGCTCTAAAATCCAAGATACAAGTTACTGCCAAATCCGCTGCGCAACTACTACTATAATAGTCAACGGATGAACGTGACTAAACATATATATATATATATATATATGTATATATATATGCTGGTGCACGTCCTCCAGTCTCTACTTGTCTAAAGATTTTGCTTCGTCAGGAAGAAAACAGCATTTACTTACTTGTAATTATTGTTTATTCGTATATATACATAGCTCTGCCCAAAAAGGCACGCTCAAAGGTCTATTTGATCAGATCCTATAATGAGTACCCTAATATTGTAGTTACGGTTAAAGACTATTGATTTTGTCCTTTGTCACCCGTGCCACTAACGGAGAGCTGTTGCAGATGGAAGAACTCAAGGTCGCTCGAAGACAGTGGGGCAGGTGCCCCCGACATGAGGTCTTTACCTTCGACGCTCTTGGGAAAGGCAATCACGTCTCGTATTGACGGCGCACAGCAAAGACCGCCAGCAATCGATCCAGACCCAGCGCAAAACCGCCATGAGGTGGTGCCCCTCTTGCCAGAGCCTGCAACGGCATGTACACACACACTTAAATACGTAAAAACAAACTACGCCCTGCGAAATACACAAATATTCGAATTCTAAGACTCGCTAGTAAATTTGTATTATGAATGCCGCTCGCTTCAAGAGTCTGGTTTTAACAAGCTTTATATGTAAACTATATAGTACAGAGTTTAGAATCGCAACTAGTAAACATATGTACGTCTCCTACAAACAAAAAATAAACATACCACGTAATGTTTTTTTTTTACTTAAGTGCCTTACCTCTAATAAATGATTGAGTGGCGTTGTGTCTTCCTTTAGCAAGTCCCTTAATACGGTCCTACAAAAGGAAAATAAGATCCATAATAATAAAAACCTGTTAATTGATTGTATCACTATGTATATATATATTTTTTCGCTAAGTCAAGTACATATATATATATATATATATATATATATTTGCCGCCCCTACCAGTAGCAAATGCCTAAGGAAGCAACACATCTACATGAGACACGCAGAAGGAGGCTAGACATCTGCCTCCCTTAAAAGGAAAGCTAGCCTACACCCTTGAAGCCGAAAAAAAAACTCGCGCGCCTACAAGTCCTAACCAAGGGAGCCTCCTCCACCTATGTAGAACAGAGGGACCTACCGTTTTCAATGACAGCAGTGGCTGACATAAAAACTAGTCAGCAAACTGCGGACGGCAAAACATAGGGGAGCGCTACCGTCAGCCTAAAGAACGCTGACTATTAGCGTAAGCCGCGCATACGGGATAGTTTCGGCTGAAGCCGTCATGCTCCCGGCCAAGATGCCGGGACGTGGTATGACTGTCAGAAGAGCGAGCTATACTAATATACTGGCAGATGGAGACTCTGGAAAAGTTAGAATGGAGAGGTTCTAGCGACACAACAGTCGAGACGAGCTGCCCAGAAGGGAGGGAGGACGAGAGGGTGTGAATAACTGGGTCCAAGGAGTCTCGACACCCACTCAGGTCGGCTAAACCTGTTATCGTCCATCTGGACGAATCACACAGTTGGGCGTGAGGATAGAGAAAAGCAAAGGAAGAAGCGGGCGGATGGCGCGGAGTCTCCCCACCGGTGGTTTCGGTGTCAATGAAAATGAATTTCATGGTGCATGCAAGTAATAAAAAACATAAGAAGAAGAGGCAGCAGAAGAAACAGACCATGCATAATTGACAACAGCAGCCTGAGTTGCAATTTGGCGGTAACACACCGGCCCAGTACAAACTCCGAAGATACGGGTGGCCTTTAAGTAAACCAACTAATTCTCACCACATTTCATTAAATTAGAATCAATGACGTAAATAATAACTCAACTAAAACGTTCGTATCTGTACTGTAAGCATTCGCTATATTCAGCTATAAATGGTATAGTACAATCTGAATTAGAGCTACGTATCTGTGTGTGTGAAAATATCAAGCACGTTAAAAGCTGATAATAGTATGGGTAATAGAAAAGAAAATTGCCATATGCGCTACCCCAAAAACGATCTTCCGCTACGTACAGCTGCAATTGCGCGTCGTGGATACGTATTGATCCGCCTCCAACCTCCCATCCATTGAGCACGAGGTCAAGTGTTGCCCGCGCACCCTTTCCGGGGCGCTTTGAAGGAGAGATAGATCTTCATTCATAGGCGCAGTGAACGGATGATGCTCCGAACTCAGTACGCCGTCTTCAACAGCAAACAGTGGAAAGTCGACTACCAGACGAAGTGATGCTCTAAACGCAAAGAACAAAAGCAACTTTGAAGTAAACGCCAATCAACCTCCCTCTGGTCCAGGGAAGCAGAGGAGACAGACATTTCGGCGCATACAGCGTATATCTAGCGTTAAAGAAAAGTCGAACATTTTTAAGATTTAATTTAAATTTAAAAGAAAAATATTAAGCAATAGCTGCCACAGCCCAGACGAATATTAATGGATATCGTTATTTTTGTTTATTGAAAACAATCCCGTCGCATACAACCAGTGAAGATGGAATGTAAATACAAAATGTCTAAAAAACGTTTCAGGCTGGCTTTAAGCCAACATTTAACCGTGACGGGGCAATTGCTTCGTAAGACGAACCCCATAAGTACAAATGTACAACGGCGAAGATCGAACCCGTGCACCTATGTGTCTCCTCTGGTCTCGAGGCGCACGCAAATGCACCAGGCCACCAAGTTCGACAAAATGTTTGGCAGAGTCTGTCAGGTCAAACATATTTATTTTTTTTATCTCGAAAGATTAGAGCACAAACAATTTACAATTGGGCAACGAAGATAGGCCAATGTCCATACACGGCAAAGCATACTGCAACAGCAAATCCTTCACTTTGTCACTAGCAAGATCTACCAACTTACCGAACATTTTCCCCTCAATAGCTCCACTGAGTTCTGCAAGGTCCACCCGAACTTTCCAAGTGTGCGCTGAACGGAACGTTCGGCACCCATGACACAACGAAAACGTCGCCAGACGAAACCCGCTTGCGCAACTCCGATAATCAGCGTGCTTGCCATAGACGGTGGTATGGTTGCAGTCATTACCGACAGAAATCTTTGCCCACTGGAATAAATTCCCAATTAACCAGTCAAGATCGCAAGACAACTGTGGACTAATATTAAAATTATGCATATGAATACTATGTGTACGTATTTTTTAATACTATGTATACGTACTTTGTTTAATACTATGTATACGTTTTTTTAATACTATGTATACGTTTTTTGAAACTTAAGTCTAAAATAATATAGACTGAAATAGGACAAACATGATTTCAGCCACGACGAAAGTGGCTAGCTGCAGTCACACTCGAGTCTTACAAATGTTGCCACTTTGTATACTATACAAAACACTTCCCATCACCGATATACAGCATTAGTACACAAAAATAGAGCCCAATTAACAAAAGTAATTCTGTTGTGTTTACCTGCGCATGTACCAAACTCGCGTGCCGCGGCCCGCCAGGCGTCGACATGCTGCGTCTTCACCTGAGAAGCGCCTCCAGGATAGTCCCGTACCATTTAACCCCGTGTCCATCAAACCGCAAGAACCCTACCCGAAGCCAAGCGTTGGAATGTTTTCAGATTAGTTAGGCACAATAGCCAAAGTTAAAAATAGATTTTCGGCTGGTAATACTTCTCATTTAACCAAAACTTTAGACATACCCTAGTTAAACAACTTCACTATTTGTTTAAAGTCTCTTTAGAATCCTATTTTCTAATTAAATAAAAAAAATCATTAAAATCATACACATTGAAAATAAAATACTAGGCAATAAATAATACGACGTTTATAACCCAGATCGTAATTACACTCATGTCTAATCGATAACGTACATAGCTGCGTTTCAGCTTATACGGAGCAAAATACGAAAAATACTTAACGAACCTTCTTTCTGTAGACCTGGTAGAATATCTTCGGCGTCTTCGAGTGGCAGAGAATATCGAACGTCGGGTTTATCGGTGCCATAGAGGGACATTGCTTCCCTAGGTAATTATTGTTCAAATCCAAAGTAACATAGGACAACTTATCACAACCTCTAAAATGAATCATGCTTGGATAGGCATGCCGGAACCTTCGTTAGCCCCGTGGAATAGCACCTCAGGGCCGAGGATTACGTAAAGCGTACGTGACACCGGCCGGTCCTCGGCCCCTTGGCAATAAAATAATAGAGCTCTAAAGCCGAAGATAAGGGAGCCCATAGCAAAAAAGACCACCCCTGCTTAGAATGATAAAACACTAGAAATCGAGCTTGGCATATACTCGCCCTAAATCTCTCTTAAACACGTTGGTCGCGTTTCCAATAAAATCGCTCACTTTTTCCGGAGACGACACAGGGTTTCCACTACGTCATATCCTGAACACATGTCATACACATACATCCTCGCTCGATAATTTTTTATAAATATAATCATCAAGTGTGCATCATCAGGAAGTGGAAATCGGCTAAGCTATCACAAAAATATCAACAATCGTTGGAACTAAACACAGTCTATACTCTCCATGAAACGCATGTGAATAACAGAACGATTTCTGAGAATTTATGTGTGGTCTGAACGGAGGGCGTTACCGACCTGTATGGGATAACGGGAAAGCTGTTGCTGGGCGGTAAGCTTATAGGCCATACAGATCTAATGAGGTCCTCAACGGCATCCATGACATCGCGCATCTTCACAAAAGACATTTCAAGATCGACTGCGTGAACTCTGGCTGGGGTCGGGTCGCGAACCTTCATCTCGGTAGCAACGGGC
>QVRM01005035.1:0-77167 GCA_003439945.1 Dermanyssus gallinae
CGCTCGCTCCGGCCTCCTCCGCCCCTGCATCATGTTTGCGCCTCCTTTGGCCACCAGTGCCTCAACGCAACAGTCTACAGCGCTATCACGACTTTTATGCTACTGCAACTTGTCGATCAAGCTGCAGCTGAATTTCGAATTTGCCTTCTCAGTATCCTCCTGCTACGTGACTGTCTAACCACTGCGTGCCGGTTTGCCTTGGCATGCGCCCGTATTATATATATTATATTTTTTTTTATACATTAAATATTGTTTACCCGCGTATTACACACAAAGTATCAATGTTCCCCACCTAGTGGACACGGTAGATATCAGTCTTCTGATCAACGAAGCGGCGACGTTCGGCTAACGTTCAAGGTGGTGCAGATCACCCGGGTGTCATTACCGGTACTCCAAGTGTTGCTGGATTACAAACGCCTACACAGAATGTTTTTGGAGCACAAAAATGTTTAAGTTTCTGAAATGTCTTCAACGAAAACGAGGCTAATGTCAGCAATAGACTAGCCTGCTTTTGGCTAGCAACCATGTACTCGAACATTTTCTTCGAAAATCTTTCACAATAATTACGGCATGTTTATTTGGAAAACTTTGAGGAATTCGTTAACGGGTCGAGGGTCTAGCGGGTTGTTTGGCAATGCCTGCACACAACACCCAACTACAGTATAAAACGGCATCTTTGAGAGAGTAATTCTGGTTACACTTCAAACAGATTGCCCCAGACTAGAATGAAGACTGTCTTGCTGCACAGAACCCTCTAATGGGCCCTCAAGATTCCTAGGCGCGGGTTAGATCACGCACATTAGTTTTGAGGATCGCGCCTCTCTTATATTCCCCAATAAGAGAATAGTTATTCCCCAACGCATAATTTCTGAGACAACATTATTTACGTCTCGTTACACGCAACTGTTATTGTAAGGACTTGTACTGTACAGTACCTAAATAATACCAGACGTATTACACATTAAACTAATACTATGCTCTTCTATCGCACCGAGTCGGGCGTATTGCGCGGATATTTAGATGCTACCCTTGTCACAAACGCCGTGCTTTACTTCTGAATTTTTTTTGATAAGGGGACATTTGGGAACATTGACAGCATTGGGTTGGCGAAACGAAACATGCGGTCAAAAGCTGCCTAGCGTCTTTCGCATTTATGTTGGAGTTAGTTGATTCCTGCCTACTCGAAATTATCACGTGTGTAGAATTAAATGAATTGTAGCGGCGGCGGCTTAGGCGGCACAATTCGAAACGGGCCGTTTCTATGGTAACCGCGCTTAACAGATAATCGCAATTTGAGGCTCGGCCTTGCTGAGTAGTAGTTGTTGGAAGTGGTTGTCGTTACCCCTGCTGCTATACATAGATCTCTGCTGGAGAAAGCCTCTCTAAGTGCAGTTTCAAGAGAACGCGATAACCACAGACTATTTTAGTCGCAATCGTACCACATGCAACTTAGCCCACTACAACAGGCATCTAAGATGAGGTTGTCGGAGCGTTAAAAAAGATGACAATAGAGTTTAGTCAAGAACAAATTATATACGTATCTGGAGAGTTTTTTTGTAGAACATCGGAAGAAGGCAAACTTCGTTCGCTTAGTTAGAGAAGTTATCCGCACCAGTACACAAACAACCAAACGCTTGACTTGACTGCTTCCCCCCCCCTTCCTCCTTGTTACAGCAAAATATTTGCAAATAAACCAGGACACGTGGACGCACCTGTATCCGGCGTCCAAGAGTTTTTGCACCACAAGCCTTCCCACAATGACACAATCGTCAGCTCACGGTTCACTGGGTGCTTTGATAAATTGCTGCGCCATGTGGTTCATCAAAGGACACTGCCATTGAGTTTTCTCACAGAGGCACACATCTGTTTCACCCGTTCTGTGGCGCATATTTTGTCATTTATCGCATCTTTCAATTCTGTGGTTTTTTTTTATCATTTCATTATCTCCCAGCCCGTGTTTGCTGCGCTTTCAACATCGTTTTACTGGCAGTCGGACCATATTGTGAGCGGCCTCAAAACAACGCTAGTAACTGAACGAATAAAAATAGGCACTCTAAGTGTGGCTGAAAATAACTTCGTATTTCCTTTATTGACTTGATTAAACGTATGTAACCTTACACTTATAGATTCCGCATTTGACACGTCAAACGATTTTGCCTTCTTCACTAATGAGGCTGCCACCGGACCAAATTGGACAAGTGAAGCAGCGTAGCAGACAGGGACTAGGTCAATAACACTTCTTTTTCCAGACCACCTTCACGTATCAGAAGACTTGCCTTCTGCCAGATGTTCTTCTAAATTAACGTTTAGGACTTCACTAAGTCTGTCTCTGTTGAGGTCATCATACGCGATTAATTTTCCAGGAAATATATATATATATATATATATATATAGTATTTTTGTGAGCACTGCCTGCTTTAGACAAAACTCAATGCGTTAGATCCAGGCTTGGGCTAGTCCACTCAGGGGCACCCTAAGTGGACTAACCCAAGTTTTTTTTTTGCCCAAGCCCTTACCGAAGCGGCATTCTAATAACAGACGCTGCAGTAAATATTCGCCCGCCCCTCCTGTGTCCTGTAGCAAGCGCCAATCTTCTCCCGACATCGTTGAGCACTTTTTCGTAAGCAACCTAGGCGCCCTAATGTCTCGAAAGCAAGGGATGAGCATTGGTGTGGGTAACCGAAGCTTGAATACATTCTGCACTTGGCTGCTTCCGCTAGGGCTACCACGTGTCCTGGGAGAGCTGCGCCCGTACCGACCCTCGACGGAGCTAAAGAGTCCGTACGGTGGCATTCCACACCAGAATTTGGCCCTGCTCAAAGGGAGTCAGGGTCTTTTATATATATATATATATATATATATATATATATGTGTGTATTTTTCGGAGGAAAGTCCGATGGCCCACGCTAACCCAGTTAGTTAACAACTCTCGTGCATAATCAGAGCGTTCCTACTTAGATAATAACTGTTCTGCTCTACTTTTGTGACATCATGTATCTGATTCTTCTGCCTTGAGAAAAGTATGAGGTGTAACCAAGCAAAAATAACTACTTAGCTAAATGCACCAGACAAGTTAAATGTGAGCTTCCTTATCCAATTGAGTTAACGCTAGGGTTTCACATGTGTCTCATGAACGTCCGCAGGATAAGAATAATATTACAGGCATTACGATGGTTGACGATGGCGACGCAGGCGTTCTGACGGTACACGAATCATGTTTTCTGTCGTATATCATGTGATTCGTACTTAACAGGTGCTTTAAAACTTCGTGCCTGGCTTTTTTAAAACGCGTATATATATATATATATATATATATATATATATATATATATATATATATATATATATAAATATATAAATATATATGCATCCTCGTACCGCAAGCAGATATATACTCCATGTGCGCATCAAGTAACAGCTGCCAATCAAAGGCTTCTAGGTGTTGAGGTTATATGTAAGTGAAATAAATGTGGCAATTTGACAAGATTATACTGGTCTGAACGTTCTGTGCTTGTTCAGTTACTGGTATAGCTTTGCCACGACGAGTAATACTTATATTTGAAAATGCATTTAATAATTTAGTATTTATGACTTAGATACAAACAAATAGAACACCCACGTTTCTATTACAATAGTTAC
Organism: Dermanyssus gallinae; assembly: GCA_003439945.1. Taxonomy (NCBI): domain Eukaryota; kingdom Metazoa; phylum Arthropoda; class Arachnida; order Mesostigmata; family Dermanyssidae; genus Dermanyssus; species Dermanyssus gallinae. The sequence goes on from QVRM01005035.1 coordinate 3,640, forward strand.
GATTATACAATTCTTTTCCCGCCAAGTTTCACTCAATCTGGAGACCTGTAGTGAGCAGAATGCCGAGTTCCTCTTGGCCCCGTGACTAATGTATTTATGACTGTATTCAGCGCAGCAATTATGTGACGTTGATATCTCACACGATTTCGCGCGCTTTTTTAAAAATCGCATATATTTCTCAGAGAAAACAACCACACCCCCAGAAGAGTACATACTTTTCTGCGCCGAAATGGGCGCATACCAACCGCATATAAAACGCATGTTCTGTGTTCACATGTGTGCAGTATAGGATTGTAAATATTTGACGCTGATTTGGCTATCTTTTAAAATGTGTCGCATAAATTTAAATTTAAAAATAATTACTATTGACATGAGTGTTCAGTCAAGATGCGTGATTTTTCTAATCTGAGTTTTAAAGAACGCGCACTATATAGTGCGCGGTTTCACATGCGGTGACCTACGGTCAAGGGAACTCAAGAAAGAGGCTGTGACAAGAGAGGGGGGGGTCAATCGTGCCTTACTGGAGGCAGTTGGGTGCGACTGGACAGAAGCTTCGTACAGGGGCGAGAGGGGACAATTACAGGCATTTTCGTCTGGAGTAATACTGGAAAGATATTTGTGAACTATCGGAACACAATTTCGCACTTAGAAAATGTACTGTGATTAATACCGATATCTTATATAGAGATGATGACGTGCATAAGGTGGGAGCCCATCAGGAATCACTTGAAACGATATAAAATAAGTATAGAATTATACTCCTTCTGGTGATTTCATCCTGTAAGCCTTCCTAATGATACCTTCTTCGAGCACGGCTTTGATTTTCCGGTTGCATGTTGCTCGAGTTTACGTGTCTAGTGTTGATTTCGCTCAAAGCTTAACATTTTTGAATTTCTCGCTCTTGGCCACAAATCGCGACCAGCTTTTATACTGCTGCTCTCAGTAATACGTTGTCGTTTTGATCCCGTTTAAGTCCATCTCGACGTCTTGTAGGTCTTCCCAGAACGCCATTTCAATACCGGAATTTTGATTCGCTGGTTGCTTGCCATCTGTCTAATTCCCAGCGATTCACTGACCATATGTACCCACATACACTTACTACACTTACAATGGGTTCAGCTGACTCCTTACGCTTTTCATAATAATACATATGATAATTTTCACGTTGCCAACCTCTGCGTATGGCTTGCTTGGATCCAGTCTGCCATTCTGACACTCGACACAAATGGATATGTTCTATCTAAGGTAATGCGGCATATATTTTGTAGAACTTCTCAATGCTCATATCACTGTTACGTACGGCCCGTTTTTTTTATTATAGCCAGTTTAGTATTTATATCGCGTCAGATTCAGATGCCTTTACCACTGCCACGGTTTTTGCTTAACGTTTATCTATATAAGATTATGTATACTAACTCCACAGTAGAGACGCGATTACCTGAGATACGGATCCAGAAAGCCACTGGTTGACTCTAATGGACACGAAGCCTAATTCGATACCAATGCTTTAAGAAAAAGGGAGTGTACTGAGTACGTATACGTAATACCACGGCTTCTGCAAGCTCTCTAGCGAATATATGCGCTACGTACCAATATAAACCAGAACTGAGAATAGACATCTCTAGTCGCTTCATTGCCGATTAGACGGTGGTGCAACCCGAGGTTGGGAAGCAGAAAAACCGTGCACATTGGTCGGGACTAAACTACGTTTTAGGCGCTAAGAGATCAGATAGACCGGCCGGGCCCTGCTTGCATTGTGAAAACGTGATTGTAATGTAGGGGTAAATTATTAGCTGTTACTACTTTATACATGTACGTTTTCTTCATGCATGCAAATCAGTATTGTAAGCTGCAAAGTCGCATTTCTCTTTGAGCGCGGAAAAAGGGCGATACAGGGAACTAACGCACTAGCTCTTGCAAACCAACTAAAAATATCTCTCACAGCACGGTTTAGATGAGTTACAATAAGTCTACATATTTCATGGTCTATTCGGCCATAGGATTTACTGCCTTCAAATTTATCATCGATCTTATTATAATACCGTTAAATTCGTTTCCATGAACATTTGACTGTTAGTTAGTAAAGCTCGACACAGATGGTTTAAAAACAGACGTGTTACACTTACTTCCATGACGGCGGGGACTCTTTTTAGAGAACTAACTGGAAAATGCGGTTGCACACACGAACACGGCAGCTTTTATTTTAACATCCAACACCAACAGGAATCGCAACAGCCCACCTCTCAGACTACCCAATGCGCATCGTAACTATAGACTTGAATTGCCTAATATGGCCATGGCCAAAATATGAAGCACTCTCGATAATGAAGTACGGGAATGTACATCACTTAAGTTATTCAAGGAAAGAAAGGGCATTTCCGGTTCGGAATCTTAACCTGAAGAACGCAGAGAGCTGGTTAAGGAAATACAGAACAGGATCCTAAGATCCGTCTTCGGTGGAGACGCTCAACTGAAAATCTTATGAACGCTTTATTCCAACGATGTGACGAAAGCGCACCGCGCTGGTTTAGACATGCAAATTGTTTGCATGAGGAATTTATACTCTATAATTTTTTTTCTAAGGGTGCGATTTGCTCGAAATTGGCACATATGGCATAAGTGTATGACATATGAGTTAATAAACATGTGCCAACGGAAATAATGTACTATGTATAATTGTCTACCGCAGTCTAATATAGTACACGTGCTGGCTGGCTTGTAAAAACGCACATGCTCTATCATTGTTTATTACAGCCTTTTCCCTTCTCTCAAGATAAATAAGAGCGTCGTTATGCCTATAGCCTGTCAGTAAACCTAAAAAGCAAACCGTGACTATGTGAAGTACGTTGCTCGCCAGGCATCGCATATGAAAGACGACGGAAAAAGGCATATTATGAAAATATGAGATTTTTCACTGCACCGGCTTGCTCAATGTAAAGGAACATCTGATTAGATATCACGTACGTGTCTACGGCCAGAAATTGGCCTGCGTTTTGCATAAGCGGCCAAACCTAGACGGAATAAAAAATGGGTCGATTTTATCTGACCTTGTAGATTTATCATGGTATGTGCAGTGATAACTAGCTATCTTTACAGGCCAATTAGAGCAAATAAGGATGGCACGCCACAGAAAATCGCACGACTAAATTGAAACGGTTAAGTTTGTCAGATGGCTCTCTGTCACCAGCCACCGTGTGTGGGGGATACGCACATAACTTATTTTGGCCTACAGCACCTAGCAGCTTAGCGATGCACTGGTTCCGCGGAAAGCATTACGCGACTCATCAGAGTCAATTTGCTTTTCCATGTTAGCGCGTCCGACGTCAGTTCGGAGACAGGCGCTCCTAAAATCTGCCTTGAAGAAAATCGAATCACTTCCTGGTTGATGTGGCCTAACGACTCCGTGCCCTCACGCAGCCGTCACAGCATGTTGTTCCCTCAGAGAGCTGGTTGTTCGCTTCATTACTCCCCCTCAGATCTCTTGCGTGAGGTAAGAGGTGACAGCGAAAGGATTTGCCAACTAGCTCGAAGCGGCCATACATCCACGACAAAGACTATCTAGGTTTAGTGCATGTCATCATATTGGGCCAAAACATCTTGTAGGAACAGTTTTTCCACCTTGGTATTACACTGCGGTAATAACACTAACAGATGCAGTATTATTATTATTTCCCGGAGACTTGAGGGGCGCATAGTGCCGGTTATTTGCTATAGATTTGGTCGTTTGAATGACTTTTAAAACAACTCGTTGCTTTTTTTAGAAGTCTAGCTTTTGCCCTCGGCCGAATTTAGCCAGTCATTGATGTTTGATAAAAGTTTCTGGGAATTTGCGCCAGGAGCGCACTCCTTTAGGCCGACCACCTCCTCCTTCCATAAAATGATGTTGTGCTGCCACTCGTCTTCATTTTTGAGCACAGGCTCTTCTTACAGACAACGGCCCTCTTGCTTTAGATCCCAGGGAATCGTTTCAACAAGCAAAAGCACCGCCACTGTTATTATTCTAAGAGCTCCGTTGATTCGCTGAGCCCAGCGCAAGCGATTTCGGTTCGTTGCGATTATTAAGGCCCCACTTTCCGAATTCAGTGCGCAACGGCGAAAATTATCTTGTTCGTACGCCTCTCTAGTAGCGCCGACGTTCAGGGCCGGACGGTGAGAACAAAGTCGTGAGTTTATGCAAGAAAGTCGGCTTCTGACCTTCGTGTGTCGAGTAGTGTAGCCTCGTTTTATTGCAGGGCATTTTTTGTAACAAGTCAGCGCATGAGGACTTCACTTTCCAATATTGCCGCTCACTCAATATATCCTCACTCTGCCGATTAGCTCGTGATCTGAATTACCTACGTTTTGGACAAGCACGACACTACAATCACTGATTCTACCCGGTTTTTCTCACGCACGGGATTTTTATTCAAAACATACATTTCTCAAATACCCAAAATGTATTTGCTTTGGCTTTGTTTCACAACGATCTCGCTATAATAACTAAAAAACAGTACATTGCTGGCTTAGCAGACTTTTTGTGCACAATGAAAGCACCCCATGCCTTCTACGCGGACGACCTGGTAATCTTAGCCAAATCCTGGGATCACGTATAATTCTACTTAAATGAAACCTCAAGATGGCGTGCGGAGAATCAACTAATAATTAATATTTCTAAGACAAAAATCCTTTGCTTTAGCCGCGGCGGCTCATACGCCGTTGCCGACCATCGCGTCAAGATCCACAGCACTTGCCTTGAGCTGGTCAACCATTCCTCGTATCTTGGCGTAACCCTGACACCGCGACTGATTTTTAGCAGACACATCGAGGAACTGCGAGCAAAGGCCACGGCTGCGATTATGCTACTCGAAGACATTAGAGACGTGGATCTTGAAACAGCAATGAAAATATGTAGAATGAAAATTGCCGCGATACTCCAGTACTGTCTCCTAGTAATTGCGCCGCACCTAACATTACGCGATCTCAAAAAATTAGACCGTGTAAAGGCGTGCTTTATGAAACATGTACTGGGATTACCCATCAGCTACCCTGGCACTAGAGCTATGCGAAGAACGCACTCTGGTAGAAGACTTAGTCTGAGACAAATTACCAACTAGTACAATTACACTCAACATGTACTAAATATTCAGGGAAGATCGAAACGTAAATTTTGCTGTGTGTAGCTATACAGATGGGCCTGCGTTTCGCTCAGAGAAGTGGAAACGTGCCTTCCAAAGTAACCGACCATTATTGTGCAGGGTAACATGGCACGGTTATGACCATTATATTAGACTCATACTCGTTACAGGCGCGTGTAAACGAGATATTGTTATAATTTCATAGCAAACCATGTGTGTCAATACAGTCCTACTACCAACTCTGGTGAATAAATATGATGTGTGTATCCAAAAAAAAGAAAATTGTGGGCTCATACATATATATATATATATATATATATATATATATATATATATACAAATATTTCATAAATAACTATGTTCTATATCCCACACTATTTTCTTTGGCATACAACCTTTAGTGTCTATTCGTTTAACAATGCATGACTCTGCAGCATTTTTATTTGTTTCCCGTAATCATAATTTCTACATCTAACAAATATAACGATAAGAAGCGTTTTTGGCAATGAAACTTGGTGTCAACGAGGTTTAACAACACTTTACGTCATTCACCTAACAAACACTGTCAAGACTCACTAAGAATACGACAGCAGTTCCAAGAATATACATACAAAGTTGCTTAACGTTGCCCTAAAGAAAGAAGCCTAGAACGGGGGCAAGCTAGCCTATCATGGAGGAAGGCCATAGAATTGAACTGGGCGGACGGCTATGGAAAGTATTAGATTCTAGCGGTGAATGGACTTCGTAGTCCGAGCACCGGCGGTCAGTGTTTCTTGTCTGGGTTCTTATTTCCCGTTTACGAAAGCATACAGAGTGCGCAAAAAACAAGAAGTGCAATATCTGAACTTTCAAACGGCGCAATAGCAATACTCTACTACCGAAGCGGCCGAAACGAGCCACAACAATGAAGGCGCTATGGAATAGTCCGTGCAGCTTGCAAAATTGCTGCCGCCTATTGACGCCGATGTGGCGGTAGCAGTAGTTTAAGCCGTAGTAGCTGAACTAGTACTCCCCCAACGAGGACAACGCTCAAACCGCAGAGATCGGGCATGACCCTCTACAATAGCGGCCGTCGACCCGCGTTCGAACAAGAAGATCATTTGGAACGAAGAAGAGATCTTGCCGGGTGACGTTGCAAACCTACTGTGGGGAATATGCGGAGCGTCATGCAGCCATAGACTGATGAGAGACCATTGCTATACAAACCTGCCGAAATTCCGGTGGACAGTCGAAATTGCGGATCTCACAAACGCGAGCAATGTGCTTATAAGCAAAGCGACTGCAGCGGATTCTGCTGGCCGTGACGCGTCTGCCCCCGCCGGGTCAGTTATCGTCTACAGCTGTGAGTTTTTGCCTAAAAAACCCTAAACGATATTCAATAGATGTTTGACCTCAGTCGATACAAGTTCACCCCCTGAGTCCGTAATGGTGACTCGAGACTTCAACCTCTCGGGTGTCGCCTGTGGGCGGGTCAATACACGAGTTAGCGAGGCTCTGTGCTCTTACACTGGATGAACGAGATGGAACTATCCCTGGCCAACACGAGCGATAAAGCCACCTTCGTACGGGGCGGAGGAGAGGGGGAACATTTTTTGGATCTCATCCTAATTGATAACGCCTCGCTCTCCGCTATTCAGGTTTAAATGACCCAGGTCGAAAAAGAGTCGACCGCCTCGCCGCACGTGGCCGCAAATGAGGCGCCTACATAATGAGGTCCCGTTCGCGGCAATATTGGAAACACAGAGGCACACAGATGCCACCGGGCGGCGGAGATGAGGGTGCCCCGCAGATATGCCAATCCGGCCCTCTGTAGAGCGGCTCGACGCATCGGGCCTTGCAGACGAGTTTGCGACCTGTGGCCAAGACAAGACTTATAAGAGCAGGCTCACGATCTCTAACTAGGTGCGGTCGGTAACCAGTACCAACACTGCATTAATGCTTTCAACCCATCTAAAAAGGTCGCGCTCGGTGCAGACCCTCGTCGTAAGCGCAGATGACATCCCGCTTATTACTGTAGATGAAATCTTGCGCTCCGGCGCCAGTTTGCCAACTAAACACAGTAGCCAAACCATTCGAGAATGTAAGAGCTCCTAAATGTAGAGGTCGGGAACCTTAATTTCGAATGACCACTATAGCTGCCGATGGGCATCAGACATCCAGTCGTTCTTCCGCCTGGTAATTGTTACATTGGGATGGAATATATAACACAACAGAAGAATAGACAGGGGCCAGTGCCCCGCTCTTCTGCTGTCACCTCACGCATAACATCCCTTTTAGGGGCCCTTATTTTCCGCGGCATCTCTCTTATTGCACCCTCCAGATTCGTCTCTGGCATAGATAAAAAATCAATAGCAAGAACGACTCATCGACAACTTTAAATTATTAAAAATTCGACAGCGTCAGGCAACTCCAAATTCTCTCCAAGCTCTACGCAAAAAATACATGCCCCATCTTTCCCAGTTTGGGAGAGTGGCAGGTGTCAGCCCTGTCGAAGTGCAATGGCAAGACTTCCTCCTGAAGCATCGGAATTCTGGCGTCAGAGGCTGTCCCTCGTCATTTAAAAAGGAAGTGCAGCATCTGTTCGAGGCTGATTTTTGAACTGCGCTAAGTTAGAGAAGTCGTGACTACACGTTCGCGTGTAGACAATTGTTTACTGCAAAGTGCTAACACAACAAAGTTATATTATTATTATTATTATTATTATTATTATTATTATTATTATTATTATTATTATTATTATTATTATTATTATTTATTGTAATTAATCACCAACGGTGGGAACATAAAAATTAAGTCCCTGCGAACGTGTGCACATTTACGAAGGGTCCAATGTAGAAGCCAACCATCTCTGGAGGGTTCCCCGGACCGAGGCCACGTTGCCCTGTTGCACATCCAGCGACAGGCGCTGTCTGAGTTAATCGCCCGCTCGCCTGTCGCCGCTGGGTAGACCTAGTCGCTTTCCGACCTTCTGTAGCAAACCGCGAATGGACGCGCCCGGCCCGCCAAGTGTCTCGAAGACAAGTGGGTAGAACCCGTACGGGTACCCGATGTTCTGGTAGTTTCTCACCTTTCCTGCCTCCGCGAGAGCTAAAGCATATCCGGCCCGCGCCGCGCCAGCACTAACCATTGAAGAGGCTAATGAGTCAGTAACTGTCGCGTCCCAAACCAGCATGCAACCGCTCTCGAACGGGGTTAAGGTCAGACCGTCAGGTCTCTTCCCGCCTTCCCTGTCCAGACCGACGGATTCCAGGACGCACGGTAGGCAACTGGAGCGTAAGGCTGTGCTGAAGGTTGAATGTCTGGCTCACCTACCTGCGCTGAACCCGGCTGCGGCTGAACGGCATCACCGCAGACGCAGGTATGAGCGTGCACAAGGTCTGACCCTAAACGAAGTTTGACCGCGATTCTCACCGACTCGTCATCTAGGAGCGTCCCGATCCGAGCACAGGGTATGGCGTGGAGCTATGCGCCCGCCCCTTTGGAGGAGACGGCGCGCAGTCTGGCTCTATCAGCGTCTGTGGCTCTTCCCGCAATGAGGTTTTCAACCCGTTGCTCATGTAAAACTGCCGACCAATTTTCCTGGCATCCAGGTTCGGCGGGCTCGTGGCCGCACAGGGCAACTGCTCTACGGCGGCTTGTTTCGATTAGATCTTCTAGGTTCGTAAGAGCGACTGAATCGAGAAGTGTTTTAGCCTGTTGTAAAGACCTGTGGAGGGAAGCAACCAGAGCTATCTCCGATAGGACAATAGCATCAGGCAACCCATACACCCTCCAAAGAACGGGGAGTAGAGCTTGTTGACGTGCTTCTGCCGATAGGCTGAGGTTCAACAGAGCCTCAACTGTAGTTAACGCGCTGTCGTTAAGTCCCTCAAAAAGTCCCGGAGCAAGCGAGCAGTCTGCACCTTGAAACAGATGATTAAGACGTAGGGCCAAAAATGAAGACCTCAGAAGAAAAGGCCCCGGTAAGATCTTACTAATTGAATGCGAGACATCGCATGCTTTAGTTTTTCTATCCACCTTTCTAGGGCTGCCGGAACTCCCTGAGGGAATAGGGCAACGTCTAGCAACTCTAGATCCGTACTAATAGTCCTGCACCCTGGGCGGACCTCCAGCACTTCGCAGTAGCACCTCTTACGACATGGACCTTGCACTTTGCAGGATTTAGGGCCAGGCCACTCCGCTCCGCAAACTCAATAACTCTGTGGATGTCTCTCAGAACTGCAGCAGGTGCCCCGTCCAGTACACCGTCGTCCAAGTACCATACGTTTAGAGGGCACTCAAGAGAGTCGACTAACTCCTTGATAGCCAGGCAGAACAGAGGGAGACCCAATGTGTCGCCCTGATGCACCCCAGTTTGCGACATTATGGTATCATGTGGCAGAAGAAGGCAAGATGTATATATACTTATAAACTAGCTTCACCTCATGGAACATACTCGGTGCCCAAGCCTTGACCGCATTTAACAGGTGGTCCCTCCGAATGGTGTTAAAGGCGTTCTTGCAGACGCTTTTGAGTAGGATGGCGTCTCCGTGCAAGTTGGCTGAAAGAACATCTGATCATGTTAATCCATAGGAACTCGTGGCTCTACCTAGCTACCCGGATGCAAATCCGTTAGAACATTTATTTGAGTCAGAGCCTAGAAAATGCAGGCATTACATCATGGACTCGAGCCCGCATTCTATCGAGCGAGAATTCTCAAACATTATTACGATTACTTTGAACGAGCTCTTAGACAACCAAGTCAAGCCAATTCAACTCAATTCAAATGTACTTTTATTTTATCAAAGGAGGGACATTATTTACATTTTACAAACCGTTACCTAGATACATACAATAATCAGTTTACTTGTGTGCCGACATTTACGCTGTTAGCGTTTCAAGTTCTTAGTGCCCTCGCCGTTCGCCACGAAAACATGTTGTTTACACGATCTGCCTTGGCAATTTGGTTTGACGAGATGGTGTTACTGCTTCTAAGATTGTTTAACCGAGTGGTAAAATAGTTTTTTGTACTTGATGAGATTATAATACGATTGTACATGCGATAGTCTGCTCTGGACTGCAGTTCCCGAAAAAAACTTACCACCATCGACTTTCGGGCAATGTTACACCTTAATGAGACACGACGAAAGAACCTCCTATGTACACTTTCCATTGCTTCAATTTGTTTGTCTAAAAGAGGCCGCCAAACCTCACAGCAAAAGTTAGGTACAACCGAACTATTATAGAGCCTCATGTATCTGATCGGATGACTTGTGTGATATGAGTGCTAAAATCCAGTTGCGGTGTCACCGCAACCCCGAGATCCCTAATGCAACTTAGAACAGGGCTATCCCTGTTGGGCCTCCCCATGTAGCATGTAGTCATGGGCTTCCTTTAAACACAATACAGCACATTTCGGCACTGATATAAGCATTTCGTTATCCACACACAATTTAGAAACCGCCTCAGTCGTACTCTGTAGTACTTGCCTTTTGCAGGCGGTGATGGAAGATCCGTATAGTTTCAAATTATCAGCATAAAGATTATAAGTTATCGATTCAGGAATAACGTTTTTAAGATTTAAAATAAATATTCAAAATAAAAGTGGCCCTGGAGGCTTGATCCCTAAGGAACACCAGAGGAGCCCGACTCACTGAAACTATTGTTTACGCAAACGCAGAACTCTCTACGGGTAAGATAACTAGCAATCCATGATATAGAGCGAGCATCAACATTCATGTACCTAAGCTTTTGTACAAGCTTCACATGGTTTACTCTATCAAATGCTTTCAAGAAATCAAAATATATACAAACAAGGGCCAGCCTATTGTTTATCATAACAGCCCAATCTTGATTCATTTTGACGAAAAGAAAATTAAAAATATGGTCCACTAGCAGTCTTTTTTTAAAAATGATACATAGGATAGATGATTGAGCTACAGGTCTGTAATTATCTGCATTTGACTTTAGACCCTTCTTATGTACAGGAGTTACGACTGTTTGCCGAAAATGTTTTGGCGCAATGCCATCCTCATAGGACCTACTGAATATAAAAAAAGGGGTTCAGCTATCACAGACGCTACATTTTTATAAAATATGGGTGGGATTAAATCAGGAGTGAAGCTGCATTTAGTGGGTAGTTGTTTAATTTTGGAAAGAATATTATATTCTAATATTTCCAAGTATGGACAGCTACCTCTCGAGACCACGTCGTTGGAAAAAACCTTCGGGAACTGAACCCCCTTGGGCATTATAAACCGAAGAAAAGAAGTCCTTATATGCATTTGCTTTAAAAGCGTCGTCTAAGCGGAATGTCCGATCTAGTTTTGAAGCCGCAATGTTTTCTTTTACCTTTAATCGTTTATTTGCATATCTAAAAAAATGACGTTGTGTTTTTAAAATCAAGACTAGATTCATTCATTATACGAGGTCTTCTAATTGCCTTCCTCAACTTTTTTCATACTGTACATTTGGCTCCTGATCAATCAGCCGTTCTAGATTGGTGGCATATTTACGTAAATTAGCAATATTCTTTGACTTGCCATTTCGTTTAGCATTCGGTTAGCTTGCCAAATCAAAGCAGTAATCCTAAAAAGTTTTGCGCAAATGAAAGCTACACATATCTCAGAATATGCTTAAGACTGCTCATTTAAATATCTGTTTTTTTTTATTTAAATACAGGTATAAAAGGGATATAAACATAAATTAATTCAATATAAATAGAGAATATGTGTGTATGTTTATGTGCATATGCACAGTGTGCCACCAAATTCAGCCAGCATAGTCTTTGCTTTAATAAAAATCTTTTAAACTGGCATTTAATAGCGTACTGGGGGTAAGGCATATCTTAGTTGAAAGTGACAGTGAGATTAATTTTTTGTAAAACAAATTGTGGAACAGCAAGACATTCCACTCAGGTGGCGAGATAATTCATAAGCGTCACCTTGTTGCTAATTTGCATCAGAAGGGCTAAATCAAACTAAATCAAACTACTAAATAGCGTTACCTTAGACGATTCATCGATGAGACTTTTGGTTAATTTCATTGAGCTGACAGAATGCCCGCTGCTGTTAACACCATTCGGAAGATGCTTAGAATAAAACATTTTTTAAGGATGTTGTTTTTAAGTTTCGGAAGATGACAAGCATATTTGAACGCGTGCGACAAATAGCGGTCCCTCTTTGGAGCAGGTCATTTAATGCAATAAATTGTTTACTTCGACCTTAAGTTATACGTTTAATAAGGCTAGACAAAGTTATAGTTATACGTAAGCACTTGTTTGCTAAACTTCCATCGTCAAACGTTGAGTACTTCTTAACTAGGAATCGAAGCACCATCAACTACTTCTACGATTATTAAAATCATATTTGTAAAGTTTACATTTTCTTACATGTATGTGTTTTATTACAGTAATGCAAACTTTAAAATTGAAGAACGCAAACGAAAAGAGACAGAAACTCGACTCTGGTAAAATTTGTTCAAAATTACTTGTTTATTTTACTCTTACTGCTGACGTTTGATGCTTTCCCACAATTTTCTTTCAACACGACTGTAATGACGACGGTATGTTCGCCTTGCAACTATCTTTGACCTTGACGCTCGTTATAAAGCGAAGTTTTGTTTCGGTAGTTTAGCAAAGTTGCCTCACGTTTTTTGTGGGTCTGCAACGGAGCTAGGGCAAAATTCGAATACAAGTATGTTGAACGTACGCGCGTGAATGTGTCCGCGTTTATGTGTCAGAACGTATGGCATTTATATTGACATTCTTTCGAGGCTCCGCAGAATGTTTTTGGGCATGTTGTACCATGTTCGTTTAAAAGCTGCCAGTAGGCGATTGTCTGTTGTTCCCCACAGATGACATGCTCAAGGCAAGATAATTTTGCATCCATTGCCAAGGTTTTTCTTCAATTGCCTAACGTTCGAAGCAGTGCCTTGGTGAATCACGAGTAAAAAGGAAATGCCGCGAGAAATAAGATGTCTGCGCCTTTACCTTTGAACATAGTCGATAATTTACTTCAAAACAAGTTGGCAGTACTTGTACTTATAATCAACCACCATTTTCAGTGAATCATTTTGATTGGGCGTACTAAGTTGTTCTGCGCTTTCTACAGTTATAGTACTTATTGCAACTAGGTGGTAGCGACTTATATCCAATTCTCCATACAAACTACGTGCACCTTTATACTGTAAATAGCTAGGCTGGATTAATGAAAGAACCAAAACTTGCGAGTCCGGAAGAACTTCCTTGTGTGTTTTGCGGTCTCGTTGAAGTAAAAATGCAATAGGATGGGATTTTATATTACTAAGGCATCAATATTTAAAAAACCCAATGTGATTCAGGTTGCGGAGCACACACTGCTACTACAGAATAAATGCTGCCGGAGTGTCGCATTCGTCTGAACCTCAAACGTTTTTATATAGATTCCTAGTCGTACTATGTCTGTGTTTCACATACGCGGCTGAAATTTCTCAGCCTCGACCCTGACGCGATTTCCCCCGGCAGCAGTAGACACAACTAGCCGGCTACCGACGGCAGTAGCCATTAGTTCAGATTATTTAGCATTAGCCATTAGTAGCCATTAGGCTGGTCAGAATCAACTTCTTTACTTTCATGACTAGTTCAAAAGTCTCTACTCCTTAGAGTTCTACACACACTAGCAACTAGTAGAAAATATAGAGGAAAAATAGAAAAAGAAAAAGGAACCCACAGAACTGTTCGTGTCACACGTCAACAACAAACGGATCGTTATCCTTGGATCTTAGTTGTGATCCTAATTGTAGTGACGTTGCCGAGAGTCTTTAAGCTAAGTCTTCTACTTCTACTATTGAAGCACAGAATAAGGTTCAATTAAGTGTAACTAATGTATTTGTGTGCACACACTGAGTATCAATATATTTATAGATTTATGCATACTATACTAATTACTCTAAACAACATGCGTCAATGTTTATGTTATAAATGTACATGTACTAAACGAAACCTAGTAGGTCCGTCTTTCAGGAAAAAGCTATTTTATCGGAACGTTATATAAGGCTTCCGTATTATCGCGTCAAATTGTCAATAGGGCAAGCGGGGCGGTGCATTAAAGTGAACCGCAAAAATATGTATTGTTGTTGGTTTCACATCGGACAATGCAAGAGGCTGCAATTGGGTGGAAACTGTATCTATTTGTGCGCTAATTATTTCCACCCAAATGTGCGCAGGATAAGAAAGAAGGAGTATAAACAAGAAACTACGCCGATGGAGGCCGAAATTTAAAGAAAGCTTTACTACTTTTTGTTTGTGAATAAAATTCTAAGTATTTTAAAAACAATTTCCTCTTGTGAGTCGCAGTGGTTGCGGTTTTAAAATAAAACAGTGTGGACCTGTTTTCGTAGGGCTGTGCAAAGTATCTTACGTTCTCAGTATAGACCTGGAATTAGTCAGCTTTGTGTTAGCAAATAGGTGCCCTAACGTGCGGTGCATCGTGCAATAGTTTGCAGTGCACGTCACAAAGGTCAGGCGAACTAAACCCCTTCTAAAATCTCTAGAAATCTGTTGCAGAAGGCCCGGCAGTTGTAGGAATATCCTGGAAGTGCGCACAAGGCAACGCCAACCGGGAGGTGGGACATCTGGGAGGCTCAGGTATGCGACGCACGCTAGTGGTGAAAGTAAATTAATACAAAAGAACTTTGCAGACACATTCACTTAAAGCCCTCAAAGTAGGGCCACACGTGCGCAAGGTTCCTCAAAATAAGGACGGGAACCTCATCTTTCAACTGGAGTAGCATCGAGTGTACATCATAAAGGCACTGGCACTATCCACACGAAAAAACAACAAAATGCAGGCCGACCACCAAAACTTGATGACGACCGCGCGGTAGCCCAGAATTAGATTAGTCCCGTCTTGGACGTAACGGCAAGGGGCCTGCTCGCCCACAAGGCCTTAAGGCTAAGATCGAAGAGGTGCGCCGCCTCCCGCGAGTAGTAACTAGAGGCTCCCCAACTGCTTTAATGCCAGAAACCGGGCCGAAGAGCCCTAGACTGCGAAGATACCAATCTTGCACGGAAAGTGTGTTTAGCATCCCGGAGCACATAGCTGAGGATTGCAAAGCGGAAGTACCGAGATGCCAGGAGATGGTAAGGAAAAACAAAACGAAGGTGATAAAGAGTAGGTACGACCGTTGCTCATAACGCGAAGGCAACTGGCCAAAATGTTAAACATATTTCAGGTTAACTTGGACCGCCTTTAAGAGTTTTAGGTTGCCCTAAAATGACATTTTTTAAAATAAAAAGGTTGCTGCTTCTGCTCTTCTTGAACGCCTTTAAAATGCTGAAGAGGAAGGGAGAGAGTAAAGAGTTACTGTCGGTGTAACGCGAGACTCGGTTCTGGAACCCATTTGCTGGAACCTGGCTTATGACGAGGTGCTAGACGTAAACGCAGGGCTCTCGGTCTACGCGGCGGATCTAGCCCTAATAGTCGCGGCACGGACCAACACAGTCAACAAAGCCTTTATGATGGTAGTTGAATAGCTTGACAGCAAATATCTGACGCTCGCACCTAATAAGCCAATATATCTATTAGAACAAATAAGGTCAAAGAAAGTTAACCTTGTGATGGGACTCTACTGAACAGAAAGCAGGAAAAGAATACGTTTTCGACATGGGGCTAATCGGAACGATACACAGCCGCCTTAAGCCCGGCGCGGATTACGTCGAGGAGTGGGGGGTGTTAGGAAATCGGCTCTCTATGCAGCGCATTGTTGGTCACATGACACTGCGGAATAGAGGGAGTCCCAGAAAAATTGGGTCGACTTAACAGACACCACGTTCGCGTGGTTTAAAGGTCTAGTGGGGTAGTACACGCAGGACTGTTAAGAAATTCCTAGATAACTTAGTCCATAATTAAAGCCTTCTAGCTAAATCTTTTCTAAACAGTCGGACAAAAACAATATTTTGACTGAAGCCCTTTTGGTCTTGAATAAGATACTACACGAGACCAACTAGCTTGAGAAGAAGGCGACATAATCCTGGAGGAAAACCTGGGTCTTATACAGTGATACTATATCGGCCTGGCAGGAAGAGTGGGCACATGTAACGCCTGAGGTGACCAAAAGGGGGAGCTGAACCAAGAGTCTAATATTGAACCTCTTTGACACGAGGTGTTGACCTGTAGGGCGTACGTCTCGGTTGGTCACGCTCAGTTTTCAAGCGATATAATTTGGCTAAGGAGGGCCACCAGCAATTGAGGATCATTAATTGGGAATTGATGATGGGAATCTCTTGACATTATGCCTGTCAGATTAAGGCAGCAGGCATCCTAGCTGGTCCTCCTAGGCCCGGGGATTAACCAAACGGTCCGAAATCAATGCACAGCTACCTTTTTGTTATGCAGTACGCCTTAACAGTGGCTTCCAACTGGCTGAATGAATATGGCTTCGAAAACAAACTGCGTGGATACAAATACTAAATATATATTGTGCACATAGAACAATAGGTATGCCAACTATGCATAAGATAAAAAAGAAATTACACAAAAACGAAACACCATGTGTACTAGTATGAGAAATTCACAAGATACCTTATCGCTGTAAAGATAAGGTTATGGAGGAATACCCTGTTTGTATGCATCTACTCGAACATAACATGTTTGCTTTCTAGCTTTGAAACAATATACGAGGTGTGTTCAAAAAGTATCGCGACTTTTGAATTTTCGCGGGTTACGTATATTCGAATTTCGATTTTTTGTGGCGTTATGTTGGTACTCATGTCTCTCACTTATGCCGACAAGCTCGGCCATTTTGACTGTGGCATACGGAGAAGCTACCTTGGACCGAAGCAACGTTTATCGGTGGTACAAAATGTTCTCAGAAGGCCGAGAAGATGTGAACGACGAAGAGCGTGCCGGACGCCCGAGCACTTCAACAACAGACGAAAAAATTAATGAAGTGGAGAAAATGGTATTGGCCAATCGTCGAATCACCGTTAGAGAAGTTGCTGAGGACCTAAACATATCGATTGGCTCGTGCCATTCGATTTTTATCAATGATTTGGGCATGAGACGGGTCGCCGCGAAATTCGTACCAAAATTGCTCAATTGCGACCAAAAACAGCATCGCATGAACATTGCTAATGAGATGTTGGACTCTGTCCGCGACGACCCAAATTTGCTCCAGAGGGTCATAACTGGTGACGAATCGTGGGTATATGGTTATGACGTGGAAACCAAAGCTCAATCATCTCAATGGAAGCTGCCGCACGAACCAAGACCGAAAAAAAGCGCGCCAAGTTCGGTCGAATGTGAAAGTTTTGCTGACAGTTTTCTTCGATTGCAGGGGCGTGGTGCATCATGAGTTCTTGCCACAGGGTAGAACGGTCAATAAGGAATATTACCTGCAAGTTATGCGCAATTTGCGCGAAGCAATCCGCCAGAAACGCCCGGCTTTGTGGAAGAACAAAAATTGGCTTTTGCACGACGATAACGCCCCTGCTCACACATCGTTGCTTGTGCGCGAGTTTTTGGCCAAAAACAACACACTAATGATGCCGCAGCCACCGTATTCCCCAGATCTGGCCCCCTGTGACTTTTTCTTGTTCCCTAAACTGAAGAGGCCCATGAAAGGACGACGTTACGCTACGCTTGACGAGATAAAGACGGCATCGAAGGAGGAGCTGAACAAGATTTAAAAAAATGTTTTTTTGAAGTGCTTCGAAGATTGGAAAAACCGTTGGCACAAGTGTATCATATCTCATGGGGATTACTTTGAAGGGGACAAAATAGATATTCATGAATAAATGAATATTTTTTGAAAAAACACAAAAGTCGCGATACTTTTTGAACACACCTCGTACATACACAAGCAATAAGTTTAAAATTATCTTTTGCATTCGAATAGAGCAATGCCTAGTGTATGCCTCTACATATTTAACATATGCTCGATTGTTTGCTCTCTAAATGTAAAATAATACAAATTTGCTAAACCAAAATATTTAATACATCAATGTGCATAATTCCTCCCATATACGTATTTATTGCTTTGTACTGCAAAATGCAAACATATAAAGAACGTCTCAATGCAATCAACAACGTAAAACACGTTTCGATACAATCAAATACGTCCTCAAAAAGTAAACTGACGCAACAAATTTACACATTTTTAATTGTTAGTCATTATTTTGCAAATGCTGGAACGTGGGAGTCGTTGAATCGAAATACTTACGGCAATAGATTGCCGAGCATAAATCAATGCGCGGCAAATCACTGTTTTCTTCATGTACTAACTATACGATGTAGTGAGTAACGTCATGGACATGTTATGTAGCTTGTCAACTGAATATGAATCAATCGTTCTCCGTTTCAATCCAGAGTTTACCAAAGATATATTTCCAATAACAAGGATCCACCTACAACAAGTCAGGACGGCCGCTTCATTTTGTTGACTGTTTTGCGGAATCGACGATTTACTACTGCGCAGTTAAAGTAACGGTTCCGGATTGCTCTCTGAACAACTGTCTGTGAGCGTACTGTGAGGCAAAGACTGCTTAACAGTTTTCGCCTCACAGTACGCTCAAAGACCTTCTTTTCAGACCTTCGGACCAGCTTTACATTAAAAACTCACCGTCGAGAGCTCACCGGCAAGCACATTGGCGAATTGCGCGAGATGACAAAAATTGGACCGCCGACGAATGGCAGGCCGTTATGTGCTCGTACGAAACCACGGTTTTCTCTACGCAATAAGCGATCGACAGGAAATAATGTACCGACGACGAGGAGGTGCAATATGCTTGTAGACAGAAGAACTGAACCGCACAGGTCACCTAGAAAGTCCCCTAAGCCAACATTCTCATAAATGAAGAAAAATGTTTAGCTAAACTATACCCCGCTGCGATTGTTCAGGGTTGCCTCGCAGAGACTTGTGTTAAATAAATAAAGTTGCCAGCATGTTTTCCTGAGCCGAATCCCTTCGGATAAATATGGGAGATGCTGAAACGACGAGTTAAAGCAAGAACTTCAGCTTCAGCCATACTTTCAAAGCTCACGCATTCTACGCGCAACGAGTGGATTTATATCCGACAGCAATTAACTAATGAGTAGGTTCGATTAATGTCACATCGAAAGGCGACTGTCCTCATGGTACGTAGGGGTAATACACTAAATGACACCAATAAATTGTATGAATCTTACAGCTAAGGAGTTCAATCATACGTCTGTCTTAGAGCGAAAGCTGTTTCCAGTGGTATATATCTATTTTTTAGCATATTTCACCTAAATATTATTTTTTAACTATATTCTTACGCAAAACGTAGTCGTGTTCGAAAGCCGATTTAATATTTTTGATAATATTGTCGCTTTTAAAATGACGCGAGTGTTTTGGGTAAATAAAATATGCTTGTAGTCCGATTTGATGGGTGATGAATTTTTTGTCCCGACGTGCATATATGTTGTTTAACTTTAACGTAAATTAAAAGCGTGTCTAACTGCCGCTAAATGTCATGTACGCAACATTCTAATGATGTGACCTTTTAATTCATTAAAAAATAATAAATTATAGTAAAACGCTGAGCTTTAAACTATTGATGCTCTTCTCCACATTATGCGGTTAAATATTTCGTATATAATTACTTTTGCACTACAATATAGTTTGGCCATTTGCATGAGGTGCATGAGGTTTGATTGTTTTATGTGTATGTAATAGTTAAAATCAAACATCCAATATAGCGGCAGCACTTTTCCTGATCCTTGTTTCTTTTTATATCTTCCTAAATTTGCAAACTCAAAGGTGAACATAGACACAGTAATACCTATGACCCATAAAGACTCCTACAATCAGTCGCTGTGCTGCCGACAAATACAGTCAACAACTATACTGTGACAACACACCTACCGTTCGCAGACTCATTTTTAAAGAGGTTGCTTTTAAGCCCAGACCAATCTTCGTCCCTTACGAGCTTAGAATTGCCATGCAACCTATCTTCAATGCACCGAGGGCCGCACATGTTGAGATATCTAGAGTTTCCGTAGCAGTGTTTATGGCAGCGTCGCCGATTGACTCTCAGCGGAATATGGTTTACACTCTGTTTTCAATTAGCATAGCTCAAAAAAAATTCGCTTAACATTGGAGATCGAACCGGTGACCCCCCCCCCCCTGTAGATAACACCCACGAATAGCGCACTAGTCTCCTAGACCACCTTTAGCAAGATCCTCAAAAAGAACATTCAAATCGGCAAGGAAGTCCGAAAGCACAAACGTTTAACGACTAATTCAGTGCCCCCAAAAACGGGCACTTTGTAGTACAAGCCTGACGATATCACTTTGTAGTAAAAAGCTTGAAGATATCTCGATTATGGTCGGCCGCGAATGTCAGCTCATTATCAACCCGGGAAGTCATCAGTCATCAAACAGCAGCGGCATCAGCAACGTCAACAGAACCAACTTGTGTCAACAAAGCTGCCAGCGCAAAGGCTGCGCCGCCCAGAGTTTACCAGCATCGAACCACACGACCACCTCAAGTCGGGCACGTAGTCGACGTGACCACACAAGACACACATCCTTAGTAAAAAGAAGTGTGCAATGCGTGCCACGGAAGGTAACGAATCAGATGACACATCTAAAGGCTGTTAAACTTTGAATTCGGTACGCGACGCGTCAGAACGACTGAGTCGGTTGACTGACGCGCTGTTTGTGAGTCGACTGCAGTCGAGCGCACTTAGCTGAGGTGCAAAACGAGTCTGCATGCGTAGAATCCCTAGAGCCGATAGAACGGAGTAGAGACTACTAAACTCGCGAAACTCGTAATATGGATATTGTTATTATTATTACTAGCCACACGAATTACGAAACTAAAGCGATTAGTAAAGCGACCCGAACGTGTTACGGTAGCTGTCATGCCCGAAATGCTCACAAATTCCACAAATTACTTGATTCCTCCGTGCGTGTCCGGAACGGACATACGGCGGGCCCTGCCGAGATTAGTTAAAAACAAAAACATTATTTGAAAAGCCCTTTAAAGCTGGAACGATAAACGGACGACACGTAAAACGCGTAAACGAACCATGGTTACTTTCGCCAAAGAGACAAATATCACGAAAGCCTCTAATTATCGATACTGAATGAACAGCTCTTTTTTAAACAACTGCTATCAAACACGCTACCAGAAAGAGATACAACGAACGATTGTATAGCGCTTACACTTATAGCACACGAAACCAGTAAGTAGTTTTATCTGAATGAAATATGACATCATATAATATATATATATATATATATATATATATATATATATATATATATATATATATATATCATTTAACGATGCCTTCACTTTTTGAATGTGTATACATTTTATAAATAAAATAGATCATTCATCTTGTTAATAATGGTCATCATATACAGGTATCAGTCAATCAAATCTTTAAAATTTGTTTGCAGCAACGTGTGTGCCATAGTTTGTAACTGGATTTTCTCGATTTTTATCCATGTTCCTATGCAATTAAGTGATATTCGACGTCTTTTCTGCCTTGCGATATGTATGTAAATACAAAGAGAGAGATAAAGGGAAATACCACTAAGCAGAAAAAGCGTATATAAAGCGGGACTATTCAAGTTCAACCAGGTCGTCTATGTGCTGCATAGACGATCTGGTGAAAGGTTGTGTTTGGTCTAATTAACACCTTACCTGCGTCCATGTTTAGAATGAAGAAGAATGAACTGACCGAGAAGCGGCTCATAACGATCTCCAAAGGGACGCAGTCAAACACTGTTTGGTAGTCGCATGGGACGCAGTCAAACGCTGTTTGGAAACCAATAAAAGCCTTGTGCGTCACCTAGCCGTTTTGCTTACGATGTCCGTCCGGGCTTCCATATAGACTACCGCCGTTGTCGACCGGCCAGACAGAAATCCATGTTGCTCCGCTGTCACTTTATTAATAGCAGTCTTCTACAGCCTCGCTTCGATTAACGATGTGAGCGTTTTGCCAGAACGCTCGTAAAAGCGATATTCCGGTAGTTTATTGGGTCTACCGCGTCGTCTGGCTCTAGTATATGGATTGGATGTAGCTAGCCCTTCCTTCTCCTAATCACCAGGAATGTTTCCTTGGCGGACACAGTCGGTATGGCTTGGGTAATAATAAGACGACGACGTCGATATTTGCCATACTGAGGCGTTTGTAGGAAACTACGTCGGACTATGTCGTTTTCGGTTAGGATTTGTTAGAACCCCGTACTTCGTGAAGCTTCTGACTGGCCAGGGTGACGTTCATATTAACACACGCTTGTATACTTTGTTCCTAGTTATTGTCGTTCATTAGGGAGTTTAACAGGACTGGTCTTTTGGGAATCAGCGACCAGAGTTTTTCTACGCGATTCCAGACATGCAAAATGTGTTGATGTAAGCCCTTAAATCGCCGCTCCAGTTCTTTCGTTACGTCTCTGAAACGCTAGCTCACCTCTAGGAAGCTAACGGAGAGCAGTTGATGCCGTCTCCGTGTTACTGCAGATCGCATAATTCAGTCTCGGCACTCTCTGTGCACTCATGCGTCTGTCACATCTCCTCCTCTCTTAGTGAACTCCGTACCAAATCGTGCTCTCAGCGTAGTTCTCTGCCATCATCTAATCCATGCGCCGATTCTAGAACCTGTTCAAGTGCGTTGTATTTGCATTTCAAAAGCGGCTGATTCGGCTGATATTGTTCATGCTGTAGCTTGTTAATTGTCTCTCAGTTAGAGTCTAACAATAGGACAACACTAATTTGATTTGAGCTGAGACACGGCGAGTGCGATTGTAGTGCTCCCGCACGTCCTGTAACTATTGAGACTTTTGCAGTGACCCTACCGGCGGTACACGTAATGTAATGCTGTTTCATCATTCCACTGGCGTTAGCATCGTTGTCCACCCAGTCGAGCTTCGTTGCGTGGCCAAGGCCCGAACCTCAGGGTAGTTTCGCCGAACAACCGGAGCGGAACCGAATTCCCTATGGCAAAAAGGGGGCGGACTGCCAGGTCTAACAGCGTCAACTTACGCGTCGTAGCTGTTGTTCTACGCCTGATTAAAGCCGGCCAACTTTACCTTGATGTCAACTTCGACTTTGATAATGTTTCATACGTAGCCTTTCTATGAGCACGTTAGCTGAGTAAGCAGCCAGCCTTGTCTGAAAAATTTATGATTTTGGGGTAATGGTCGGAGACGTCGGCAACGTGCCAAGAACCGCGCGAGCTGAGTAGTGGTGCACCCTGGGCCGTGTGAAACTGCTTCTTGTCTGTCTGCGAACTTCACGACGGATAGATAGCATAGATAGCCCGCCCGTTTTTTAAATGCCATCTGGCCTCAAACCTCGCCGGGCACCTATTTGTAACGACTAATTCAAAGCCACTGATGGAGTAGGAAGCCTAATCGCTGATAATTAGTTAGCCACGTTTACTACAGCTGTATCAAAAGAAGCTCAGAGTTCCTTGAGAAAAATCGCTTAGGATTCTAAACCCTCGTCCATCACCTCCCTACGGGCTTCGTATCACGTAAGGCATATCTTCAATGCACCGAGGGCCGTACATGTTAAGATGTATAGGGCTTTCCCAAAAATTCGTGTGGCAGCATGACCGCGGACTCTCAGCTGTAAGGTTTATCATAAATTCTCAGTGAGCATTGCTCAAGGAAGATTCGATCAACGACGGAAATTGAACCGGCCACACCGCAATAGATGATGACAACTATGACTAGTGCACTCGCCCCCCTAGATCAGGCCGCCACTCCAGAAAAATATTGAACGATTGAAACTGAGCAGATTTCGTTTGCGCTTTTGTAGCCGCATTTAAGTTGATAAATGCTGGGCTGCTAGACCTAAGCCTGATATTATCCCAAATTGGCCATATCGATTACCTACAAAAAGAACAACATTCAAAAAATGCGTTGACAAGGGAGACTAATAATACGCGTCTTCTTAGATAAAGGAAAATCTAAAACCTCCGCATTCGGAGACACAACGCTCAAAGCTGTCCTGTTGTGTTTTAATGGTGACACAATGTCGAGTCACTTAGTCGCTCGGAGTTCCGAGAAGCTGAGCTAAGCTGGCACGTTTCTAGGCAGAAGCGTGCAATGCGGCTGCTTAGTTGTTTTATCTTCCGAGCAATATTTCTTCTTAAGGAGAGTCGTTGATTCAGGTCGATGTACTTCGAAGTCGGGCGAGGTTTCTACAGCCACTGATCTCACTGACTGTGGACAGCAGCGCAGCATAGACAGGTTGCGGCAAAGCAGTTGTTTCACGAGGCGAGGTTTGAGATACCGTCTCGGGAATTGGAGGAAGCAGTTTTCCTCGACGAGATTTGCCTCTTAATGACCTGATATCGGTTGCTCCGCGGGATACTCAAAGCCGACCTGCTGCAAATAACGGCATTCTATCAGCGCGTTGCGTGTCGTTATTTCAAGCACTCAAAGGGTTCGGGACATTAAATGCGATGTCTGGGATGTAACAATGACGTTCATACATAGAGCTCGCAGTTTGTCTTGCTCTATTAAGCGTGTTACTCGCGTCTCATATTTGGCATGACAAGTAACTCTTAAATGTGCGTAACGAAGCAACCGTCAGCCATTACACACACTCATGTTGTTACGCTCAAATACGTTAGCCATGTCACAAACGGTTTCAGCGACGACTGTGCATATTCTGGCAACCAGATCATCAAGTTACTAACCGGACGTCTCATAGATGATGCGCCTTCTGTGACCCCAAAGAAAAAGTCGAGACTCGACAGGAGGGCGATCGCGACTGCCAGCGCGCGGGTCTAATGTGGGGTCTCGTTGATCCACTAGTAAAATATTCTTTTTTAAATTGGGAGGGGGGCGGCTAACAGTGACTAACACATTTCCATTTAACCCGGGTTCACCCCTCACCACCTAAAGCTCGAAAATGCGCGGCAATTCTTTTTACCCTTACTAGCGTGATCATTCTGTGCAGCAAATACGCCATCTCGATGTGCAAACAAAGACTCATTCGTAAAGAGTACATCAGGTTGCCAGTATATAAACGGCACTGTTTTGACACGTGCCTAAAATATCTGAATGCGAGCAGTAATCTCATTGCAATTGTTATCGAACGTTTAGAATTGCTGACGGTCGCTCCTTCAAGTACACCTTGTAATATAATAAAAAGTTTACGTCATCTCGTAATAGGTACACGTTGGATATGCTGCATCAAATGAGACAACATTTTACGAGATGCATGCACTCACCTTTGTCATGTTCACTGTTTAATCTTGGCAATCGAAAATCGAACGCTACTAAATTGGATACAAAAATGTTGTAACATTAGGCTGGTATGTAAGATACATTCAAATGTGTGGTGGACTTCCTACGAGGGAGGCATAGTGACTCCGAATGAAGCCTTGAACAACGTCCGACGAATTCACCACCAATGTCCCGTATCGTCGATTCAAAGACAACCGCGATGAGATACACAATATATTACAATAGGAGATTGATTTACTATACAGGAGCAAAAAGTAGGACCCTGGCAAACACACCCACTCTTATCGAAAATACCGGAAGTTCAATCGTGGCCTTGGAGACCAAAAAGGGCCTAATGCATTATGTAGCCCGAAAAAGATCTAAATTATAGACATCGGAAAAGAGCAACAAGAAGCCTAGACGGTGAAGCTGACTGTTACACATATCAGTTTTTATCAACCGGTTCGGCCGGGAATCCGGCTGCGAAAAATCAAACATCATCAACGTTATTGTCATTGGAATATCTACTCCGCAAATATTCTTCAGGAGCAAGTAGGACACAGGGCTTTTATTGACAAGCCAGATGCACACATATTTTATAGAACAAAGTGAATATATATATATATATATATATATATATATATATATATATATATATATAATTATGCGTTTTTGTAGCTAGTTGTATCTTGCTTTTCGTATATGACTCGCTCTTTTAATAGTTATTCCCGTCAACATTGTAACACATATAGGTAGGTACTCAGCAGTCAACTTGTATAGCCATGTAGCCACATTTAGCGTACTCATACTGGACTTACTTGGGCTTTGGCCAGTAGAGGGATGTGACAACAGGACAACACTCAACTCGATTTAACAATCAGTGATTAAGAAATAAGTCTACCCGAGCAGGATTCGACCGTACGGATATAGACATAATTAGTGAATATTATATATACATATGTATATGTATGTATATATATATATATATATATATATATATATATATATATATATATATATATATATATATATATATATCCTTCTTGGCGCACCGGTTCTGCCCTCTGCGCTGCCGGGACAACTCGACCCCTTGATGGACAGATTGTGGGCGATGCAGGAACGTCTACCGCTTGTTGGAGCCCACCAGGGACTCTACCTGCTTCGCTCGTCGTTCTCCGCGTGCCGCATCGTACATATTTTACGGTCCATAGACTGCTCAGGCGATTTGAACCATCTTCTCCAACCATTCGACGACCAGGTGGTGGAGGCCCTACAGACGGTGCTGAGTCTAAACTTACGACCACGAGAGGTGCGCCAGGCGGCCCTCCCCACGTCCATGGGCGGCCTTGGTCTCCCCTCAGCTCGATCCTTGGCGGGCCCGGCCGTGGCTGCCTCGATGCATGCTACGTCGGATAATGTCCAGCGCCTGCTCCCGCCGGCGGCTCAGGCAATGTTCGAGGCGGCTCGTGACGATATAGCGACTGGACTTCAAGCTTCATCGCCTGGTCCCGATAGACTAGCCTGCCAGAGGGCCTGGGCCGAGAAGGCTCACGAAGCTTCGCTTAGTTCGCTGCTTGAAGAATGCAGGGATGACCAGGACAAGACACGCCTTTTAGCTATCGCTCGCCCAGGAGCAAGCGACTGGTTGCATGCACTACCCGCTGACTCACTGGGTACCCGCCTTGATGACCAATCCACCCGGATATGCGTTGGCCTTAGATTGGGGGCTGATTTAATTGAGCCACACAGATGCTCTTGTGGCGAGCCCGTTGGGCGACTCGCCAGGCACGGCCTGTCTTGCGCTCACGCAGCGGGCCGGCGCCCAAGACACACTGCCCTCAATGAAATGCTTGCAAGATCGCTGCGGAGGGCGGGGATTCCGTGCGTCCTGGAACCACCTGGGCTTTCAAGAGACGACGGTAAGCGCCCCGACGGTATGACTTTGATACCCTTTTATAAGGGTTGTTCCCTGGTGTGGGATGCGACGGTGACCGACTCTCTGACCCCTTCCCTTGTCATCCCGGCGCGTCCCGCCCGGGGACTGCCGTTACGCGAGCTAAGACCTCAAATATGAGAAAGTATGCGGACCTAAGTCGGGCGCACCACTTTTCGCCATTCGAGTTCGAGACGATAGGTGGCCCTGGTCCCCTCACGGTAACATTGATCTCTCGGGTTGGCGACGCATTACGGCAGGCGACAATGGACAAGAGGGCGCACGCCTTCTTCTCCCAGCGACTGTCCCTGGAGATCCAAAGAGGTAACGCGACCTCAGTGCTCGGAACTATGAGAGACTAGATGGACCCGGACCTTCGTGCCAGGGGGCAGGCAGGACTTCCTCACGGGCATGAGCGATAGAGCGACTACGGCGCGCAGAAGGAGCAACTAAGTCGACGAGCAGCAACGCCGTGAAGCATTTTATGTATTCTTCTAAATTATAAGCAAGCTGAATAAATATATATATTATATATATATATATATATAATATATATATATATATATATAATATATATAAATATATATATAAATATATATAATATATATATATATATATATATATATATATATATATATATATATATATATATATATATATATATATATATAAATATATATATATATATATATATATAGCCTGTGAATACCTACGTCAAACTAAACCTGCGTCGAGAGGTCCAAATAGACACACGATTTCGTGTCGTAACCGTTAGCCGCTTGGCGACATATCTCTATCCGTGACCATCGTGAAATATCCGTCCGTCAATCATCTTCTGCGATGAGCTCGCAGCGTTACAGAGCCTCGGAGTTCGACGACGTTCAGCCAGCCAGCCAGCTGCTGACTGGCTAAAGCCCTCGCCGACTCTTCGAGACAAAACCGAGACAACACCACAATGTCGGAAAGTTTGCTTCGCCGCCGTATTGCAACGCGTGTCGTAATCATTTCCACCTCCACGGCATCGCGGAAGCAGATCTCGCTCTTGTTCGCACTTGCCCCGCTTGTCTATGTCTATCTATCTATCTACGTACGTACTTCACTGTCTGCCTTCACTGTCGTCTCTCGTCGTTGCGAGCGTGAGTCTGCGTCAGTGTGCGACGAATCTTCTTCGCCTTCAAGGAGACAGAACAGCCACCGAGTGGACACTGACAGACGGGCGGACAGACAGACAGAGAGACAGAGAGACATAGAGACAGAGAGACATAGAGACATAGAGACATAGAGACAGAGAGACAGAGACATAGAGACAGGCAGGCAGGAAAGCAGGCAGACTCACCGACAGACCGCGATCATATCTGGCCGCACCACCGCGCTTTTCGTCAAGCCATCAACTTACTTGAACGTCTGCCCGTCATGAAGGCGGCTTTAATTAAATTCGTTCGGGCGACAACAACTCGCTAGCTGGCTGGCTGGCTCCCTTCTTCCCTGGTGGTTGCTGGTCCTCTCTCAATTGAGAAGAACGAGGAGGAACTCCACTCCCACTCCCACTCCTTCCGCCGTACTCCTCCGTGCGACGAGAGTACGGCGAAGGAGAGTGCACACTGTGAGAGTGAAAGCAAGCAGAGTGAAAGCCGTTCGTCCGGATGCGTCCGTAATCACCTGCCCGAACCCGATGTCAACGTCGTGAACTTCTCGGTCAGCCGCGGATCAACTTCGGATAAAGCTTTCGGCGGCGGCGGCTTCCCTCTACCTCTCGTTTTGTCGTCGTCTCGTTCTCTGTCGATTCCTTTTCTGTGTGTCGTGCCATCTGTCTTCTTTTGGCGTACGTAAGCTCCTATTATAGTTCCAAGTCGTGCTAGCGCCATCACGATGATGATAACCGAACGTGTATGTGTGTGTATGTATGTATGTATATATATATATATATTTTTTTTTTTTTACAGGGGCCAGAAACAAAAATGCATAACGCACACCCTTTGGTCTGGGTAGTGTGTGACACTCAAACCCACTAAAAACCTGGAGACCTCTTAACCTATATAACCGGGATACTTGTGGTATTACTTCAGTGCATGTAGGGAGTATATATATATATATATATATATATATATATATATATAGACGATTGTAGTTTTAATGCATATTTGCGACTTCGGCGTTGCTCATCCACTTTATAATGAATGTTTTGTGTCTAATTCCTGCAACCAAAATTGATTTAGATTGGCTCTAAAGCTAAACATACAGCAGTACTGCTGTGGTCCATCACTGCCATCAATTTGCTTTGCAGGGTACACAGCATTTTTCTCGAGCGGCTCACCTTGCTCTATCCCATTTGAGTTCCTCTCAAAAAGCAGCAAAAGTACTGTGCGCAGATTATTCCAGTGCTTTGTACAAACACACTTTTAATCTATTGGCAATGTCTGACTCGAAAAAGACCGATGTTGCCAACCGCACTATCGAGCTTTGTGCAGATATTTATGGAGCGAACAGTTAGCTAATACAGGCGTCTGGTAGAAGGCGACTTAGGCCTGCCCAGAGAAACTCACAGACAAATAAATGAGGTATTGGCAGGTAAGCCTTGGAGCCCCCGTACTATCATTACCCAAGTAAGGCTATGTGTAAATACAATAATTCTTCTGTGCACACGTTCTCGGGAACAATTGTAGCTTAATTTTTATTCCTTAATAAATGATGATGAAAACCTTAGGCAAAAAATAATTCTTCTTAAAAATGCCAACATTATTGGCGGCATTACGGGCATCTGCGATCCAGATGAGCTTTTCTAACCAGATGACCATGCAGTGGCCTAAATAGATTTGCTTGTGTTGTCATACTATTATCGTACGCACATTCGATGATATATCGGGCTATAAGTACGTGACGCTACTCTATGGTGACTCGTTGGGCAACAGACGACAATCGACAGACTCGCCGCCGAAGTTCTGTATGTGGTGTAACAGCTTTGTCATTCAGCTTTGTCATTGTAGGGAGACCATGCAACGGTTTCAGTTGTGCATCATTGCCCATCATTCTCCAGCTATCCGTCGCAATCAGTCTCCGCGCTAAATTACTACCCTTGTCAGCGTTGTCGCCGTAGGCGTGAATGCCTTCCACTAATCCATAAAAGAGACTCTCTCTTCGTACTTTTTACGATCGAGACGAATCACCGCACGCTACTTGAAGGCTTGTCTGCGGAGGCTGATTTTCTCGCATCTGGAGACAAATTTACAAAATGTCCTGTACAGGGTTTTTTTGTTGTCAATAAACCCGTAACGCGTGTGTGTTAATGCAACAAACACCTCTATTGATTGACTGTACATAAGTGAGACAGATAAAGGGCGGAAGAGGAAAGGATCGAGAAAAGGACAACAATAACAGCATTCTACCCTTATTTTCGGCTCAAAAAGCGTCAAATCGCTTTTTGCTTACACTTGACACTAAAAGTACAGCTGCTATAGCTGATGGTGTGATGACATTTTTCTTTCAGCGGTTCCTTAAATAAATACAAAAAAAATTGCGTGATATTTGCGCTGGTATTACGCATTACCGGCCATTGATTTGATTGGCTCACTAGGCCTGACTTTATTGATACGATATCGATGCAGTAACGTCGTATTAAAGCCAACCATTGTGGTTTCGTGCGAAATAGACGCAGTAGCTTTCCAGTAGCTCCACAATACAATCAGTAGTTTGCTTTACACACAAACAAAGCTAAATCACAACTCCTAACCGTATAGCCGTAGCGAGACTCGCACAGATGAAGTCTTTGAAGTTTCGTGGGGCAAGGGTTATGAAGTCAAGTTAGGTCGTCAAAAATAGGTGATATTTGCCTTCTGTCTTAACAAAACCGATCGACTTATTCAGTTGAGGATGTTTATCTAACAGCATCTAGCATCTAAACATAGCCCCGTTGTCCTTGATATCTGCTATCTCGCCCCTTCGGTAGCGTGCATGACTATCCCTTTTGACCCTATCCCTTCGCGTTCTATCTAGCCGGCGGCAATAACTTGTATAACTTACGTCAAAAATAGCATAATATAAAATCATCTTTGTTATTACCTAAAAGTTTATGCACAATATATATGTGCTTGTTTTTTATAGTTATATTTACCAATTTTATGTTGGTAACTTTCTGAATATGTAGTATTCGTGCTAATGGCTTTGAATATTATCATATTAGTATCATGGTGTCATTACATGCACTATTTACAAACATCCTTGTCTGTCGTTTTTTATTCTATTCATTGGATAATCACAATCGATATATTGCTACCTTATTATCTCAATGGTTTGATTTAGCGG
Source organism: Dermanyssus gallinae (assembly GCA_003439945.1). Taxonomy (NCBI): domain Eukaryota; kingdom Metazoa; phylum Arthropoda; class Arachnida; order Mesostigmata; family Dermanyssidae; genus Dermanyssus; species Dermanyssus gallinae. Next base: position 35,161 of record QVRM01005035.1, read on the forward strand.
ATGTGTTCTACTTGGCTCATAATAATCTATGCCGGTGGCCTACCCTGCGTTTGATTTTATTTGTCCCTTGCCATAAATATCACCGAAATCTAACATCTCGGACAAGGACCTTATTTTTACTTGTTCTAGGTCATTCTATTTGCACAACCTGTTCTATGAATTCCTCCTTTATATCATACGTTCTACGCCAAGCACTTTTAATTTTCGAGTATCTGGCCATCAGTATTCGACTTCTATTATTTGTAGGCTATCGTATCGTCTAACTTTATGTTCAAGAGAATTCATCCGTTTATTCAATTTGCTTATAAATTTCCCAGTCAGTTTTTGGTTGTCTGTCGGCAGTTTGGCCGCCCATTTTTATTCGTCGTTACCCGCAACTACAAATGTTGTGGCCTATTTTATTAGATTTTTTATGATGTTTTAATTAAATAAGTTAGGCGGCTTACATAAAATATCTTTGCTTGTGCATTCCTTGCTAAATAGTTGGAAACTCCGAACTTTGATCAAGAGTGAAAACTGCACGTTGTACTGTGTCCCGACTCCTTATCGTGCTTGCCTTTAAACTCGCAATAGCATCAGCGCGTGCCAACTTTGGCACAATCATGCTTTCCTAAAGCTTTTTAGTCCCCATGAACCCGTTGCAGCTCCACAAAATCTTCTTACTTATAACATTTTGTTTATTTTCTGCTCGTTTATTTTTCTTATTGCATGCTCGGTTTTAAAAATATTTGGCGTGGTTTTCTTAAACTCCCAAGTATTTGTATTTTTATATTCAATTTCTTTTCCCTGTATATTTAGCGGTATCTCACTGGTATCTCTGAAAAAATCAGATTTGCACATTTCTTTTCGCTCTGCTATTTTCCAATCTTTTCCGCTGGTCCTCCGCATATTATTCGCTAAAATCACTATGTCGCCCACAGACAACATGACGCACACGATCGGAAAGATACTATTTCATCATTTGATGTGCATACTAATTTAAAGCCCGGATCCGATTCATAAAACTGTTGTGCAAAAACAGTAACGCAGAAGTGGCGCCGAACAGGAGCATCCTTACCGAAGCCCTCTCTTTAATATGTAGAGCTCTGATGTGTTATTTCTTCTTAATAACGAACATAAAAATCCTGTAGTACATTTTTTGTTAATTTACTGACCTATTCTAGTCCTGGTTCACCTTCTAATATCTTGTCGCAAAGAGTGCCTCTAGCGGCCGTATCCTAGGCGTATCAAATAACTAAGCTATGGTCATATTAATTTATTCTATTCCAGCTGGTCTTGCAGCCTGATTTTAAGGTTGGCAGCTAATATTCTGTTTACAATGATTGCTACCGTTATTGATCTATTGGACAATGCAGTATATTCCGCACCTAGTTTATGTATGCAGGCAACTCAAACGGCTAACTATTCTTGATGGATATCCTCTCCAGCGAGATATTCCTAATTAAAAACTATCCTATCCTCTTCATATATAATTCTGTCGTCTCTTTATTTAATAACCTATTCGGTCTCTTCTTTAGTCATGCGCCTGCACGTATCCGCTTATCGCACATATACTTCTTGATTTTATATTTCATATATGAGCATTAAACATAGTACTTTGTGTTTCATTTATCTCATGTTGTGCTACACTCTTCACCTCCACTGTTCTAGCTATTTTATACTTACCCCCCCCCCTCTTTGAAAAGTAAATCAACACTAGAAACAATGTCACCTGTAACGCTTTGGGAGCAACTGAATGAGCAAGCACCTCAGAAACCTATTCTGGACGTTTTTTTCTAAATTTAACCAGACGGGGTTTCCAGACAGAAGAGCAATATGTGAATTTACGAAAATCATAGATTTGTAAAAGCTAGTGTTAGCGTGAGGGTTTGTTAAATAATGCAGCGGAGGGTGGTATAAAAGGGGCGAAACCCTGTCTCTGCAACATTCATAATGCGGACATTAGGTTAGGTGTAATTTACAACCCCTAGGTCGCGTTAATTTTATAGTTGAGGTCAAGGACGGCATATTTCAATACTATTTATGTCCAAAACAAAAATCGTGCACAGAAAATGGGATAAACATCCCCTTAAGGGCACACCAAACAATCAGAAATAAGAGATACATTATTGTCGGACGGGGCCCACAAGTTAGCATCAAGCGTACATAAGATGTGACTGTTGGTTTACAAAACATTAAATTCTTCAATTTGTTATACTTAAAAAATTATATTTGGTACGGTAACCTTTGCGACATGCAGCTTCTGTACTACTCTCTGAGGTTTTGTGGCCTTTTTGGGAGCTCGCTAAATAGTACGTACGTTAGTGGTGTACTCATGTCTGTTCACGATGGGAACTGTCGGCAAAACTATAGTGGTATGGGCCTTGACGTCATAGATAGTAGGAACCGTAACTTTTACTTGCGGCGACTTTATCTATCCAGTAGGTGCAAGCAAAAACGGGCACAGACAATGATGCTAGCATCACAAGATATATGATTTTGTTCGTATGTTCTCAAATGCGCGCGTACAGTCCTTCGGTCAATAGCAACTAATTAGCTAAAAAATCTCGCAAAGAAGGTGCACTTGCTCAAAACTTCTTACTCGTTTTACGCCAGACTTTCGGAAACTGTCGGATAAAGTTGCTGTAGCACTATATTCAGCAGCACTAAATCGAAGAAATGCCATGCAATCCGGGTTTAATGGGTGATTACATGGGCGATTACTTTGCCATTCAATTAGGGCGAGAAGCCGCTTCTTGTATGTATTATGGACAAACCGCGCGCCGAGGGTGAAGGTGCTTCGGCTGCGTATGCTTGTGACGCAGCCACTTAATCAGTTCTTTGGAAAGTGGCAACGCAGAGTGGCAGCGACGGAGGTAAGAGCGCTCGGCATTTTAAAGTCCGCTTGGTTGTAGCCCGGGGTGTTCTGCGATGACCGGCACACCGGCTACATATACCAGATACATCGTACGCAAATTTCATCATCTCCTATGCTTCCGTAGGGATTTTATGAAGACTATAATACTCATTGTATTTATCGGTTCTGCTTGAAGAAATGCGCGAAGCGCCACTGGTTTAATCGCCAGGCACTACACATATTCGTCACAGTGGCAATGTCCACAGTTCTCTATGCGAGTCTGGGGACCTTTTGCGAGAAAAAAGACACGTAATCGGAAAAAGCTTTTGAGAGTTCAGAGACGGATGGCTATATATATATATATATATATTCACGCATTTGGTAATAAATTGCCGAGGCGTCGAAATGCACTTGATTGCGAATATTATAAGCGGCGCTTGCAGATGTTAATGGTTTCGAGAATAGTCTAACATTGGTAGTTATTAATATTATTGAAATATTGTTTTCTCCAGTGCATGCAAATATTAGGTATGAGTGAATCAAAGACTTAAACAAACGGACGGGACAAAAATGCAGACACAACCAAGCAGATACAGTTATTCCTTAACCTCTAAAGGATACAGGTCCCTCAGCCTTTGAACTTGAGGCCTTCAGAATTTAATCAACCCGTATCTGAGATTTTGTGTGCAAATCATACTTGGTATCTTGTGGCCAACCCTCGCATGTTCGATATATGCACGGATTGTTTTCGAGCAGACAGATCAAAGATGAGCTTTGTTATGCATATGTTTGGTGTAGCAACAACAATATCGGTTTAGTAGTTCGGACCCTTATGACCTCATGAATGGAAGGCGCACCCTACAGCAAAACGTACCGCATACATTGGTCTGAAAATATACTATCATATAGAAATGCGAATAGTTTGCTATGAAATAATGTGCAGGTTGTTTTCTTGGCTGTCAGCAACAATCATTAGAATCACGGCAAACAACAACAACAACAATAACACCAACAACAATAACAATAACACCAACAACAACAATAACACCAAAAACAACAACAACAGTGGCAATTACAGCAACAGAAGCCGCCACAACAACTGCAGCAACAAAAACAGATAGACTTAGCAAAAGAAGATGAAGCAACAGACTGACTGACTGACAGACCCAAACGTACGGTTCTGCCATTATAGCGCAAAATGAAGCCTGCCAGAGCAAGACGTCTACGCAACGGCCGGCCTTGAGACGCCGCTCGCACTCTCGGAGAGTATGACGGGAGGAATCGGCACCACTCTACACAGCAGGGGAGTGTCGCTCGTTCGAATGCCCCCCGCTTGCCGCCGCCGCTGCCGAGGCCGCAAGTAGATATCTTGACTTTCGGCGTAAGGCGAACGCGTTTGGGCAATACGAATATTGTCTCGCACTTTCTCTCGCTCTCTCTCTCTGTCTCTCACTTCTCGCTCTCGTTTCTCTCTCGGAAAAAGAAAGCTGCTCTTATAACGTGCCAATATGTTGTCATCCGCGGCTCGCATCGGCAGTGCGGTCTTTCCTGCTGGTCGGTCGTCGCTGTTGTGGATCGAAACCGACCGCGGTCGGTTTCGATCCACAGCGACGACCGGCAAGGTCTAGATCGGCCCCGTTGAGTCGGGGAACGGCCACAAGGCAATAGTGGGCGCAAGCAGTAACGGCAAGCCGCAGGGCGGGTCGAAGCCAGCGTAGGACACGACACACTCGTCGCCTCTATGAAGTGCGCCTGCGAAGTCAGTGGTGACGAGGGGTGGGAGGCGGCGATGTCACACGGGCATGAATGGTATGTCAAGGTTTCGGTCTCGCTCTCTCTCTCTCCCAATCTTTCTATCTATCTTTCTCCTGCACAGAATTACCCGATGATGAGCCAGCCCGGAGCTGAGTAAGTCATCTTCCTTTTTCTTTGTCTTTATTCTTCTTCTTTTTTTCTAGCCATACGCAACCACTGAGGCTGCAGAGGTCCGAAGGAAACACTGGGCGTCTATTCTTGACATCTTCTAGACTAAACTACAATACTATGCAAATCACGACTGTCTATTACGACTGTATTGGAACAGGAGAAACTCGGCGCTACTCCTCGGAGAGCCGCTATGTGCATCCTTTTGCGCGCGACCCGTAAACTAGACTAGCAGATACACATATACGCTTGTGCAAATATACATATGGTTCTTTTTCATTTTTAGAGTGCACCGTCTCGTATACCACCTCGTATAGTAGTAGTAGTAGTACCATATGCCACCAAATAGGGTAAGAAAGACCCTGTATCGATTCGCCAACGTGGTTACATCTCGCATGTCATGGCGTTTTGTAGCCAAAGCAAACGGAAGCAAAATAAATATATTTACTCATCATTACATCTATTTCACTCATACTGAATATGCATATAACGTTGATGCTTTTACTGCTGTCGGCTGCATGCTTGGCATGTCATTCGAGAGAGGCAGTGCAGCGTTCTCTTCGTAAGGACCAAGCAGGTTCATGGTGATGATGATGATGATGATACTTCGAACACGCTTGAGAGCACAGTCGACAGATGCCAAAGCTGTGTACTCCGTGTGGAATTTCGTATTCAAACAGACCAGGTGATAATAGCTATGTATCTGGTTGAAACGTGGCGATTGTTACACGCAAGACCAGACCATAGGTGAGAGGCACTAAAAATATCTAGGTCTTCAACCTGTTGTCGGACTTGTTCAATCTTATTTTCCCGTTCAAAAACAAAGTTTGCAAATGGTACTGTACGCGGCGTTTTCTCTAGTCGAAATATTTCAAAGACCGGTGCACAGCCTGGCCTTGTGAAAAACCTTTCATGCAAACCAAACTTTGCCACATTGAGGTGTCTCCATACTCCATCAAGACCTTACTGAACAATCTTGAAGTGAAAGAGTGTTACTGCCGTCGGGATGGACAGTCGCCGGACGTCGCCTACCTCTCTAAAAAGAGAGACTAGGGCTGAGCGCACTGTCTTGACGATGTGCGCGGTGAAGGTCGTCCAGATAAAATGAAGCCAAAGCCCCAGTATAGTATAATCCAAACCATCAGGGTATATATACAATAAATGTATATATACCCTTTCTGTACAGATATTTTCTGAATTAACCAATATCCAAATTAAAATACACACGTTTATAAAAAAAAAATGGTCGCCATTACCTAGCGTGATCTTTCTACGACAGTGCGGATTGACGCGAGTTAAGCCAAGCAAGTTTTCCTACTTCATCTTTTTTTAAGTAGTATAGTTACGTACAGATCTGTGGCAAGCAGTTCAGCCGTAAACAGGGCAGCTTTAGAGCGAGCCAAAAACAAATGAGGCCATGTCCTGGCTACAGGTCATCTCCTGCAGGATGTTTTCTGTAAGGTTCAGTCGTCGACAACGACGACGACAACAATGAAGATTATATATAGAAGATATGCCAATAAAAGCTTCACAAAAGTAACCAAACCTACTCAAATGCGGTTTTTTAAGACGATTGGGCTTAATTTGCCCTCTGTTCAAGGAAGTAGAAGAATACTGCTTACAATTGTTTGCTTACGCTTAAAATTACTATGCCTGATTTTGCGGTTCTTGTACCCAGTATTCCACCGCCGCATTAGCCAATCCGTTTTTTGTATACGAGTATAATGAGCTAACATTTTGAGGCGCCGCCTTTTAGTTGTTCTCAGAATGGTAGCGCGTATAGACTGCACAGTAACAATGTATTGAGTGGCACGGCGTACAGGATATGGAGCTACAAAAATTGTCTTATGCCAGTTTTTATTTCATGAATTACAATGTTGGTTGTTAAGAGACAGCGAACCAGCCAGACAGTGCATAAGGGTGCTAACAGCTAGCTGATTATTCACTAAAGCGAGGGACTTTTGTGCAGCCAATGTAGCTGCTTTGAATGAGCTTCGCATTGACGCTGTCTCCTTGCGCAGCTTTAATGTCGACAGTAGCAGGACTAAAAGGAAAATCGCGTGAGAAAAGCTGTCAAAAAGTTTCCTGCCGACGGACGCTGTGCAATTTACTTAAGCATACACTTTAGTAATGAAACGGCGCCTCTTTTGAGCGTCACCGGAATTCCAAGGCCTGGCTTTATGCTGGAACCTCCAAAGCGCCGGTTAAAGACTTGTCAGCAACATTGCTGTCAGACACCTCAATTGAAGAACCGCACGCGACGCTTATGCAGGTGCATGTCCGTGCAACTGGGTAGTACAAAGCCACTACTTAAAGAAAACGGTTTTGCTAAAACGGTACTTTGTATAATGTTTTTAGTAACTATTTGAAAAATAATAATAATAATAATAATAATAATAATAATAATAATAATAATAATAATAATAATAATAATAATAAGAATAATAATAATAATAATAATAATAATAATAATAATAATAATAATAATAATCCGTATGATGTCAGCACTTAGAATCGGCGCTCCCGTCTGCGAGCCGTTTCAGAGCAAACTGTGTGGAGAGATGGTAGATTCCAGTGGCCTACACCCGCTGAGTTGCCCGAAGAGCGCCGGTAGATCGTCCAGACATGCTGAACTAAACAGTGTGATTATAAGGTCTCTTAGGAAAGCCGGTATACCGTCTACACGTGAACCGAGGGGTTAAGTGTCCGCTGGCGAAGAAAGACCTAATGGGGTGACCATTGCATTATGGTCGCATGGGAAGTCCCTAGCTTCGGATGCAACGGTTTCGTGCATCACCGCGGCTTCCTATTTACGCCACAACTCAGTTGAGCCGGGGTGGCAAAGCATGCGGACGCCAGAAAACGAGTTAAATACGTTGGACTGGAAGCAAGATATACTTTTGTGCCTAATGCCATGGAAACGCTAGGACCAATCCGCAAGGGAACCGAAGCATTTCTCAAAGATCTGAGTAAGCGAATTCAGGAGGTTACAAGCGACCGAAGAGAGGGTCAATTCTTGAGGCAAGCGTTGTCTTTGGCCGTTTGCAGAGGGAACGCAACATCTATTTTGGGCGCCATGGAGTGGAATGATTATTCAAAAAAATTTGCAATAATACGTTCAGACCTCACAATTGTAACATTGTTTAACATGTAAATAATAATAATAATAATAATAATAATTAGGTCTGAACGTATTATCGCAAATCTTTTAATAAATTATTTTACTTCGTAGCCATTCACTTTAAGATCTTCGCAGGGGACATCACAGGCCCATATATTTCTTCGTAGATTGCAAACGCGTGGGAACACGCATACCCCAATTGTTCTTTACGACCAAACCCGACGATCTTGGACAACGTACTGCTAGAACATGCTGTGTCCTTGGCAAACCACTGGCTTTACGCAAGGCGATAATATAGTTCCGCTTCTGCCAGATTTCCCCAGAAGCGAATAGTCTCCACAGGAATAATATTACACTGACGATAGCGCTTTAAAAGCGCAAACAGCGAATTCCTGCGCATTTTCTTTGAAGTGTTCAGAAAAAGCCCCAAAACACGACATGTCGAGTTCTGTACACTGCACTCAAAGACACATTTGTCAAATAAGTGGGTTTGATAAAAAGACAAAAACTACGTTCATAAATACTGTCGAATTACGTAATACATAACGTACCACCCAAATGCCTGTCGATTGCCGACATATCTGCGGAAACTAGTAAAGAAGCTTATGGACAGCCGTGTCGAAGACAGGAAGCACTGCAATCTCATAGAGATGCTCACCCATTATGCAACTAACCTAGTATGCTATGCAACGGCTTTTTCCTAGGAACAGAAAACAATGAATTTCCTGGTGATTATAATAATCCAAAATACATTCATTCAGGAGAACAGGGCAAACGACAGGGCAGCAATCTGAACTCTAACTGCGTACAATGTTACCTCTGCAAAATTGAAACTGCAAAACTCAACGAATATGCTTTCTTGGCACTCTCAATTGAGAGTGGTCACTTCCTTTCGGATTGACAAAACGGCCTTCGTCGTTCGAAGCTCACATTCAAGCCAAGTGTTGTTCATTGCCTTGACTGCGGTTTCGACTCGTGCGTGCATTGACGGCTTCAACTTTTGTCACAAACACTCATGAATCGACGCCAGACGTATTGCGGATTGCACCTAAGAGTTGACAAACACGGCTGCAAAAAGTTCCACCGTGTGCGTTCTTAATCTATGGTTAGCATTACCAGCACTTATTTTACACAAAGCTTTTTTTTACTTCTAGTCTTTCGCGCAGTGAATCATGCACCCTACCTAGTAAGGTGATGTCTACGTTTCTTACGCGCCTTTATTCACCAATCTTGCATAACGATAGCATGAAGCGCCCGCAGCGCACCTTTCATCCTTGTTAAGAGTCCCCCCACGTTTAAGATGAAGATTCTATAAATAAACGGGCGCCGACGCCAGTACAAAATGCCGATAAGCTTCGTTTGTTTCAACTCGGTTCTGATTTGAGTAGCTGTCTACTTCCTAAACAAAAAATACCAAGTTACAGCCAAATCAACAAATTTTGTGTTTGTTCATCTTTATGACTTAAGCGCTAACATGTCCAGCTAAAATGTCTGCCACACGTAAACTAAGTGTCACCTTTGTCTGAAAAAAGAAGGTCTAACGTTTTTGCCTAAACGTATTTGTGTTACTTCCACAAAAAAACCGAAATCATTGTCGACAGAAGAAGAATCGCCTAATCATTTTAAGTTAGCCTCCAAACCAAAAGTTGGCGCCACAAAAAAACAGCTTTATCTATCATAGAACTCAAACGGAATCAACCAGCCCACGCCTTAAAGCTATGCCTTAAGTAAGTCTAGTCGCCGTAGACTAGCCCAACGATGGCTTGGGCAATTCCACGGTTGATGAATCAATCAGATACATTACACTTACGCCATATAGCGCTATACTACCATCTTTGGCATAGAATTTTTCAAACCGAATTGCTTGCTCATTGGTGTGTAGGAGACTTGCCTCTCCTGATGAAGAGCCTGAACGCTGAACGCACGACGAAACGTGACGCGCCGCCGAGAGTTGTCGCTACGCGTATCGATCTACCAGAAACCACGGCACGAAGCCGTTACCGACACCTGCGAACCGAGCTAACAGCATTAGCGTCGGTAGCCCGCAGCAGAGTGTTGCGGCGGCTGCAACTGGGGACGCGCTCTGGTTTCGTATTTGAATATTTGCGCGTTGCTGCTCAGCCCACATAATAATAGCTCGTTACGCTCTGCTAGACTCCTCTTATGAAACCACCACAATGATGATGACGATGATTGCGATGATGATGATGATGATGATGAGGTGTTGGAGGACGCGCGATCGACAGCCGCGGCGGCGCTTGGACAAGCAGGTCCTCAATCGTTCGCGGCGTTATGTCACATAGGCCCCTTCGTCTGCGGGGCACGCCTCGTTGGCAGGGTTCTCCGCATTGCACGTCGGCCAAACCTTTGCTGTAATGGGGTCGACTAGTGCCGGTAAGTAAGGAGCGAACTAGCCAGTCTATTTATAGCATTGCCGATTCATGTGCTACCCTTCTAGACCATTACGACAGAGCACCGCCCCTTTATCCTTATACCATAAGGTTGCTATAATGGCGTGGTTCTGTAACGGCACTCAACAGTATCTGCCTGCGAATTGCCTGTGGTGGGGTGGACGGATATATCGACGGCACGTATAAGCAGTGGCAACAACAACAACACCAACCACACCACCACCAACAACAACAATACCAAAAACAACAATAGTGACAATGCAATAGACGCAACAACAAGTATGTTTTCTAGCAGCAACGGAAACTGCTACGGCTGTTTCCATTGTAGTTGGCGCATTTTTGTACGCATAGGCATAACTACTGTAAAATGCCAGCTTAGAATTGACCGCATTACTTCTGTTAACACGTCTCAGAAAACGAAGGCAGATAAATTGGTACTTTCCACATGTTTGGGAGTTCGTAGCATTGTGACTTACGCAGTCCTAATGGCACAAGCATTAAAAGTCCCTTATATATATATATATATATATATATATATATATATATATATATATATATATATATATATATATATATATATATATATATATATATACAGGTAGTTCAATAAGTTCTTAGAATGAAAACCGAGAATTTTCCAAGTCATGTTTTTAAATTTTTCTTATTCGATATACTCCCCGAGAAGCTCAATACACTTTTCCCACCGAGATTTCAGAGCTTTCATACCTCTTGAGTAGAATTCCGCGTCGTTAGACTGAAAATAGGCATTGACAGCAGCGTTAACCTCTTCATTGCTGGAAAAACGCTTTCCACCGAGACTATTCTTCAAATGTCCGAAGAGGAAATAATCAGAGGGGGCCAGGTCTGGAGAATAGGAGGGTTGTTCAATAAGTTCGAACCTCAGTTGGGCCAGTTTTGCCGATGCTTGCCGGGACTTGTGTGCAGGAGCATTGCCCTGGTGAAACGGGACAACCTTCTTCTGCAAAGCGGGCCGTTTCACGATGAGTTCTTGCTAACGGCAGTCCAACAGTCTTGCATAATATTCTCCTGTGATCGTTTTACAGCTCTCAAGGTAGTCGACCAGCATTTTTCTACGTTGGTCTTAAAAAACTGTAGCCATCACCTTTCCGGTCAATGCCGTTGTCCGCACCCTCTTCGGAGGTTTTTCATCAGGTGCACACCATTGGCAAGATGCTTCTTGGGTCTCGGGAGTGTAGTGATGAACCCGGCTTTCATCGACGGTCATGAATCTGCACCAAAAATCCGACAGATTGTTCGACATCTTGGCTAAATTTCGCTGTAAAGCCAAAACAGACGCGTCTTTTTGGCCTTGGTTGAGCAAATGCGGCAGCCATTTTGCTCTAAGCTCTTTCATCTTCAAGTTTTCGTGTAGGATAAAATGCACACTGCCTAAACTAATCCCTAATGCCTCCGCTATTTCCTTAATGTTCATTCGCTTATCTGTGCCAAGAATTTTTCGCACTTTCTCTACGTTTTCCTCATCAGTTGCCGTTTTTTGGCCTCCTGGACGTAGTTCATTCTCGGTGCTCCTGCTACCTCTTTTTAACACATTAATCCAGTTGGAAACAGTGGCAAAACATGGCGCAGAGTCACTGTACGCCTCGTCTAACTCAATTTTTACTTGGGTCGCATTCCAACCTTTGAAATAAAAATGCTTGATAACCACTCGAAACTCTTTTTTCTCCATCTTTAAAAGTCACGCCGATACGTTGCACGGGAAAAGCTATCAAACGAAATCGCAACGGCCAATCACCATAATACATATATCGAGTGCTAGCAGTCGAAAAGTTGCAGTTCCTATTAGCGGTGAAAGCGGGCCAAAATTCGAATTCTAAAAAGCTCATTCTAAAAACTTATTGAATTACCTGTATATACGAGGTGTGTTCAAAAAGTATCGCGACATTTGTGTTTTTTCAAAAATTATTCATTTATTCATGAATATCTATTTTGTCCCCTTCAAAGTAATCCCCATGGGATATTATACACTTGTGCCAACGGTTTTTCCAATCTTCGAAGCACTTCAAAAAACCATTTTTTTTTATCTTGTTCAGCTCCTCCTTCGATGCCGTCTTTATCTCGTCAAGCGTAGCGTAACGTCGTCCTTTCATGGGCCTCTTCAGTTTAGGGAACAAGAAAAGTCACAGGGGGCCAGATCTGGGGAATACGGTGGCTGCGGCATCATTAGTGCGTTGTTTTTGGCCAAAAACTCGCGCACAAGCAACGATGTGTGAGCAGGGGCGTTATCGTGGTGCAAAAGCCAATTTTTGTTCTTCCACAAATCCGGGCGTTTCTGGCGGATTGCTTCGCGCAAATTGCGCATAACTTGCAGGTAATATTCCTTATTGACCGTTCTACCCTGTGGCAAGAACTCATGATGCACCACGCCCCTGCAATCGGAGAAAACTGTCAGCAAAACTTTCACATTCGACCGAACTTGGCGCGCTTTTTTCGGTCTTGGTTCGTGCGGCAGCTTCCATTGAGATGATTGAGCTTTGGTTTCCACGTCATAACCATAAACCCACGATTCGTCACCAGTTATGACCCTCTGGAGCAAATTTGGGTCGTCGCGGACAGAGTCCAACATCTCATTAGCAATGTTCATGCGATGCTGTTTTTGGTCGCAATTGAGCAATTTTGGTACGAATTTCGCGGCGACCCGTCTCATGCCCAAATCATTGATAAAAATCGAATGGCACGAGCCAATCGATATGTTTAGGTCCTCAGCAACTTCTCTAACGGTGATTCGACGATTGGCCAATACCATTTTCTCCACTTCATTAATTTTTTCGTCTGTTGTTGAAGTGCTCGGGCGTCCGGCACGCTCTTCGTCGTTCACATCTTCTCGGCCTTCTGAGAACATTTTGTACCACCGATAAACGTTGCTTCGGTCCAAGGTAGCTTCTCCGTATGCCACAGTCAACATTCGGAATGCATCCGCGCACTTAATTTCGTTTTTCACACAAAATTTGATACAGGTTGTTTGATCCATTTTTTGAATAGGTAAAAATCGAAGACGATCCAAAACACGTGCAAGCAAAGCAGCTGTCAACAATTAAGTGAACATTCAAAATGGCCGAGCTTGTCGGCATAAGTAAGAGACATGAGTACCAACATAACGCGAAATTCGAATATACGTAACCCGCGAAAATTCAAAAGTCGCGATGCTTTTTGAACATACCTCGTATACAGGGTCATTCGTATCAGAATGTACTTCTTTCGAGGTTAGATAGAACTCGGCAAGAAAATAATTTCTCCCTATAGAAGGAGGACGCGGAAACGGTTTGTTTAGGAGTGAGGATGATATTTATAAAAGTAGTTTTTCTGCCTTTTTCTTCTTTATAGTTGTGCAAAATCTACGTTTGCGGGAGAACCAGTCAACGCATGAAGGAACCGATTATACCGGCGTGTTTGAAGGAAAATTCTGCACAGCGAAAGACACTTCACTAGCTCGCGTAGCGAAAAGTAAGTAACTAGAATAAGGAAAGTCATAAAAAGTCGATATGTTACGTTAACGTAATTTTATAAATGTAATTTTTTCCCATTACGACCAAATATGTACGTCCAAAAGACCACTCTCACGCACTAGCAAATTTATTGCCCACCATTTTCGTACCAAGGCTATGGTACTGACAAGACGTTTCCGCCCCCTCCTTCCACTAGGAAAAATTTTTCTCTTCCCGAGTTCTACCAAACGTCAACATTTGTACCTAACTTTCTCATACACCCTATGCAAATATGCGAGTGTTCGGTTTTGATATGGCTATCGAAAAGGCTTAGTTACTTGACAACTACATAACGCAACACCATCACTTTGGTACGAAAGAGATGGGCATCAAATTTGCTATTGCGTGAGACTGGTCTTTTGGACACACATTTTTGGTCGTAATGGAAACATCTTATAATTTTTCACAAAAAAAGCGTTTTCGAAAGACATAACATCATATCGACTTTTTATGACTTTCCTCAACCTGGCTATTCGCTTTTCGCTACACAAGCTAGTGAAGTATCACCCATTGCGCAGAATTTTCCTCCGAACACGCCGATATGATTGGTTCCTTCATACGTTAACTGGTTCACTCGCACCAACCGTAGATTTTGTACAACTATGTAGAAGAAAATAAGGCAAAATAACAACTTTTGTAAATTTTATCCTCACTACTAAACAAAACGTTTCCGCGTCCTCCCTCCATAAAAATTATTTTCTTGCCGAGTTCTATCAAACCTCGAAAGAAGTACATTTTAATACGAATGACCCTGTATATACAGTCACTGAAAAAAATATAGGGCCACCCATGTTTGCCACATTTCACGCATTTATTATAACCGATTGTGTAAAGATCATAATGATACATGCTCACAGAGTAACAGCGGATACTTTTATCGACATTTGGAGTATCGGGTTACCTTAAAACACGAGATTTCGACATTTGGCACAGCTACGCTGCGAAAAAATGATAAAGTCACCACCAAGATGCATGTCTTAGCGAGTGAATTGAGTGGAATAACAACGTTTGGGCTCATTTCACGGCACCTAACAACTATACTTAATATTTAGTGAACTTCCCATTACGTCGGATAACTTAAAAAATGCGGTTTGGTATAGTGTTGAACAAATTTTGGATGACGTCCTGCGAGAGCTCGTCCCAAGCCTTCACAATTGCTTTTTTTAGTTCTACCTGGTTCGAAAATTGTTTTTCGTCGGTGTAAACCTTTCGGGCGAGCCAGCCCCATACATTCTCGATAATATTAAGATCAGGGGAGACTGCAGGCCAGCGTAGGACCTCAATGTGGCGTTGTTCGAACCAGCTTTCGATCAACTTAGCAGTGTGAATCGGGGCATTATCGTGTTGAAAAACAAAGTCGGGTCCTCCCATCAGCTCAAAATGTGCAGATTGCTCTTCTAGTAGATCCCTATAGCGCGTCGAATTAACACAACCGTCTAAAAACACAATCGGCGACCTTGTATAATACCCGACAGCGGCCCAGATCATCACCGAACCGCCATCTGAGTGCCGTTTTGACAAAAATCGTTCTTCCTTGCGCACATCGTGGAAATAATAGTTAAATCCATCCGGTCCATCACAATTGAACTTTTTTTCATCCTCATGGCACCGAGTGCCATTGAGTGGTCCATGACATCGTAACCTGGGCAAAGTCGAGACGAGCTTTCTGATGCTCAGCGGTCAATCGTGGTTTTCTCTTAAGTTTTTTCCTCGTGAGCCAAAGTGTCTTCCTGAGGAGGTTTTGCACATTTCGCACGTTCGTTTGCACACCGGCCGCCGCCGCAATTGCCTTTGCCGAGAGCGCAGAGTTCGAGGCTATCTTCAAAATTGCGCGCTTGTTTCGTTCCGAAATGGCATTTGGACGCCCCGGACTCGTTTTTTACGCTGTATTTTTCACCCAAATTCACGAAGTTGTTCACTACTTGGCGAGAACGCCCCAATCGACGGGAAATTTCCCGATTAGAGAGGCCGACATCCTTAAACGCCTTGATTTGGGTCTTTTCGTCACTCGTGAGACGCCGACCCAAACCCATCGTTTCAGCACAGAAAAAGTTCTGGTAGGAGGTCTGCTTTCGTTTCCGTCGAGCCGTGAAATGAGCCCAAACGTTGTTATTCCACTCAATTCACTCGCTAAGACATGCATCTTGGTGGTGACTTTATAATTTTTTCGCAGCGTAGCTGTGCCAAATGTCGAAATCTCGTGTTTTAAGGTAA
Source organism: Dermanyssus gallinae (assembly GCA_003439945.1). Lineage (NCBI taxonomy): Eukaryota > Metazoa > Arthropoda > Arachnida > Mesostigmata > Dermanyssidae > Dermanyssus > Dermanyssus gallinae. Next base: position 51,190 of record QVRM01005035.1, read on the forward strand.
CCCGATACTCCAAATGTCGATAAAAGTATCCGCTGTTACTCTGTGAGCATGTTTCATTATGATCTTTACACAATCGGTTATAATAAATGCGTGAAATGTGGCAAACATGGGTGGCCCTATATTTTTTTCAGTGACTGTACATATATACAGGGTCATTCATATTGTTGTGCACGCATTTCGAGGTTTGATAGAACTCGGCAAGAAAATAAGTTTTCCCTATGGAGGGAAGACGTGGAAACGTCTTGTTTAGGAGAGAGAGTGAAGTTTATAAAAGTAGTTTCTCTGCCTTTTTTTCCTACATAGTTTTGCGAAATCTCTGTTTGCGGGAGAACCAGTCAACGCATGAAGGAACCGATTACACCGGCGTGTTCGGAAAATTCTGCACAACGGAAGACACTTCACTAGCTTGCGTAGCAAAAAGCTAATACCCAGATTAAGGAAAGTCATGAAAAGTCGATATTTTACGTTAACGCCTTTTCATGAAAAATCGTAAAATGTTTCCATTGCGACCAAAAATGTACGTCCGAAATACCACTCTCAATAGCAAATTTAATGCCCATCATTTTCGTATCAAGGTGATGGTGCTGCGTTACGTAGTTGTCAAGTCACTAAGCTTTTTCGATAGCCATATCGAAAGCGAAGGCATGCATATTTGCATAGGGCGTATGAGAAAGTTAGGTACATATTTTGAGGTTTGGTAGAACTCAACAAAAGAATAAATTTTCCTAGTGGAAGGAGGGGGCGGAAACGCCTTGGCAAATTTTTACGGTTCTGAACGTGAAAACTTGCACGTAAAACATAACAACTATGACCGCCAGAAAGTTTTGTCTGCTTTTGGCCTTCATTTTGTTTAGCTTCACCCAGTGCACCCTGGTGAAAGCGAGCGTGTGTCGTAGTATCAAGGATCGCCTGCTATTCTTTTGTTCTGTGGGTTGGCAAACCAATTCGTACTAAACGTATCACGATACGACAACGCTGTTTTGTGACTGAAAACAATGACACCCCCAAAAACGCATTGCGTAAAATTGCGTAAGTTACGTTTTGCCATTACCATCGGAACTAAATGTGACTGCTTCGGCGGTAACGTGTACGATGTTACTAGTTATTGTATTATTTTGATTATTTATCAGATGTGCTGATGATTAGTTTATAAATTGCCTTTTACAACTTTATATGAAGTCATACGTTCGTTAATACATGATGCTGGTGCAACTGACGAAAATTGCAAGACTACCTAACTTTAACAACTTTATTTTTATTGTGGAAGTAATTAATGTTGTTACGCACTGTTGCTACAAATAGGGCGTGTTCCCCCTCTTGAGCCGGGTGGGCTAGACCCCAGAGGTGGGATGTTAGTCCGCCAAGACTCCTACCCACCAAACACACCTCCCCCCCTTAAGCCTCACTCACTAATGACGCAGATATCTATAGAACAGTACAATAGGCTATTAGGAGCAGTAGCGAGCGCCTAACGGATCATGTGATCACGTTTGATTACAAGCCACGTCATCTGTTGATGTCATAAAAGCAATCCGTCTCTTCTGTGACTGCCGAGCTCGGCTTTCTATTTCGTTACTGCAGTCGCCTTTTTCTGGCCCAACTTCCATGCTGATGCTGTGCTGCATACATGCTTCATAAATAACCTCATGTTGCTCTTCGTTGGGTCTGGTATTCCGACTCCTCGTTTTTCTTCTTCTCTGGCCCATCCAAATCTTAGCAGCCCTGTGGCGGTTGTCCTTTGCTAATCCCTTGCACTTCAGGGGAGTGTGTTTGGGGTCATCGTCGATGCCGTCGGCACAGTTTACACAGGTTTTCGAGGGGGCTTTGCCTCTAGGAACGAAATAGCTTTGGAAATCACCGTGACCGGTAAGACACTACGTAAGGGAAAATTGTATTTCCCCCAAATGGCGGTCTAACCACTTTTTATGTTTGGAGTGAGCAGGCGAGGTGAATGACTCGGTAAGCCTGTAAAATTAGCAGCTGACTCTTCTTGCCACGACTTTATCGTTCTTTCCCTCTTAGCTTTTTTGTTAGCCTCAGGCCCTTTTTTCCACATCCTTCTCTTTTTGTTTACTATTAAGTCCCAAATCAAAGAACCAGCCAGTTCCAGAGCTGCGCTCGTGCTAAACGTACGGTAGGTTGGCTTGCAGGATCCTAAGCGCCGCTGTTCTCTATGAGCTTCTCAGGGCCCTTCTGAGAGAAGTGCAATTGATTTGATAACCGACATTATTAGCCGTCGCCGCCACTCCCGCGGCCCGTTTGGCAGGATCTTGCCTCTCGCATTAGCCGCTCTAGCCTTCTTGGCATTGCACTTTCTAATGTGACTAGTCGCCTGAGACCCCTGTCTAGTAGATTCCGCTAGCCAATGCCTTAGTGAATACCGCTGCTACCACATACGGGTGTTCCTAGAAAAGCGTCTTAAATGCCGTCGGGTTCCGGGGACTTTCCTGGTTTGAGCCTCTCCACTGCCATTATTACCTCCGCGCGTGTGGACTGCTCCCGTTTTGAGAGTGTCCCTCTTCTTACGTATGTCTCCCTATTGAAATGTGCATGCTGTAGAAAACGTTTGTTTAAAATGTGTACGACTTCTGAGTAACCTTTGGGGCCTGTGCGCCTATCTCGCTGACTTTGTAAAACTTTCCCCATGGTTCGTTATGTATGTCATTCACCATTCGTCGCCAGCAACTGGCTGAAGCTATTTTCATATTATGGTAGTGTTGAACAAATGTTTAATCTGAAAATATTCTATACATGCACTTTTCGGCGAGCTTATGCCAAAACGCAGTGGCGTACCAAATAATCGTTTTTGAACTATTTCCAAATAAATGGAGTTTGTTAACTCTTGTCGGTATATTGGTCATTGGGTTCAATACACAGGCACGACGTTTACAGCGCACATAAACAAAACAGTACGGACGGCACCTATCTCTCTTTATGGAGAAGTAGGCAATGTCCGAAGACTGTCTGTTTTTCAGCAGTAAGGCTCTTTATTCTTAAGAATGATGTATGATCTAGACAAAGTGTGGAACCACTTCATGTTGGCGAATTTTAACCAGCTTGAGAGGTGCTTTTCATTAAATATAAAGCCAGTGCTTTGTTTTTATTTGAGAAAGGAGGCGCTTTGTGAAGCTTATGTCAGGCTGTCCACCAGCTACTAAAACAATCCGACTAAGGCTGATAATGCCGCGTACAAAGTCTTACGAATGTTTTATTTTGTAGTGGGAGCTTAAGTCGAACAAGCCAGACGAGAGGTTTTGACGCTTTCAGTGCCTTGATCATCCCTTTGATCTGGTTCTGCATGCGATAGTCGCCACGTATACATAGTGCATGGTTATCACTATATATCTGACGTATACGTGTATGTTCAAACAGACGTGAGCCAATTACCATGCAGTGGAATGCACAACACTGGAGCAAAGAACGTTTCAGGACTTATTTCGCCTTTATTTTGTGTCTTTCTATTAGATCTTCAAAGTATGTTGTTTGTTAGCATTACTCATAAATGTTGTTAGTTTTAACTTGTACCAAACTCACGTATTGTTGCAAAGTATGGCGATCATAGTAAAAAAACGCCTATCGAGGCTATTTAGAGAATTCCATCCAAATGTTTATGCAGAGTAGCATCAACACGCTGCAATGTTGACAGCAAAACCATAGTCATGCAAAAATGACAGAATTGCATGAAAATACCGATCTTTAAATGAGCAAACGAATTGGAACACCAAATTACACATAGCGCTATTTTGTATTCGCCCAAATATTCTCGAAAACAGCAACACAATAACTCAAGTCGAAACTGCAAGGACAGAGCGAGTGAGGTAATGTTATCGTGACGCATGACACGAATGCTTAGGGCATGAGTGTGCAAGATTGAAGAAACTTTGTGCTGTACATTCTGCGAATGTGTGCATTCTATACTGTCGTAACTATGTTCCTTTTCCCCTATTGACTAAGTAAAGGTGCTTTTATTTTACTTGGCTCGCCACAGGACTGAACCTGTGTGGGATGTATTGCAAAGCAAAGTTAATACTGAAAAACTTATTAATAAGTAACAAAATAAAAAATGCCCCAGATGCGGCCAGGATTTTACTCGCCGCGGTCTCCCTATTCACCAAGCTAGATGTCGTCCCACGTCTACAACTCCCGATTCGTCTTCGACTGCTTCCTCCACGCCAGCACTCCCGTCACAGCCTAGAGAGTCGCTGGTCGACAGGCTCATACTTGCGTCGCAACAATCTAGGGTAATGCGTGTAATCCCCCGGGCTGTGAGGCCTTGGGTTGCCGAGTCCCTATGGGACGTCCTCGACCTTGTGGCGGCCAACAACGACGTCCCCTCGTGGGAGTCGCTCTTGTCATTCCTACCATCTGCACTGTCGAGTCTACTCGACCCCATGATGGACAGATTGTGGGCGATGCAAGAACGTCTGCCTCTGGTCGGAGCCCACCAAGGGCTTTACCTACTCCGCTCGTCATTCTCCGCGTGTCGCATCGTACATATCATACGATCCATGGACTGTTCGGGTACACTCAACCAGCTTCTCCAACCATTCGACGACCAGGTGGTCGAGGCCCTCGAGACGCTTTTGGGTCTGAACTTACGACCACGAGAGGTGCGCCAGGCGGCTCTCCCCATCTCACTGGGCGGTCTTGGTCTTCCCTCGGCCCGCTCCTTGGCAGGCCCGCCGTGGCCGTCTCGATCCACGCTACGACGGGTCATGTCCAACGCCTGCTCCCGGCGGGGGCTTGAGCATTGTTTGAGGCAACTCGCGACGCTATAGCGGCTGGACTCCAAGCTTCACCGCCTGATATGAATAGACTTGCCTGCCAGAGGGCCTGGGCCGAGAAGGTACACGAATCTTCGCTTACTGAGTTGCTTGAAGAATGCGGTGACGATCAAGATAGAGCGGGCCTCCTTGCCGTCGCTCGCCCAGGAGCGAGCGACTGGCTACACGCACTCCCCGCTGACTCATTGGGTACCCGCCTTGACGACCAATCCACCCGGATCTGCGTTGGCCTGAGACTGGGAGCTGATTTGGTAGAGCCACACAGATGCACTTGTGGCGAGCCTGTCGGACGTCTGGCCAGACACGGCCTGTCTTGCGCTCACTCGGCGGGCCGGCGACCACGTCACACCGCTCTGAATGACATTCTTGCAAGGTCGTTGCGAAAGGCCGGAATCCCTTGCGTCCTGGAACCGCCTGGTTTTTCTAGAGACGATGGCAAGCGGCCCGACGGCCTGACTTTGATACCATTCTACAAGGGTCGTTCCCTGGTGTGGGATGCGACGGTGACCGACTCTCTGACCCCTCCCTTGTCGGCCCCGGCGCTTCTCGCCCAGGAACTGCCGCTTCCCGCGCCGAGACATCAAAGATAAGAAAGTATGCGAACTTAGGCCGGGCGTACCACTTTTCACCCTTCGCATTCGAGACGCTGAGTGGCCCTGGGCCCCTCACAACGACGCTAATTTCCCAGGTTTGCGACGCTTTACAGCAGGCTACGATGCACAAGCGGGCGGGCACTTTCTTCTGCCAACGGCTTTCCCTAGAGATTCAGAGAGGTAACGCGATTTTGGTGCTCGGAACTATGAAAGACCCGCGTCTTCGCGTCAGGGATCGGGCAAGACTCCCACTCGGACTCGAGTAATAGATGAGGAGTGAGCCATCGGCGCCGTGGATTTAGCATTCACAAGTAACAAAATTATTATTACTGACGACGGCTGCCCGCCAGCATCTGTTGCATGACCTATGGCAAGTTGTTGGATTTTGCATGGGATGTGTTTAGCGTATTCTGCTACTATACTATACAGCTACTCGAAACATAATCTTCGCCGTCAGAAGCAACTGATTGGAGCTTTTTCATTTCTTGTGCTTTTCTCGAGCAAACAACAAGTACGATGAAGCATGCCGTGTATATGATGTATTTTTTTACGAATATTATGATTATTATTACGTATTGGTGCTACTTCTCCAGTGAAACAAAGTGGTTGCTGGCTTGGCTGTGGCTATCAACTTCTCAAAGTTTGCCTTTCCATAGGAAAACGTCGTTTTCATTGTCGGCGCGATGAGTTGTTGATATAACTGTTGCCGCCTTTTTGTAGATTAGATGTTCCAACATAAAAATTTAGTTGAGCAGCCGTTGAAATTCGAATTTGAATGGCAGCGGCATGCCACTTGAAGCCTACGGACTGTTACGCGGGTGCGTTCGTTTTGCTTCACCATGTCGTGTGGATCTTGACAGCCTCATGGTTGCTCGTGCCTCTGTCGCATGGCTTCACACAGTACACTAAACGGATCACTGAGTTACAGACATCACTCTGGTATGCTACTTCCTGGGTTTGCCAACCTGCACACACATGAATAGACGTGTTTCCTCGGAGCTCGATATGCGCACGTTCGCACTCCTTGGCGTCCGCCATCTTCTTTTTCTTCTTCTTCTTCTTATTACTAATATTACTATTATTATTATTATTATTATTATTATTCGACATCGTTATCGCGCAATGTGATCGACCACCAAAGCCGCCATCATGGTGATCAGTCTCTTTGGCACAGGTGAAGAGGTAATAAAGAGGAGAGAAAGTTGAAAAACGTAACTCCTGAGAACAGGACACTCAGCGAAGGCAACTGTCTGTTAATGTCGATGTTATCCTTACAAAACGCAAGTGACGGTATTATTCCATTGAGATGAACGCCAATATACGTCCGATCGATCAATCACTACTCAAACAAGATTCTGAGATAGCGCGAAACGCCTGAATACGACGTCTCTTTACTTTGTAACCAACCATACGTTTAAGCCCTGCTGTTCTATAGTGACTTTCTGTCTATAATCTTATCTTCTTATTATTATTGTTACTGTTACTATTATATATCATCATCTAAAATATCACTTGTTGTATAATATATATTATTATTATAATAAATTGATTACTCTTACAATTAACTAGCTGTTACCTTTATTACTACAGTTATTGTCCTCCACCCTTCTTGGTATTTAAATTGCAATTGTTGTTTTATTTGGAGCTTTATTATTGCTGTTGTTGTTGTTCAATCTACCTGCAGCAAGCGACAATTGTTACGAAATACGTGAATGCCGTTGTACGTGCTGCTTTCACGCTTGTTTCCTAATACTGCAATCGTCAAGACAATATCACATGACGATGGGGTTCACCAACCGTCTATTATGACCCATTGTGAGACTGCATCGTCAACGACCACTGAGCAGAACTATTAGACATGCTATTGTGTGAAAACACTGACATTTTCGTTGCGCTAAGATGTGCACGAATAAAGCATATATATATATATATATATATGTGTCAGTGTGTGTGTGTGTGCATGGCGCCCCGGGACACGCCAACGATGGGAGAGCATTACAAATTCTTCTAGACAGCATGTATAGCTAGCGCTTCCATTCTGCAGGGGGCTGGGGTACGTGTGAAGTTACTTTGGCGGAAGAAGGAGCCGCCTAAATGCGTACTCGTCTGACCACTATCTCGGCGATATGTGCTGCGACGGTTGTATTTCTAGTCTCTGGTTCCTGGTCATTACGGACGCGACGCCATGTCGATTAATAGGAAGACGAGGGTGTGCTGGACCCATAACGGGTATTATTGTTGTTATTGTCTGAGTCGTCGATATCTTCGCTGATGTTGCTGCTGCTATTTGTGTTACTCTTGTAGTTATTGTCGTCCTTAGTGTTGCTGTTTACCTGTACCAATTGATGCTGTAAGCGTACGATGTGTTTGATGCAGTGAGGACACGATCTCAGTCATACTGCCTTCAATTAGAAGTTATTGAATTCCAATGCAACGGTAACCGATACTCTATAACCCTCAACGGTCCCTCTCGAAGCTTCTCGATTACCACCGCTTAAGTAGATTTAGGCAGATCAAGGTTCGAACATTTTCTCGCCTCGCCAACAATTACCACTTCCACAATGGGCGGCTCTGCTTCTCCAATGACAAGTCTTTGACGAAACGAGTCGACCGTCTGTGTTCCGTGCGGCCGGAAGAATTTTTCACCAAAGGCTCTCCCTTTATGCACAGAAGGAATCGCTGCATCTATTCTTGGGGCGCCTAGCAGATTGCGGTGGAACCAAGGCTGTCTAGTTTGCGACCCCCGTTTATTGAAATTGCCTTTCAATTCGGGGTTTGAACCGCATGCAAACCCCTGTAAAAAGTCTCTATTTAATTTTGACGCTTGCTTAACAGCAGTAGTGAGCAGGTATACGTTAGCATGTCGAGACTTGTTAGACTCTCGCTCAATCACGCCCGGTACCTAGTAGTTCAATGGATTCAAATAAAGGCTTTTTGAAAAGGGGAAATGAAGACGGCTGGGCGGAACGCTTCGGATTTAAGAGAAGACACCGAGCAAGCCTATTTGCTTTTGCAACCTCAGAGAGAATTTGTCTGACACCTATGACTGAAGTAAACGAGCCTGCGCATGGTCGTTAAGGCTACGTTAATTTCACGTGCAAGATTGCTAATCGAGACGGATCCTCAGAAATTCGTAGTTGGACTGTGTTAATCAGTTTTTTAGTATTTGATGTGCGCACTCTATGATGTGAATCTTACTTTTTAGTTTTTTAGAGCCCAGGGCCTTTCACATGCGGCGAATTCCGGAATTCGGTTTCGGGCCGCCCGGGTGAAAACCAGGAATCCTAACCACTTGACCACGCAGGAATATTGTTTCTACGGTCGAGTAATTGGCTGCGATCCTCTGAACTGTCCGTTCACTTTCACTAAGGAGGTTTGCAATCTGGGCGCGAGCCCGTCCGGCGCGAGAAATACGGACGATAGCCGCTTTTCCCATGCATTCCAAAGATGACGCATTATCTCCTGCCATTGGTAACATTTTTTCTTGTTCTAGTGAACATGAGCTGCTGCCTGCTGTCCATCAACCGAACAAAGGCAATCCTGATACGACAAGGATTCGAATCGAAAAGCGCGTGAGAACACGAGATTGTTAGACGACCGGTTCTTAGTGAGGACGCTAGTCACGACACTATTTGGAAAACAGAGAGATTTTAGCGTTCTCAAAAAGCGAAACCGTAATTATCTGCGGAGATTGCTCGCTCGTTCCATCATGCCTCAAACTCTGAGATAAGTACATTGGTAACTCTTCTAGATAAGACATTTGGTAGCTCTTCTAGATAAGACATATTTGTATCCCGTTTTTCAGTTATGGGCAAATGTAGTTTGTAGTTTAAGATGTTTATGTATTTAAAGTGGAAACTAAGAAAATCTGTGTAAAAGTAGCCGGTTCTAGCTTTGAACCCAGTCCTTCTCGAATGTAATGCAACGGCTTGTGATGCTAAGCCACCCTACTCGCTGTATCAGTCCATCATTTGTTATTCAACTCAAATGTATGCTGTATACATTAAGTATGAATATGACTGACTGTTAATGAGTGCCGGCAATACGATCGATGGTATGTTCAGCAGACTTTTCCACAGTACCGACAGGTGCACTGCTCGTCTGCCTCGTGGAAGCCGACCTTTGTGCACACAAAGTGATGAAAGCCGTGCCTTGCGTGACGCATAATTAGGTGACGCTCGAGGCTCTGAGATGTTTCCAGACGAGCTCGATCGCACAGCTTTCTTTAGAGGCAACTTTCAGGTCAAACTACTTTAAAGCGGTGAAAGGACTTGCACATCATTAATTGAATGGATGGCGAGGAGCGCCTTCCAAAGCCTTTCCTCGTTTAGCCTAGAGAAGCTGCGAGGTGCCGCTTGACGTAGGTTGCAAGGCCAAATATTAAAAATGAGCTTTTTAAATATTGTAATTATTAAATTTTGTATATATATATATATATATATATATATATATATATATATATATTTGAACAAGCCATTTGATATATATATATATATATATATATATATATATATATATATATATATATATATATATATATATATTATATATATATATATATATCAGATGATATTTTTGTTTCAAATATATCATCTGATAAATTCGACGAAAAAGCCGTCGATTAGTATGTGGAAAGCCACATGCAATTCTTTAAAACTAACTGTTGACCTAAAAAATGGTAACCAGAGTGTGTGACGTAATCGACTCTGATGCACTTTCTACGGTCACTCTGTGTTATGACCTGGGGTCTGAGTCACAGCCGACCTTTATGTAGTTACAAAAACCAGTGAAGCTAGGGAACCCACAACTAATTCGTCGGATAATCGCTCTCTCTCTCTTCTCCGCATTCTTCCAATTTATTATTCGAGCATATTCGAAGAGAAGCGACGTCTTCTAGCATCTGTCGTCCCTAACTCTGTTCTCTTCAACGAGTCATCATACCAGCGGTTCTCTGCACCAAGATATATAGGTAGAAGCAGAACGATGTGACACCTAGTATCAGGGATGCTCCGTTCAAAGGAGAACTGAGACACGGGGATTGATTTTGTCGAAGGCCAGGCCAGCGGCTCGCTACTTAGTCTAAAGTCATACCCCAGTTGTTCCGGTCAGATACTACTACAGATGACTTTAAATCAAGGGGTGTGCATTATGCATTTTGTTTCTGGGCTCGCAATAATCGAACTCGATCTATTAGCTGCTACCGTTGTGATAATAATAATAATAAAAATAATAATAATAATAATAATAATTATTATTATTATTATTATTATTATTATTATTATTATTATTATTATTATTATTATTATTATTATTATTATTATTATTATTATTATCGTTTTTGTTTCGGTGGTTTTATTTAGCGTGTGGTTCAACCGTCCGCTCGTAGCGTGATGCTGGACAATCCCCAGTGCACGACCTCGCAGCGAACAGCGAAGTGTACAAGCTTCGAAATTTGCCCGACGCACTTCAGTCTCTATAAATCGTCGGTGGTCCAGTCGCAACGTCGCCGTACACGAGGACCGTAGCGGACGGTTACGGTCGTCTACTACTTCTTGTGGCCGCATTTCACCAACCAGTCGTGTTTGTTAGCGGGGGCCAAAATGCCAACGCACTGGTCGGCGTTAAACTAGCACTCGGCACCGCGTGCAGCACGTCATCAACGCGGCAACAACGATAGACGACAGACTTACGCGTCTCCCTTTGCGCCTCCTAGTAGCCGCGCCCATCAAGAAAGGCGCGCTAAAATGGTGGTGACGCCGTTCATGTCGGCCATACACGATAGCCAACGATTCTCAAGGGCACCACAGTAGTAGCAGCAGCGGCAGCAGCCGCAGCAGCAGCATAACGGACCCGACCCCCAAGTTGAGGCTGGCGCCGAAGAAGGCGACGGTAGCCAGCAGTAGAACGACATTGGCAGCGCCGATGTAGGCGTTCGCCTATATCTCGTCCGCTACTGTTAGTGGTGGTGGGGTTGCAACACCCCGCATTGTTGTACAACGCTCAATTGGAGTGACCCTACCCCCCCGGGCGACAGCACTGGTGATGGCCTGTCGTCCAGCGGGAGGCGACAAGCGTATAATTTGACATCTGAACAACAACGACGATGACGACGACGATGATTATGGTGGTGGTGATGATGATGATAATATGCTGATGCTGCTGCTGCAGATGATGATGCTATTACTGATCATGGTTGTGGCAGTAACGGCGACTGCGAGGGCGACAGATGCCGCAATGGAATTATTAATGAAATGGCCATGCACTTGTTGTGTATGTATGACCATTTAGGAAACTTCGTGATCAAACGTTGGGATTTAGAAAAAAATGAAGGAATTAAAAATATACTAGCAGTAATAGCAGCCTACTTCGTAGCGTAGTGTATTTGGACGTCGAAATTGTTTGCCGTAACATAGATAGACCAGAGGTGATAATTGACGCCTCTCGTATGCGTGTGTGATGTTCATCAGGGAACCTAAAAGGACAAATCCTATTAAGAATCAGCAGTAAAGGATACGGTTTTTTGTTATATATATACATATATATATATATATATATATATATATATATATATATATATATATATATATATATATATATATATATATATATATATATATATATATGCAGAACCACTTGGGCTGAGTAGAAAACATCGTCTGTGTAGGCCGATTCTAAGCAGCGTAACCAGGACATCAGAAGCATGTGCAAGGCTGGTGACAGGACAATGACAGGACTGAATACATCTTGTATTATTTCTTGATGACCTAGGTGACTTAGTTATACGAAGCCTGGTTTGGAAGCGAGTTAGTACGCAGTTTTAGGAATTTTGTTAGTAAAAAGGGCTACAGGGCGCCGCCCGCTCAGGCGGGTGTTGGCATGCCTCGCCTAAGTGTATCTGCTGTCGGTTTTGCGTGCATTGCTTCTTTTAGAAAACGCATTCTAAAATGTATAATCTTAGACTCTGGCAGTAAGTGTGCGCTTCAACTCACTACGAGCCAGTCATGTCCCCGTCGCTCATCCCGACTGCTCGCCTAATGCTTTAAACAGTCAGGAGCGTGGAAACATGCCTATTCCTAGCAAGTTCCTTGTTTCTCGCGGTCGCAGGTAGCCACATAATGCGATGACTCCTGCCACTGCTGGTTGAAGGATTCCATTATGGGTGATGTCACGTTACATTTTGTAAAAAGTGGGTTGCTTAAAAGCAACAGTGATGCGCGTTGTGTTGCCCAGGCTGGACAGCACAATAAGATCTGTTACAGGGTGTTCTTAATTCATCGCCGCATTGAACGCACGCAGAGCTAGAGACCTTCCTGATCCTGAGCAAAACGGACTGAAGAACGTCTTAGCATGCCGACAAAGGCTTCCTTGTCTGATTATTAACAAACGTCACGACATTCTCTGCCTAGTTAGATCTAACTGGTCCCCACTAACGGGGACAGGTAGGTGTAATATTATCTCCCTTGTTTAGTCGTTTTTATTTTTTTTAAATCATTTAAAGGCGACATTATGTGGATTCTCTATAACATTTTCGTACCCAAGGAGGCTTAGCAAATCTGATTTCTATATTTTAAAATAGCACGGGTCCTCTTATAGTTAAAAGAACATTTCGAACATTTGATCTCCCTGGAACCATTGTCAAGTTTTTCGCACCCAAGAAAGCGCATGCTGTATGTGCAATGGCTTTGCCCTCCATCCTCTGACGGCCAATTTGCCTTGATAAGCCTTTTTCTCTAAGATTCTGCTGAGTGCAGCAGTTTGCTAAAAGAGTTGTAGGCGCCCCTGGTAACAGGTGCAAGATGGCGGATGGTTATCGCGCAGCTCGAATTCTGCATGTCAATTATGTCTGAATCCAGCAATATTCGAAAGACTCTTTCCTAGAGTTCGCTTTTGATTCTACGGTAGGATGTATTCAGTAGCTTCATCTACCGCATACGCTAACGATTGTAAGCTGGATGAATGATTACCGCCATAAGAAATACTTCACAGGGTTGGCGAACATAGGAATTTGCACATATGGAACACAATACGCATTGATATGCCAGAAAGCGTCTGCATATACGATAAACTAAAGATGTGGAATTTACTTGTAATATGTAGAAATATCTATCTCTACTAATTCTTTATTTATTGACTCCTACACGAAACAGCTGCAGGCGCTTTTTACGCTAAGTAAGGCGGCCACGAGATTTTGTGGAGGCGAGGTTCCTGTAATGAGGTAGACGTTTTGGATTTGATTATCGTCAACTACCTTTGTATCGCATTGTATGTTGAGTGAACTGCTCTAAATCGATGACTGATTTTAAGCAAACCAAGTTGTTTTTGTTAAGCTTCTGCTCTAGCAAGTGGGAAACGCCAAGTTTCACCGCCTATAGAGGACAAAAAATAAAGTGCTGATAGGCCGAAATCTGAGGAGCTATCCACGGATTTTCTCACCCGTAATGTATCAGTGTACGATAGGCTCCTTTCTGCTGATTGAGAAGGCTCTAGACGAAGCAGCTGTGTGCCGGAGGGTTAAAGAAATGACCGGGTGATGCAATGTAGCCCCTGTTTGTTGTAGCGTTGTGTCTATGTATAGCCGAGCTTTTACATCGACCGAGTGCGCCTAATTGCTTTTGTGAGTTTGCCCTTTGTGGTCGTCGACAATTGGACGACAGTGATCGAGAAATAGAGGGATGACAACAACAACAACAACAACAACAGCGACTTTGACTATAATTGGAGTTCGTGAGCAAAACCTGTCTACCCTATTGCCAGCATCTTAACACACCCTTGTCATAATTTGATTCTATACTATGCACTATCTAATGTAATATATATAGTCCGTTCGTCGCAATTGGCAATCTGTTGCGCGTAGTTTAGATCCGTCTCATTGCTTATACGTTTGCATGCCGATGTCTACTCAGAACTCGCTGCTTTCGACTTTCGGCGACGCCGCACGTTTGCGACGTAGAGTGGAAACTCTGAGCAACTCACAACCACGCTTCCGTAACAATAATGCCCTGGAGAAAAGTAGTTTAGGGAGGAGGAGAAAGAGGTGGAGGACGAGGTAAAGCTGATAATCGTCAAACGCCAAAAGGGGCGCCAATAAAGGCATATGGACGATCTTGCATGTTTCTTGGGGATGAAACCAATCTACCAAGCATGGTGATAATCAGCTGAGTGAAGCTTCCCAGCAAAATGCCCACCAGCTCATCATCAGGACGCACAGACACGTAACGATTCGAACGATTAAATACAAACATCTGCTGTATCTGGACAACACCGGACAGGCAAGCAAAACAAAGTAGTGGAATGGAAGTGTGCCAGATGCGTCTACATTGTGCAAGAACAACTACAATGTGCCAAAAAGCACACAACATTTGAAAAAAAAATTACGTTCAATAATAGAAACGGCTGACACAAGACTGAGCTTTATATAATTATATATAGAGAGAGAGGGGGGGAAAGAGACGAAAACTGCTTGCAGAAAATCGGTTGTTTCTTTTTATAGTATAAGTAACTTGTCCGAATTAAAGTACACTAACATTATGTATGTATTGTGTGTCCTGTTTAAGCATATATATATATATATATATATATATATATACGTTGCTCAACATTAGTGAACTCGCATATGAGAGTCATTAAGACTACGGTATGTTGTAGTCTGTGCTTTTTTGTTTTTTTTATAGGGGAATAATTAATTAAAGATATTTATTTTTCCTATATTACATTATGTTTGTGGGACACATATTAGCTAAGCCAGTGTGCCTAGCGAGTATGTATTGTGACTATCACGTGTCCGCCTCGTCTAGGCTAGCCCGAGACCACTTCAGAAGTGTTCCCCGAACGGAGGCCGCGTTTCCACGTTGTATGTCGAGATCCAGACGTTGTTTAAAAAAGGACGACGATATGCTATCACCGGTTGACTGATTTAACAAAGTGCCGACTTTGCGGATTAGGTGTCTGGTCCGAACACCAGGAGCACCCAAGGTCTCAAACGCAAGAGGCCAGAATTCGTGGGGATACCCAATTGATGAGTATTTTCTTAGCTTGCTGGCCTCCGCAAGGTGGGCTGCATAACCGGCTTCGGATGCGCCGCCACCGACCATAGAAGGTGCTCAGGAGTCGGTAACGGTTGCATCCCAAACCAGCATTTTGCCTCGCTCGAGTGGTGTATGTGTCATCCCGTCTGGACGTCTACCGTCCTCCACGCAGAGGCCCGGGGGTTCGAGGATGCACGGACGACCGCATGACCTAAGGGCTCTGCTGAAGGTCTCATTGATAGCGGCATATCGAGGGCGTCGGCCTGTGCTGATGATACACGATAGGCCGTGATGTCCCAGTTTGTCGACGGGGTGACCACATTGACACCGATGGGGGTTAACCAGGTGTCACGACGACTGTCCCCAGTCGTAGGCCTTTTGCTATGGAATCGTCTCGTCATCAAGAAGGGTGCCTATGGGTGCACTGGGAAGCGCGTGTAACCAGGCACCTGAATCCTTGGCGGAAACGGCGTTTAGGCGAGCTCTGGTCGTGCTGTCGGCAGCTTTATTAAAGAGCCGTCGTTGTACTTCAGCGTGCAAAGGGGCACTCCAGTCATGTTAGGATAGTATGTTGTCAGGCCTGCCTCCGCACCGGGTCTCAAGGTTCTCCTGAAGCTAGGCTAAGCGGCTTCTAAACTCCTGCTGTATCTAAAAGGGGGATTGCCCTGTTTTCTGCGCTTAGCATGGATGAGACTATAGCAGGACCGGCCAAGGTCTGCAAGTTCGGAACCCTGAGACCTCCTTGAAAGACGGGCAGTAATGCCTGTTGCCGTGCGCTAGGTGGTAGAGATGTGTTAAGCAGAGCCTCAAGGGTAGACAGTGTCAACTCGTTGAGCGCTTGCAAGTCGTCGACCCTATTGGACAGGTCAGCTCCTCGAAAAAGGTGGATGAGTCTCAAGGAAAACACGCTTGTATTCAACAAATTAAAACTTTTTAACTCGCGCCTAAGGAACGAATAACGGAACGCCGTGTTCACCGTCGTCCCAAAGACGCCCTAAGAAGAATCCGCTATATTGTGGCTCCTAGAGGTGTATCTAGCAGAGATACTGGTTACTACAAATTGTGTCGGCTATCATGGGTGCAATTTTCCGCACAGTTCCTAGAAGCTCAGAGTGTGACCAGAATGTCATCTTAAAGAGGTAGCATAGAATTCGTCGGGGCAAATCAAATTTCACTGCATGTCGAAACGTTCTTGATATTATATGGACTGTCGTAATAACGAAACAGAAGCTCGTGCGGACTCTTTGCAACACGGTGGCTGGTGGATGCGTGCGTCTTGCTACCGGAGGAGACGCATAAGTGCTGCACGGGTTCGATCCCCGCCATTGCGCATTTGTATTTATGGGATGCGTCTTACAAAACAATGCGAAAGCAAATCCATGGACGTTCAATATTGTCTGAAAGTCAGGCCGCAAAAGTCGCGATGCGTTTGCAAAGCTTTTAATAAACGGCTGGCCTTATCGAAAAAAGAAACCGCAAATCAAAATGAGCTCATTAGATCGTGAATTGCTGCTTCTTACTGATCATCTGCGTGCCTTTGGAATCTTCAGACTTTAGCAAACAGTGACACCGTTTCGACACTGAATCCCGGCCACAAATTCGTGGAAATTCGTACTAAAAATACCAATGCTATGAAGTTCCGAATTTTCGGACCGTTAGCCGATCGAACGACAATTGTAGATTTTGCTTGTCTAACTTGGACAAAACAAGACGTGCATTTGTATACTCTTGACTGTATATTTTGCAAGCGGAGCACGTAAATAACTAGACTAGTAGAAACTAGACACTCTAGGTAAGACCTAATTCCGTCAAAAAACGGTATAGTTCTTACTGAGGCCATAATAAAACGCTCTAGGAAAGTTTCGAGGACTTACAAATTGGCATTGAGAAAGATTTCTTCTATATTTATTTATGTATTTTAACTCCCAATGCTGACTGGAAACCCATTGAACGAATAACCAGGTTTTGGTTGTGAACTCTGCCGGAAACGATTCCCACCATTCACGCTGCAATACCATGTCGCGCAATTAGCCGAACGAATACTGCGAATATACACTCCGAGGTTATTTTCTCTGGCTAGGTTGAATTAGTAAAAACTGCCGTCAGGAATGCCTTATATATACATATATTGCCTACCTGGCTTGTCATGCGAATATTGAGCAACTATATACAGGTAGTTCAATAAGTTCTTAGAATGAGCTTTTTAGAATTCGAATTTTGGCACGCTTTCACCGCTAATAGGAACTGCAACGTTTCGACTGCTAGCACTCAATATATTATGGTGATTGGCCGTTGCGATTTCGTTTGATGGCCTTTCCCGTGCAAACGTATTGGCGTGATTTTTAAAAATGGAGAAAAAAGAGTTTCGAGTGGTTATCAAGCATTTTTATTTCAAAGGTTGGAATGCGACCCAAGTAAAAATTGAGTTAGACGAGACGTACAGTGACTCTGCGCCATGTTTTGCCACTGTTTCCAACTGGATTAATGTGTTAAAAAGAGGTCGCAGGAGCACCAAGGATGAACTACGTCCAGGAGGCCAAAAAACGGCAACTGATGAGGAAAACGTAGAAATAGTGCAAACAATTCTTGGCACAGATAAGCGAATGAACATTAAGGAAATAGCGGAGGCATTAGGGATTAGTTTAGGCAGTGTGCATTTTATCCTACACGAAAACTTAAAGATGAAAGAGATTAGAGCAAAATGGCTGCCGCATTTGCTCAACCAAGGCTAAAAAGACGCGCCTGTTTTGGCTTTACAGCGAAATTTGGCCAAGATGTCGAACAATCTGTCGGATTTTTGGTGCAGATTCATGACCGTCGATGAAAGCCGGGTTCATCACTACACTCCCGAGACCCAAGAAGCATCTTGCCAATGGTGTGCACCTGATGAAGGACCTCCGAAGAGGGTGCGGACAACGGCATTGACCGGAAAGGTGATGGCTACAGTTTTTTAAGATCAACGTAGAATAATGCTGGTCGACTACCTTGAGAGCTGTAAAACGATCGCAGGAGAATATTATGCAAGACTGTTGGACTGCCGTTAGCAAGAACTCATCGTGAAACGGCCCCGCTTTGCAGAAGAAGGTTGTCCCGTTTCACCAGGGCAATGCTCCTGCACACAAGTCCCGGCAAGCATCGGCAAAACTGGCCCAACTGAGGTTCGAACTTATTGAACAACCCTCCTATTCTCCAGACCTGGCCCCCTCTGATTATTTCCTCTTCGGACATTTGAAGAATAGTCTCGGTGGAAAGCGTTTTTCCAGCAACGAAGAGGTTAAGGCTGCTGTCAATGCCTATTTTCAGTCTAACGACGCGGAATTCTACTCAAGATATATGAAAGCTCTGAAATCTCGGTGGGAAAAGTGTATTGAGCTTCTCGGGGAGTATATCGAATAAGAAAAATTTAAAAACATGATTTGGAAAATTCTCGGTTTTCATTCTAAGAACTTATTGAACTACCTGTATATATATATATATATATACACTTACACAAAACATGATTAACAAATTCAATCAGTGTATTTGAATTGTTGTGAAATTCTAGATTAGAAGAGGCCATCATAAAAAAAAATACGGTCATACTGTACCCGCATCACTGCCACTGCCGTCTTTTGCTTAGAGCATAAGTGATCTCACATATGAGACTTTATGCATCCGACCTTCATTCTCTCGCCACGTAGATGATGGCGACGGCATTCACTTTGCTTGTCCGTGTGTTCGTACTTCTGCGTCGTTGCCACTTTGGATACATAAAGCTGAGCCGGGACATCACAAACAAATAATCGGTGAGAAATAATAATCAATGAGAGTAGATGATAATCGACCATATTAACTGAACTAGCCAGACAGACTGCTAGCTAGCCAGCAAGCAATTCAACATCCAGATTTACATATCGTTCGGCGAGTAGCGATGCTTGAATGGCTTGAGGTGCTGAACGCCGCGTGCCACGGGACTTTGCGGGCTTTTGCTACTCACGTTGTCGTTTCTTCACTTGTAGACCGGAACAACTCCCAGGAGCACGCTATGATGGCAGTCCGAACGAATGCAACGACAGACCAATGCAATACATATGCATCATGCGCGGGTTGACATAGACATTTGTACTACTGGGTATGCGGCGACATGTTAAGCCAGCAAACGCACCTCTCCTCACGAGCTGAGCGCGCCAGGTCGGCGTCTCTCGCTGCACGACCGAGCTGGTCCTGCAGTAGCCTGATGCGGCTTTGCCGCTGGGCTGGGCTGGGCCTCTCTGCTAATTACGATGCCTGATCATGCTTGACGAGCTCACAACTTCTGAATCTCGCGGCGAACGCCTGCTTCTCCTCCCAACAAATCGCCGTTGACACGACGTCGTTCCTGCGTACTCTCACTCGAACAACAGGGCAATTCTTGGAATGCACCACCACCACCAACACGCGGGTCATTAGCATTACTATCGTCAAATTATTTATTCTCCTGCGATTTTACTGCTCCTCACATACACAAGGGGTGCTTATGAAAGTTCTGCGCATAATTCAGGGCAAGCGGATATTAAAGAACGTGTTAAAAGGAGGTCCACTTTCTCTTTCATGAAATGGCGGAGTAGAAACGTCTTCTTTAAGAGTGACAGTGAAATCACTAATATGCGTTATATATATGTGACAGATTGGTCGTAGCTTTACAAATCAAACCAAACCATGTCACCTTTATTGAAAAAGGGGTATTACGATAGAAGCAAAGTCGCTTCGAATCTGCGAACGACGTGCAATCCTCCAGGCAAATTAGTTGTTCACAACGTCCACACAAGCAACCTCGTGGGGGTGGATGGAGACGCCGCTCCGGAGATTATTTGGTCTTAGAACAAAATACCTGTGGCGGCGTGGTCTAGGGGACTACTGCGCTAGTCATGGTTGTCATCTACCGAGGTGTCGCCGGTTCGATCCCTGTTGTTGGTCGAATTTTCTTTGAGCGATGCTCATTGAGAATAGATGATAAACCATACCGCTGATCGTCAGCAGCCATGCTGCCACAAGGACAGTTGGGGAAACCTTAGATGTCTTAATATGTCCAGCCCTCGGTACATTGAAAATATACCTCAGGTTAAGTGCCAAGCCCGTAGGGGACGGACTTTAGTTTAGAATTAAAAACAACCTCCTTAAAAAAAAATTTTCATTCTAGAACAAAATAATAATAGTAATAACATTCTGACGCGGTAGCAGTTTAAACATGCGGTAATCGGCATGGGATTGATATTCGCTAACGCTAGGCAATGTGGTACGCTTGCGTGGTAGACAACACCGACGAGCATGCTATAGAATGGCATCCATACGTGACAGCAATAGGTCCACTTTGGTACCATTAAGGCTTGATACAGCTTTAAGTACACATTCTGATCCTGTATAATGAAGGGACAAATGTGCTCTGCGGCATCATTTAGCCCCTCCTCCTTTTTCACGCAAACTAGCCTTGTGTGTATTTTTAATGTTAACATTGAGGCTAGATATTTAAAGCGACTATCCATAAAATGCCCCACGGATGTTCGGTTTCCAGATTGGTCCGGCGATCATTTACGGAGTAGACACAATATGCAAACCTGACTGTGTAAAGCGCACTAAAGTCGTTGTATTGTAAGGAAAGTGCTAAGACTGCACGTTTCCTCGGTACAAGACCGCTTCGTCCATCTTCTCCCGGAAACACGCCTGCTCATCAAGGACTGCTAACAAAAATACAAATTGCCCAGAACACAATTTCATTCGACGAATATATTGGAATCCTCGACGTTAAATTTTACAAAAGGGGATGTATAGGAAATTAAAAAGAATAATAGAAGAAATTGACGCGGCCAAAGAGCCACGTCATTAGAAGCACAATATGCCGAGGTGCACGTTTTTTACGCCAATCTTTGTACAATAGCGAGTTGTGACTAAGCAAGTGTACAGTTCTTATGCATAGCGTGTAAAGGATCTTGCTCCAATCACCACACACTTATCTATTATCTACCCGAAAAGCTCGGGTAGATTTTTAAGAACTGCAGGACTATTGAACGAAATTATAAAACAAGCCCTTATTACAGAAAAAAAACTTCCAACACCGGAGCCCCAAACTTCACCCTAAGTGATAACAAGAGACCTGACAGCGGTACCGCCCTCTTGCAATCGCATGGCAAGTGCCTGGCGTGATGGGATGCTCTTGCAATATGGCTCCCTCCTACCTAGGTCATAGCTCTGTAAACACAGAGAGGGTAGCGGTCCAGTTCGATCCCTGTTGTTGATAGAATTTTCCTTGAGCGATGCTTATTAAAAGTAGATAATAAACTGTACTGCTGACAATCAGCGGCCATGCTGCCACAAGGGCGGTTGGGGAACCCTAGATATCTCAACATGTCTGACCCTCGGCGCATTGAAAATGCGTGTTGCGGCGATTTCAAGCCCGTAGGGGGCAGAGGATGGTCTTGAATCATAAACAACCTCTTTAAACACGGGGTGGGTAACAAAGCATGCTGAGGTAGGGCAAACACCTAAATGCACAGATATCGAGCACAGCTTTCATTGGGTGGCAACAGCGATGAAGACACAAGGGCCTATCAGCAGTGGAACAACAAGCCTTATTTGGGATCTGGCGAGTAGAAATGGAGTCAGTGACGTGGAACTAGCGCAATTCGAGACAACAATTATTGTCTCTCACAGTAGCAGAGGCAATAGCGATTTGACAATTGGCGCCATGGGCTGGACAAATAAGCTACTGATACTAAAACCGATTTAATACGTTTGAACCTCAAACAACAAGAACAACAACAACAACACTGCCCAGTTAACCACAAAGCACTAAGACCACTTGGGGTTTTCCAGAGCTCAACCAGCTGCATTTTTTTCTGGAATTAATGCGCGAATAACACACGCAAGGGAAATTGGCAATTCGCGTTAAATATTCAGGTCAGCCAGTAGCAGCAAAAGAAGCTGGATAAATATGTGGTGGAATATACAATACTGCCCAGATACAGTAACATGCTGGAGATGCAAATCAATGGAACTAACTCTTAATTCACTGAGAAAGACATTTTAGATTTCCTTCGAGATCGAGTCGTCGACGAGGTTAAACGAGAAAAAGATGCCATCGCCGCATGAATTGACAAAGGTAATGCAACAAAGGCATAGCAAATTCAGGCAGAGTGCGACTCCGGTTTGACGCAATACCGATCGCGGAAGTACGCTTAGTTGGCCAGATCTTTACGGTGAAATCGTCTATGGTCTCGGGTCTACGGTCCTCGATGCAACGCTGACGATACCACACGCCTGGAACTAGAGCCACAGATTTCCAATTACGAGAGGACCTTACCTGCAGGGAATTTGAATGTCCCAGGCACGAAATGTGGGAGTGCCAAAATAAAGCTCGTTCTACCATTGATGACGCCCTTCACGTATCTAAGGATAACAATTGTGGCGTTAGAAATATATACAACAAAAAACGAACGAGCAAAGCTCTGCGAAAAAGTATCCGGAAGCGTTTCTGTCGTAGAGGATTTTCCATCGACCACATTTTAGACTGACCAACGTGAGGGCACGGAGTGCCCGCTCTGAGCCTCTGAAAGGACAGAAGACGTACTCCCAAAGCACCGTCTTATGCAAAAAATAGAGCCCTTAAACGACCCCTAAGTCGCAGAGAGGGAAAAACAAATAATCAAATGGCTCTCGACGTATTTTATTACAATACTAACCATATAGGCGAAAATTAAACCCACGCTCTCTAAATGGCTGAACAATTGGAATATGAGGCTGGGATTGTCTT
This sequence comes from Dermanyssus gallinae, assembly GCA_003439945.1. Classification (NCBI taxonomy): domain Eukaryota; kingdom Metazoa; phylum Arthropoda; class Arachnida; order Mesostigmata; family Dermanyssidae; genus Dermanyssus; species Dermanyssus gallinae. Next base: position 74,357 of record QVRM01005035.1, read on the forward strand.
TTTTGAAGACCGTTCTTGACAGTACTGACGTTTCACAGCTATCTGTATTGCCGAATACCTTTAAAGATGGGCGATGGCTATGAATAAACGGGCCATTGTTGCAGCGGTTTCGCCATATCAAATGGATGTTGCCTTATACAGGAGAAGCAAATGTCATTGTGCACGCTACACGAGCTGGTGTTGGGATCCTGAAAACAGAAGACCCGACAAAAGTGCTGGTCAAACAAGATCGCCAAAACGCACTTGTAAAGATAAGAAGAGACAACATTTCTACGAAGTTAAGAGGAACGCTCTAAGACTCTATCCGACGATCTGGTAGAGTTAGAAAGATAGTGATGGTGGATAGTGCAGGCCAAAACTGTTCTAGGCTAAAAATTAACACGTTCACTTACACAAAATTGTATATGAATTGATGAATAAACGTATTATTAGAGCGGCCAGCGGCTACATAATCGAACGTACGAGCAAAAAAGGTTCGAAAGATTCCTCAATCCTCGCTTGAAACACAGATATATTGATAGTCGCAAAGCGGTAAACAGGTAGACCCATTGGGGCCAGTATTGTTTGCTTTGGCATTCCTGATCAGGTATCAAGTCTACAGAGCCCCTTTATTGTCTCGTATTTAGACGAAGTTGTCTTAAAGAGTCCCTCGAACTTTATGTCAAAAAGATCTGTTGGCGATATAGAACATCGGGGGAAACGGGAGGTCTAACAGGCAAATACGAGGATGCAAATCGAGCTAAAGAAGCAAACCATGTTGGCAGAGAGAGACCACTATCAAGAGTAAACTCGCTCCCAACCTTTTCTGTGAGAGGGCCCGTGGCCCAGCATCTTCGCTGACGCTTATAAAACTAAAAAGTCCGCGAAAGAAATTATGAATAGCCTTACATTAACAAGAGAACGTGTCGTTTTTCTAGCGGCCCCAGTATCCCATTCGGGGGCTGGCTCCAAGCGCAGCCCTCCCGCCATCTCAGCACCACGCTGGGCTCTAAATCCTTCCGTATGGTGTCGGCCATTAGGACAGGTGACTCCGTCTATCAGCCCTTTTCATGTCTGCTGTACGGCCAACCGGCTGACTCTGACGGTCTACACCCGTCAAGCCTGTTCAAAAACTCCTGGAAGACTTACGCGACATGCGGAGTTTACGCTAATAAACCAAGAAGAGCCTCCCAGAAGGGCAGGCATATCATCCACACCCGAATCCAAGAGTTTACTGACAGCAGTGAGCTACGACTTGACGGAGCCACCACATGGATACACAGAAAAAAGCCTTGTATGTGACGTAACCGTTCTAGGCACGGCAACCTTGTCGTATCTATCGCACACCCGCTCAGTTGAATCTGGATGGGTCGCAGAACGCGCGGATTCGGGAAAACTAAAAAGTATTCTGAACTATTAAAAAAATACAATTTTGCACTATTAATTGCAGACACTCAGCCCCATCAGCAAACAGCATACCGCGAAAGTCTTACACGATATCAGAACGCGCTAGATGATGAACGCCATGAATAGACAGGAAGCAATCAGAGGATGATGAGTCTGGTTCAATATTCATACCTCAAAATTAAAAGAACTAATAATAATAATATTAATTATTATTATTATTAGTTATTAATTATTATTTATAATATATAATTATATATAATATATATATATATATTCTCGTATCTCTCTATATATATCTCTCTAGTATTTTTTTTAAGAATACCCATTTGATTATTATTTTCCCTATTCATTCAGCTTTCATTCATTTCTGCGTTTCACACCCTTTCATTCGCGTCGTTTTGGTATTGAGCCCACGGCTTTACACGAACGACCGCTTTGGAATTTCGTATATGACCAGCAACGTTTTTCAACGCGTATTTGGACATTCGGGCCAATAAAAACTAACTAACGACTACTAGAATAGAGCAATATGCGAATATGCACAACCGTTATGCACAACGCTTACTATTTGTAGAGCTGAGATTTGCTGTAGTAAATTATGGTACTATTAGCTAGGCTGCCAGCCCTCCAACGTGTTTGGTGGTCAACAATCGGCTGCTGCGATGTGTTCGTTCGAGTAAATTCAAGCAGGTTCTTCAGGCTTTCTTCTTTCGATTGCGCGAATTTTAAACGTTACTGATTGCCAACGACTGCGTCGCCATGCTTCTGCTTATTTGCAAAAGTCATAGTGGGTCGGCTTACGTCGTTGACCGTTCACAAATAGAACGGAACGCTCTGGCGGCGGCCACTCGCATGACCGCCTCCACTAGTGCAGCAGTCTACCTCCACCGCCTTCTTCAAGCAGCGAAGCATAGCTTAGCTATAGTTAGCCCCTTTGTCGTGGTTGTCTGGAGAGCTCGTACGACTGTCGCAGGGTCTCCGTACCCTCGAAAACCTCTCGGTGCAGTAGCGCATGTCCTACCTGTCCGCTCCTTGGGAACTGCAGTCAAGCATGCACCCACACACAAAGGTTTTTTTGCTATTTCAACAGCAACGTTTGGAAGTTTTCGTAACCAACGAGCATTGGCCTCAAATAGTACATGACGACTCTATTGCGGTCCTCTCTTACGACATACAGCAGGCAGGGGATTAGTTTCATTGGTTAGAAATCCGCGTCTCCCTTTCTATAAACTTCCATTGGATATGGATTCATATATTATATTCATGGATATGGATTCAATATATATTCATGGATATGGATTCATGGATGGGCGGGGTACTAGCAAAGTTCAACAAATGTTGAATGCATGTGGAGAAGCAGCGGAGGAACCGAGCATGGCGTTTAATGAAAAAAAAAGAGCGCAGTTTTAGTATTTAATAAGACTA
>QVRM01005036.1:0-26283 GCA_003439945.1 Dermanyssus gallinae
TCCATCGCCTTGTGCGACGCTGTGGTTTGAGCCACGTCCCCCGCAATACCGACCCCGATCAATCAGCATTGTGTTCTGTTTTTAAACATATTAATAACTAACCTCAAACTGCTCCCGGCACTCCCCATTTTGCCAGCTCTTCAACTATTTATCCCTTGTTGCTATGTCAACGCTGCCTTTAAACCTACAAACACCGCATATATACAACTTCTCGGCCTATAATAAGCATATAATTATGGGGAATAAAAACAGTTTTTACAGGATCTCCGGAAGCTCTGCGGCTGACGGAAGAGACCCTTCCACGGCCGCAGCGTTGCCGTGCTGAACGTCGATCGATATGCGCTGCAACAGAGATTCGCTAGCTCGGGGGTCCTGAGTTGCAGCGATGACTTTCCGGCCCAGTCCCTTAATAAATGTTATAGACTTCGGTCCGATCGGTCCAAATGCCTCTATGGCGATCGGCTGAACTATAAATTGCGACGCTAGTCCCTGGAATTTGGTCACTTTTGGTTCTCTGCGAGCCGGGCACATGCACCCATCTCACGGCTCGTGTTTTGAACGTAGCTTTTGGCCAGCGTACATGACACTGTAACATCCCAGAGACGACTACGAGCCCAGGGTGAGAGTTTTTTCCGTCTGGCCTCAGCTGGCTTTTCCGACTAAGACCAACAGGCTACTTCACTGCCGGAATGTGGGCCGAGTGAAGAGCGCGAAAGATAACGTCGTTGATGGCGAAGTGACATGAGTGACGCCCAACGCTATAGCGACACGACAAGACGTGTTCACCGGTGGAGCTTACTGGTGCTTGCATTGGTTGCATGGGTGGGTGCGCAAACTATCTCCCCCCGCCGCAAGCCGGAAACGATGCGGGGTGTGTTGTTGTCCAGCATCGTTCCCAGCTGCGGCGCGGGGGGCTTGAAGCCACTTGCCACTTATGTAACACATTTGTAAAAACAGAACTTACCTGTTTTTCACTTAGATATAACAGCTGCATGCAATTCGGAGTCAAGTATATTAACAAAACATTTGACTCCGAGCTCGACTTAAGCTGCATCACCCATTCATTCCCCAGGCTTCTAAGTCGTGGTGAATCTGAGGTTGGTTGCATACCGCTGGTATGCACGAACGGTATACTGCTTTCTACTCTCTAAGCATGCTGTGCTAATTGTAGAGCCTCTCAATTTGACTATATTTTAGGTGAGACCATTTTATGAACAGCGTAATCTGCAACTCTACATCATTGGAATCCTGCTTCAATTTACCACGTGCTCAGCTAGTTAAACCTCATACAATACTCGTGGGCACAATGTTTGTAGCTTTAAACGTGTATATAATGGCTGGAAACGTATATAGACTTCGTAAACTATATACGGTTAAAACAATATCTTGTAATTTCCCAAATCATATTCTGCTTTCTAGTTTGGAGTATCAGCCAAAGAATACACACCATTTTATATCATCGTAGCCTATTTAAATGCTGAACTCAGCTCTTATAAATAAAATTGATACATTATAAGTAATTTATATGTGCACATTTATGTAATATAGAGGCGCATTTATGGACATCAAAAAAGCACGTGTTGTTTTGAATTATTTCGTATGCTCGGTTTATTGCAGAAAACACTTAGCGCAACGCTGCATATATTTGAATCTTGTAGTGTAATTTATATATAGAATAACTCTCGACAGACATCGTTTTCGCCTGGAAAGATTATCTATGACCAGAAAGGAGTCAAGTTCACAATCGGATGGGGGCTCGTGAAGAGGTTCAAGCTGTTGATGCTTTCTGCACACACTCGTTGTGCCATATTGATGCTCACTTTGTAATGACTGGGTTGGAATGGCTTAGACCATCGCATCGTCGCCGATATACTCATAGGCGAGCTTTCGAAACCTCAGCCATATAGGGGTTATTGAACATCTTCTCGTAAAGTTTGCCAAACGTTACTCGATGCGATCCGTCGTTCCAACGCATGCGCATCGGCTCAAGGTTGCTGTAGGTGAAGTCCGGTTTAAGCCCGGAGCTGTAGTAGACATCCACAAACTGATTCCCTAGAAAAATGCAAAAATAGGCACGTCAAATGTTAGATACATTTAGAGCAATAATGGTGCAGATCAGACAAAGGCATAAGCATACAGATTAATATAATGATGTAGAATATCGTGTTAGCTCACCATCGTTTGACGTGCGAAGCTCGAAGAAGATTGCCCCTAGGAAATCGGGCTTCGGCTGCGTCACCTCACCCTCCAAGGCATGGAGCACTGACACATTGAAGTCATGAAACGAGTAGTCACACCAACGACCGCCCGTACGGAGTTCATCTGTAATTTGGGTTAACGACGTCGGACTGTTAAATAGTGAAGTGACCTGTAGTGAAGGTGCCGAACTGCAATTTGTGGTCGGAGACTCATATTATAATAGATGCATTAGTATATATAATAAGAATCACGGTTTAAAGCACAAATGACGGCGAAGAGAACATACCGTTAAAGACCTGTTTCATTCGTCGAGCCATGCCCTGAAGCAGATGTCCTCCGAAGAATGGTCGATACTGCTCAATGACGTGCTGGTAGCACTTGTAGAACACTTTCCGAAGGGCGAACTCGTTATCAGTCCAAACCTTCGGAATTGGCAGGCGTTCGTAGATGTTTGAAATCACTCCTGAATGAAAAGATTACACACATACCCACAATAGATCAGTTGATTTGTATATATCATGTAATCCTAACCAACGTCTTCTTCCGTTATGCCTCATATATGTTTTTGTGATATCAGTTATGTGAAACAAGATTATTTGCCACAAAACGATAACAAACATCTTACTAACCGTCAAGATATGTGAAAGCATCGTATTCGCCAGCTTCTGGGTGTCCAAATGCGAATTTGGAATACTCGAGCAGCTCTCCGAATGTTTTACCTTCTAGCGCATTATCGTGCTCCACTGGGTCCTGGATAAGAAATTAAAATAAAAGAGGCAAAGTTTAGTTTACCGTTGTTTTGGCTAGATTGCCTTGAAACAACATTCGTTTTTAATGGCTGCTGTGGGTTCTTATTATTGGAATGTTCACCCTGTAGTGTCCGCCGATACAATATGTTTCTATAATCAAGTTCAATGAGTAGAGATAGCGTACCTGATAGTGCTTCCGCATTTCCGCGTTACGTCATTTTGTATCCCTCCAGCGAGACGTATTTGTCATGGCCGGGAGGTGGTCCATAGACAGGCACAGGGCTGAAGCCCTCATCCGACGTCGTAAACAGCGCCGCTAGCAGAGCCTGCGCCGTTTCATGGCAGCGCGGCGACTCCGACGACCGCACGAACACTGTCGAGATGTCTTTGCCGTTGATGTGGTTTGGATACCACGACGACCAGATTTTAGCTACACAGGAGAAGGAAGCAAAACATATAAACACCGATAAGAGTTACGAATCCACTGGCCTAAACAGGACAGGGGATTAAGATCTGCACCATTCTTCGATGGGCTTGCACACAATCACTGACGTCAAAACGGAGCAAAGCAAAAATTGTGAAGATGCGTGTGCAACTTCTTACGACCATATCTGACCTGGCCTGTCATATGTTAACACGACCCGCACACAGACAATGGAAGAATAAATCGCCAAAGTATAGATTGACCGAGAGCTACTTACCGACTTGGAAGCAGGCATTAATGCCTTTGCGACTGAGGTATCCTTTGCCTCTTGGATAAAACGAGGCGCTGAGTTCCGGATGCAACGGAGGATAGTAAACAGGTGCACGCAACGAGTGACGGTGCACCACGAATACGGAATCCAGACGGCTTGTAGAGTACTCACCCTAAAAGCAACGACAATAACAAAAAACAACAACAATAACGTCGATGAAAGGTTAGAGGCGAGCCGAGCAGACAAAAGCGCAACCAAAGCTTTCGTTCAACTAACACAAGCTGAGATGGCAACCGTCTCCTGCCGGCAACTTGCTCTGCGTAACATAGTTTCGCCACACGTCTGCAGTTACGCCGCGAAATCATTCGTCGATTATTCGCCTTTGTCGTTTGCAGACGAATCCCAGTAAATTTAAGCGACTATTAGTGACTGATGAACAATCATTAGATCATTACTTACCATGATCGCTCTTTTTTCACAGACTTCGGGACGACACGAGCAAACACTTTTAACTTTGTGAGAGACACGAATGGCTTGGTACTTGGTGTGCGTGACGAAGGAGATCCAGACGATTCTGGCCCAGTCAGTGCAGATCTGCAGCTTTTATACGAGGCTCAGCGTAAGCTCCTGAATACGAGCCTCAGTGGAGATTCGGCAGCGCCCTCCAACGGCAGAGCACCGCTGGGAACTGGGAGAGGACGGGATGGGATGCAATGGAGGGGTTCACCGCCTTGTGGTCTTTAGCCTAGACTCACTCAAATGTGCGCAACTCGCCCCCGCCGCCTGCTTTGAGTTGCACTGGCACTCTCGGGACAGGAGGGTTTACGGAACGCGACCGATATGACAACCAACCTCGCGAAAGGGTCACCTCATGCTGGGACCGAACCGTGGTGGAGGATTCGTTACAGCACACACAGCCCAAACCTGGCGGGAAAAAAACGTGTTAGAACTCGCCACGAGTTTACGCAAAGATGCCTCTAACCCTTTGGCTTAGCTGACACTATGTTGCACATCTAAGATCGCATACGCTGCCGCAATTTTTGTTGTCAGTCAGGATAACGTCCTGCACATTCGTGACCGCACAGTTCATGCTGAGAACGCGGTTCAATCTGCTAGGCATTGTACATGCAGGGGGGTACACATGTCGAGATTACATCTCAACGTATGTACTATGAGGCTGCATGCGGCAGCTTTTGTATTGCTTCGCAAGGGGATGTCCCAGATGAAGCGAGAAAGGTTAGAACGAAATCATTTATGCTGTGGAGAGTTTGACTGTAACATGAGCTTTGATCTAACGGTTTATACGGTTCCCTTGTCTCCAATTTAATTACAGAACCCAAACAAAGCTACTGAGATACTTCCCGCTTGTTCTGTTTTTGATCAGCAAAACTTAATTGCGCAATGAAAATGTGCAGAATTTAAGAAGGCTTAGCTGTAGGCCTGGGTGCAGTTCTTATACAGTCCATGTAAGACACATGCGCACAATAGATGCAAAAACACGGCTCTTATTGTTGGGTACAAACAAAATTGCCATTTCTACTAAAGTCTAGCTGAACACTGAGAATTTACGTTTTTTTCTAAGTCTAGCTGAAGACCTGGACGCATTGTCAAGTATTTATTAATACATTTAGTAATACATGGCAGACGTGTAAAACAATTGCATTATATCATGTGCCATCTTTTTCTGAACCGCTTATAATTCCTCTCATCGTAGTAGAATATCTGCTAGTCATATCTAATAGTTAGCGAATCAAGATTTTAGGAAACGTGTGAAACTATCAAATCATGTTTTCGCAAATACTCCGAGACACAAAATTAGACCTACAGAATGAAGTCTTCTTAGCGGCGCTGTAGCAATTGAAATATAAACACGTATGAACGGTCACTGAGTTCACTTGCCGTAACGCCGATGATAGCAAGGCTGGAGTTTTCTTGGGCATGCTCAAGGCTATTGGTTTTCTGAATGATATGATATGAGGTTTATTGATACTTAATTGTAGTTTTTTCATTTGTGTTACAACTTCATATAACCACAGGCTAGTGCAAAGCATATGTACAAGTTACAGTGAGATTTTATATATTATCACCGTGGTATCTCGTATTATTGCAATTATTTATCTATGGATTGTGTACATGTTTACATAGTTATGGTTTAATCAGACGCAAGTAAGGTTAGATAGTGCATTCTCGCAGTGTTTTTGAATTGACTAAGCGATATAAGTGTCCTAATGTCACTAGGCAACTTGTTTCACAAGGTAGCACCTAAATTACAGAGTGCAAACCTTGATTGTGTACTTGTGGCCGAGGAGACAATGAGCAAGTGAGATGCCGAGCCTCGGGTGCTTTGTGTCCTTGCAAATTCGATAAGGCCAACCAGGTTGGGACGGTGACTAAAAAGAATACGTTTTATTTCGACAACTATGATAAACTCAATTAGATATGGTAACGGGAGCGCTGAGAGCTCTTTATATTGATCTATTGATATTGAGACGCGATGTGGGAGACCTAAGACGAGACGAAGTGCCCTTTTCTGCAGTAGATGAAGCGGAGTTATATGAAACGCATAAGAACTGATGCTCCCTTAAGCCACTCCAATTGATATATTTTCTATACGGGACAGGGATTGTCCTTTTGACAACTTGGTGCCTTTCAAAAATGAATGAGCGCACCCATCTTATAAAATTTTCATGCGCCCTATAAGAAGAGAGTTTTTTAAAAGAATGTTTAGATCTACCGTAACGCAAACGCCTTTCTAAGGTCAATAAATACCGCTGCTACCGTCCTATTTATTTTTATTTGTTTCCGTATTTCTTCGACGTGTACGCTGTAGATGACATCGATGAAGCATTCGAGTGCTTCAATGCACGAGTAATGACGTCCGTTAACAGCAACAAGCAGGAACTAAGAATTAACGCAATCTTGGGGTACCCAGGAAAGCCTGGGTCACTCGGGAATTGTTGGCACTGATAAATGAAAACAATGCGGCCTTTAAATAGTTTATCTAAAATAAGCTAATCCAGATAATGCTGATAAGCGAGTTGTATTTAGGAAGTTAAGGAACAAAGTAACCGCTGTTTCTAGAAAGTGTAGGCTTGATTTTAATGGAGAACTGGTACAGAAGAACATTCAGGATAGGATAAATCCCTGGAATGCCATTAGACCTGTTCTAGGTGGCATATCGGAACAAAAAGTGTGTAAAACTCAAAGTAGGAGATACTATGGTGTCCGATGAGACTACAATGGCAAACGTGTTTAATCAATATTACTCGACGTGTGTGACTGCCGACACGGAATGCTCTGATATATATGTAATACCTGAGAATTTTCCTCGTGGAGCAACAAAGATCTCATTTCAGCCGGTCCATACTCTAAGGATTGCACATCTTTTACGCAAAACAAGATATGCTTAGTTGCACCTGAGCAAATTCCATCCCAGGTATTGCGAAGAGCAGCCGAAGTTCTTGCTCACCCCGTATCATATCTGATTAATTTGTCAATTGCGGCCGGTAAATACCCCAAAGCGCTGAAATTATATCGCGTCATCCCGCTTCTTACATCGGGTGACAGACTCGCAAAAGAAAACTACCGTCCAGTCAGCATACCGGCCCCAATCTCTAAGGTATTTGAGAAATGCGCATTCGAACAACTCAGGGACCATCTTGAACAACATAATGTACTTAATCGCCGACAGTTTGGATTCCGCCCTAAAATGTCCACCACCGTCCCTGTTATGAGCTTTGTAGATGACGACCGTCAAAGTCTTGAGAAAAAGAAAACGGTTGCTGCTCTTTTTGTTGACTTGAGAAAGGCGTTTGATACCGTTGACATCAATATTCTGGTAAAACAAACAAAGAGTTTATGAAGCTGACGAACGTGTTACATCGTGGGTACGTTCTTTTATGTCAGAGAGACAACAAATGGTACAGACTGGGCAGATGTTTTCAGATGTCGAGAACATATCAGTTGGAGTGGCTCAAGGGAGTATCGGCGGCCCACTGCTGTTTAATATATTTATCAACGATATATTTGAAGTACCAAAACACGGCCGACTGACCCTATTTGCTAATGATAGCACAGCACTCTTTGTGGGCGATTCCCCACAAGAGGTAGAACAAATGATTAAGGAAGACCTTAAGCGACTCTCAGATTGGTTTAGAGCCAATGGCTTGTCCGTGAATTGGTCGAAGACTGGTGTTATCCAGTTCTTATCGTCTAGAGGTGTCCTAAGTATGAACCATGAAACATTTAAATGCGGAAACCATGATCAATAAGACAAAATTCTTAGGCGTTGTCTTGGATTCCAGATTATCATTTGAAGCTCATACAGATCGCACTCGTAAAAAAATTGTAGGGAGCATGTTCAAGAGCCGTAATATTCTGCCCCGTGACTGTCTACTCGTCATGTACTACGCCTACGTTCATAGTTATCTGACCTGCGCAGTTGAAATATATTGGAATGACTTATATGCGTTTTATGTCCGTTACATCGCCTACAAAAAAGAGCCTTGCGCGTAATATTGGGATATCCACCATGGGAATCCATGCGTTATAAATACGTAGAGATGTCGATTCTGTCTTACCCTCTGCAAATAGAGATGTGTGTCGTAACTGAGATCAAACGAATCTTAATGGGACTTCATCCCAACCTGCTTAATCTTTCCCATTCGACATCCAGCATGAACACAAGGGGATCACACACACAACTTCTCATCTTGTCTGCAGCTTCATGTAACCAATCTCGTTTCTCAATATCAAATCTCGGTGCCACATATTGGAACAAGCTCCCCCCAGAGGTGCGCGCAACCTCTTCTTTGACAATATTCAAACAAAGTGTTAAGCAATACTATTTAGGTACCTTACTCTAATATAAGCCGAACACGATAATAACATAATCATAATGACAATGAGTAAAATTATAAGAAAATATGCAATATAAACACTCCATACTAGCCTTTGATGGCTTTGAGGAGCTGTGAACCTATGTACAAATGTAAGCCACTCATAAGAATAATAAAACCTATCTATCTATCTACAGCGCTCAAAACTAGCACATTCGGGCAAACGCATTTTATGGCGATTATTTAGGTATCAACTACATAGCAATGCGAGCAAATTGCTCCGCAATCACGGCTCACATTGCCATATATTTGGTACCAAAATGATCGTCATAAAATTCTGTCAAAATTATGATTTTAAGGTATTTGACGTACAAGCTAATAAAATAACTTATTTGTTTGCGAATTATTTTCTAAAGGACCGTGTCGCATCTTCTGGCCGGCCTTACATATCCTTCATAAAGTTCGTGAGATGAATTTTGTCATGAACACGGCGGTGTGCTTAGTTTCAGTATAGGGGGACTGGTTGTCCCGCAATTGCACATGGTGTGCTTCTATGTCGGGTGAAAACACCAGTGTCACAAATTGTAGTAATTTCACTCTAACTCCAAAACAAGATTTCTCAGAGACCATGTTCCATTCAAAGAAATATTTGTTTTACCGGGACCTACAATTCTTATTATCGATTATCAATTCTTTCTGGGACAAGATCATTTTTTATTGCATGCACTCAATCTCGACATGCCCTCTGGAAAATCTTAATTACTCCGCTACCACAGCTCGCATTGCTATGTATTTCGTACCAAAATGATGATGGTACCAAAATGATCGCCATGAAATGTGCGTTTGCCTGAATGTGTTAGTTTTGAGCGCTGTGATTGGTCGTAATGATGAGGTAATGATGTTGAGGTATTTCGTGTTAAAATTAATAAAATAACTTCACTTTTGCGAGTTCTCTTTTAAACGACCGTGTCGCATCTCCTGGCTTATATGCTCCTCGGCGAAAGCAGAATTTTCTCGCGAATATGACGGCGCGCTGGTTGTCTCGCGATTGCATATTTTGCGCTCATATATCGGGCAAAAACACCAGTGTCACAAACTGTAGTAATTTCTCTCTAACTCCGAAACAAGACTTCCCAGAAACCATGTTCCATTAGAAAAAAATTGCTTTAACGAGCTTTTGAATCGCTTTGGATTTTGTAGGATACACCCTGTATATATATATATATATATATATATATATATATAGGGTGACCGGATTTGACTGTTTGAAACTGGGGTATTCTCAAACTCGGTGAGAAAATCATTTTTGCCAATCGAAAGAGGGAGCGGAAATGTTTCGTATAAGAGTGAGATGTTTTTTTAATGAAGATTTCTGAGTTTGGATTTAAGGAGTGGCTCTCCCGACATACTTTATAAAATGCGCGATTGTGAAAGAACGTATTCCTGGGGCATTTAATCGAGCAAAATTTTAACTCAAATAAATATTTTTCCAAGCTTCTACAGATTTGACGAGTGGCTTGATTGACAAAGCAAGCGAACATAGTAGCTGCATGTAAACACTCACGTCTGATACGGCCATCGAATAATTTGAGTTACTTTGCAGCCACAGAATTCAGCTTTACCAATTTGGTACCAAAATAACGTGATCATTAGTCCGAACGTATTGGTTGTGCACGCGTAATGGAAACATTTCGAGAACCTGGGCGTAAAAGCTCAAACATGCAAAAGTGAAATTATAATTTTGCAAACTCCTTTAATATCACAGTACTTCCTGCTCTAGCTAAGGCCAGATATGATTCAGACGTTTACAATGTAGAATTTTCTCCTGAATGCGCCGGTATAAACTCTTGAATTGAGGAAGGCGTTCTCTCACAATTGTGCATTTTGCAAACGTATGTCGGAACAGCTACCCCTTAAATCGCAACTCAGAAAGATGCGCTAACAATAATGTCACTCCTATACAAATAATTTAGCTCTCCCTTGCCATTGGCAAAAAACATCCTCTTACTGAGCTTGAACATACCCCAGAGTTTTAAAAATCAAATCCGGTCATCCTATATATACATATACAGACCCTGAAAAAAATATAGTGCCAGCCATTTTTGCCAGATTTCACGCATTTATTATAACCAATCGTGTAAAGGTCACGATGATACATGCTCACAGAGTAAGACTTTCATCAACATTTGGGGTCTCGGATTACTTTGAAGCACGAGATTTTCACATTTGGCACAGCTACACCGCGAAAAAATTATAATGCAACTAGCAAGATACATGTCCTAACGAGTGAATTAAGCGGAAAAACGACATTTGGGCTCATTTCACGGCTCGGCAGAAACAAAGGCAGACCTCCTACCAGAAGTGTCTGCTTTGTTGAAACGATAGGCTTAGGCTGGCGCCCCATGAGTGACTAAAAGGTCCATATCAAGGCTTATAAGAACATCGGCCTCCCGAATCGCGAAATTTTCCGTCGACTGAGGCGTTGTCCCCAAATAGTAAATAATTTTGTTAATTTTGGTGAAAATGACGCCGTAAAAAAAGAGTTCCGGGCGTCCAAATGCCATTTCGGAACGAAGCAAGCTGCAATTCTGCTGCGGAAAGCGTCGAACTCTGCGCCCTCGACGAGGGCAATTGCGGCGGCGACCGACGTGCAAATAAACGTACGAAATGTGCAAAACTTCCTTAGGAAGACACATTGGCTCACAAGACAAAAAGTTTAACTTTGATAAACCGGATCGATTTAACTATTATTTGCACGATGTCCGCAAGGAAGAACGAATTTTGTCAAAACGTCACTCAGGTAGAAGTTCATTGGTGATCTGGGCCGCTGTCGGCTATCATACAGGGTCGTCGATTGTATTTTAAAAGGTCGTGTTTATTCGACGCGCTATAGGATTTACTAAAAGAGCAATCGGGGCCAGACCTCGTTTTTCAACACGATAACGCCCCGATTCACACCGCCAGGCTGATCGGAAGCTGGTTCGACCAACGTCACATTGAGGCCTTATGCTGGCCTGCAGTCTCACCTGATCTTAATATCAACCAGAATGTGTGGAGCTAACTCGCACGATAAGTTTACACCGACGAAAAACAATTTTCGAGGCTTGGGACAAGCTCTTGCAGGACGTCATCCAAATTTGTTTAGCACTACACCAAACCGCATTTTTGAGGTTATCCGACTTAACGGGAAGTTTACTGAGTATTAAGTATAGTTGCTGGGTGCCGTGAAATGAGCCCAAACGCCGTTAATCCGCTTAATTCACTTGTTAAGACATGTATCTTGCTAGTGGCATATAATATAATTTTTCTGGTGGTGTAGCTGTGCCAAATGTAGACATCCAGTGGTATATATACATATGTATATAACACTATTACCGTTCACTAGCATTACGTGTTCACGCGTTGTTTTGAATAACTTCGTATACTCGGTTTATTGCAGAAAATATTTTATGCGACTCTACCTATAAATATATCGTCGTTGACTATCTGACCTATACAGACTGTGGATGTGCTTTGCACAGATAATGAGAGCTTTCAGCAGACGTTGGTTGAGCCTGGGAAAGATTCTCCCTCTGAGCAGAGAGGAGTCAAATTCACAATGAGGTAGGTTCCGTGGTGGGAACGTTAAAGCTGTTGATGCTTTCTATACAGGCTTGTGGTACAAGTCGTACTTAATGCTAAGTCGTAGTTTTTCGGTTTTGATATAGCCTAGACCATCGCATCATCGCCGATGTACTTTGAAGCCGAGGCTTTCGAAACCTCATCCATATAGGGATTATTGAACATTTTTTCATAAAGTTTGCCGAAAGCTACTCGATGTGATGCGTCGTTCCAGCGCATGCGCATCGGTTCACGCGGGCTGTAGGTGAAGTCCGATTTCAGACCGGAACTGTAGTAGACTTCCACAAACTGGTTCCCTGGAGAAGCGTGAAACCAAGCACGTGAACGGTTAGCTTTACTTGGTAGAAGAATTAGGAGGGATATGAACGAGACGGAAGGTATGAAGGTATAGACCATTAGTAATTCACATTATGCCATGTTAACTCACCATCGTTTGAAGTGCGAAGCTCAAAGAAAATTGCCCCTAGAAAGTCGGGCTTCGGCTGGATTACCTCACCCTCCAAGGCATGGAGCACCGCCGACACGTTGAAGTCGTGAAACGAGTAGTCACACCAGCGACCGCCGGTACGAAGTTCATCTACAATTTTGTGTCATAAAGTCGGATTGTTAAATAAGCTCCTGTAGTGGAAGTAGATAGATAGATAGGTTTTATTATTCTCATGAGTGGCTTACATTTGTACATAGGTTCACAGCTCCTCAAAGCCATCAAAGGCTATTATGGAGTGTTTATATTGCATATTTTTTTATAATTTTACTTATTGTCATTATGATTATATTATTATCGTGTTCGGCTTATATTAGAGTAAGGTACCTAAATAGTATTGCTTAGCACTTTGTTTGAATATTGTCAAAGAAGAGGTTGCGCGCACATCTTGGGGGAGCTTGTTCCAATATGTGGCACCGAGATTTGATATTGAGAAACGAGCTTGGTTACATGAAGCTGCAGACAAGATGATAAGTTGTGTTAAGCAGGTTGAAATGAAGTCCCATTACGAATGTGATCTGTATGAGCTTCAAATGATAATCTGGAATCCAAGACAACGCCTAAGAATTTTGTTTTATTGATCATGCTAAGAGTGTGGTTTCCGCATTTAAAGATCTCATGGTTCAAACTTAGGACACCTCTAGGCGATAAGAACTGGATAACACCAGTCTTCGACCAATTCACGGACAAGCCATTGGCTCTAAACCAATCTGAGAGTCGCTAAAGGTCTTCTTTAATCATCTGCTCTACCTTGTGGGGAGTCGCCCACAAAGAGTGCTGTGGTATCATCAGCAAATAGGGTCAGTCGGCCGTGTTTTGGTACTTCAAATATATCGTTGATAAATTTATTAAACAGCAGTGGGCCGCCGATACTCCCTTGAGCCACTCCAACTGATATGTTCTCGACATCTGAAAACTTCTGCCCAATCTGTACCATTTGTTGTCTCTCTGACATAAAAGAACGTGCCCACGATTGAACACGTTCGTCAGCTCCATAAACTCTTAGTTTGGTAATCCGAATATTGATGTCAACGGTATCAAACGCCTTTCTCAAGTCAACAAAAAGAGCAGCAACCGTTTTCTTTTTCTCAGGACTTTGACGGACGTCATCTACAAAGCTCATAACAGGGACGGTGGTGGACATTTTAGGGCGGAATCCAAACTGTCGGCGATTGATTACATTATGTTGTTCAAGATGGTCCCTGAGTTGTTCGAATGCGCATTTCTCAAATACCTTAGAGATTGGGGCCGGTATGCTAACTGGACGGTAGTTTTCTTTTGCGAGTCTGTCACCAGATTTAAGAAGCGGGATGACGCGATATAAATTTAGCGCTTTGGGGTATTTACCGGCCGCAATTGACAAATTAATCAGATATGATACGGGGTCAGCAAGAACTTCGGCTGCTCTTCGCAATACCTGGGATGGAATTTGCTCAGGTGCAACTCTAGCATATCTTTGCTTTGCGTAAAAGATGTGCAATTCTTAAAGTATGGACCGAATAAGTGCCGAATTACATTATGTAGTCGGAGGCGCATATACTAATATATGTATTAGTACATATATTAAAAATCGTGGTGTAAAGTACGAACGATAGAGAGGAAAACATACCGTTAAAGACCTGTTTCATTCGTCGAGCCATGCCCTGAAGGAGATGTCCTCCGTAGAATGGCCGGTACTGCTCAACGACGTGCTGGTAGCACTTGTAGAATACTTTCCGAAGGGCGATTTCATTATCAGTCCAAACCTTCGGAATTGGCAGGCGTTCATAAATGTTTGAAATAACTCCTGAATAGAAAAATGACACACATACCCGACTGTCAGTTAACTAGTATACCATGCAATTCTTCCCACCGCGACTTTCCTTACGCCCTGTTCACGTTTTCGCAATATCGAATATGTAAAAATAGACGAGTTGTGACATAACGACGACACAATTTTTACTGACCGTCAAGATAGGTGAATGCGTCGTATTCACCAGCTTCTGGGTGTCCAAATGCTGATTTAGAATACTCGAGCAGCTCTCCGAATGTTTTACCTTCAAGGGCATCCGAATGTTCCACCGGGTCCTAGATATGAAATCAGAATAAAAGAGCTTAGACTCAAAACAGTCAGTGTTTTTTTTTATGATTGTTGTGGACTCTTCGTACTGGTAAGTTAATAAATAGCACAAATAAAAGCGATTCTATAGAGTTAGGAGTTAGAAGCGGATGTAACGAGCATACCCTTAGCCATTAAAAGCCATTAAAAGATGGGTCTTTTTACGAAATACACTGCAACATAAATAGTGCCAAATCTCATATTCACGATCCGGTGGCCCCGATGCTCAGAGCATGGTTGTGGGAGCTCTGTACAAGCGTCCGTCAGGTAGACCCCTAGATTTTTTGCATGTACTAAAATAATTGCTCTCAAAAGTGGAGAACACAATCTGTCTTGGTGATGTAGACTTTGACATGTTAGATAGGGGCTGGTCACATGTAACCAACTTAAATGAATTACTACAGTCGTATAACTTTGGAGAGATGATTAGTCTGCCGAATAGGAACACTGCCTAGGCCAACATGATACCGAAACATGCATAGATCATAGTTATTTCAATATTCCACCCGAGTCCACTGTCGCCTCCGGCGTTCTTACGATCAAATTCACTAGTCTAAAATCTAAGCCATCGGCAACCAACGAGTGTACAAAATTCAAACTTATCTATGATCAAATAATCAACGAACTGTCATTGTCTATGTGGGATGACCTATGCAGGCTACATGACGTCAACGAGGAACTTGAATTATTTAGAGGAGGAGCCATGTCGGTGAAGCGTAATAGTACTAAGATAAAAAAAAATACTAGGTCGAGGAACACAGTCTGAAAAACTAGGTGTTACCGGAATTATATTCGCTTATTGAGGAAAAAGAACTGGCGTATGCAATGCACATAGCATGCACATAGCATACAGGGTAATAAACGCACACGTATCGTATGCTCAGAAACAGAGTAACAGGGTGGTCTCACGCAAAAGTATATTGCAAGCGAACTGCAAGATTGGTACAGATAGGATTGATAACCGACGGGGTCGATGTCTTGTGTCTTGGAAGAAGTGTCCAGGAGAAGAAGTGCACGAAGCTACTTATACATGAGGAACTCGTCACCGATGAAACTTCCCTACCTGACATTTTCAGCCACTACTACGCGACATGCGTGGCCCGTGACAGCGAGTGCTTCTTGGGGTACGCCATTCCGGACTACCTTCCGACGTCTACCGAGCAACTCATCCTGAGAGCAGTCAACGTTCATAGGATCCACCACCTATTTTTTTTTTAGCTGCTCTACTGCCCCCGAACAGATTTCATCACAGGGATCAATCCATCCTACGCAGGGCTGCGGACGCACTCGCGCCCTCTCTTAAGTACATCATTAATGTTTCATCATCAGAACAGGAGTATACATCAATAACCTAACGCAATACCTTATTAACGGAATTTAATCTTAACCAGGGAACTGTGTGGTTCCATTATTCAACAGCGGAGATCGCCTGTGCCGAGACAACTAGCGACCTGTCAGCAGTATTCCCGCGTCAATATTGAATGCCTCTTTAAACTGCCATATCGAACGTTTAGTTTATCATTACAATATGCTTCTGTAATCAAGTTTAATGAGTAGGGATAGCATACCTGATAATGTTTCCGCATTTCCGCATTAACATCCTTATTGTATCCCTCTAACGAAACATATTTGTCATAGCCGGGAGGCGGTCCATAGACAGGCACGGGGCTGAAGCCCTCGTCCGACGTCGTAAATAGCGCCGCTAGCAGAGCCTGCGCCGTTTCATGGCAGCGCGGCGACTCCGACGACCGCACGAACACTGTCGAAACGTCTTTGCCGTTGATGTGGTTTGGATACCACGACGACCAGATTTTAGCTACACAGGAGAAGGAAGCAAAACATAGATCCACCGATAAGAGTTACAAATCTGTTGGCCCAAGCAGGGCAGGCACACGACAAAGATCTACACGATTGCTCAATAAGCTTGCACACCATCACGGATATCATATATATATATGATACCGAGCAAGATGGCTTAGTGGCAAAGCCTTTGCCTTGCATCCGGGAGGACTGGGTTCGAGACTCAGACCGGCCACTCTTAAATTGGTTTGCATGGTTTCCAATTTAGACAAGGTAAATGCCGGAGTGGATAAAAATTAGCCATGACATTGAAAAAACCGTACACGGAAAATTGCCTTACGAAAAAATTAAAAAAAAATATATATATATATATGCCGCGGTATATCCGACGGTTCGGTCCATAGCAAAACTGACAAAACGCTAGATCGGTGGTAGACTCTGATAGAACATAAACACACCTACCCGGCTCGAGTGTTAATAAAATATATTTAAAAAAATAAAACAAATTATAGTTATCTAACTTCCTGCTGTGTTTTATTTATATAATTTTTTTATGACAAATAAATTATATATATATATATATATATAAGGAAAGATCGTGATATTGACCGAAAGCTACTTACCGACTTGGAAGCAGGCATTAATGCCTTTCCGTGTGAGGTATCCTCCGCCTCTTGGGTAAAACGAGGCGTTGAGTTCCGGATGCGACGGCGGATAATAAACAGGTGCACGCAATGAGTGACGGTGCACCACGAACACGGAATCCAGACGGCTTGTAGAGTACTCACCCTATAAGCAGCGACAGCAGCAACAATAGCGCCGATGAACAACGGTTAGATGCGAGAAACCTCGCTAGGAGATAGGCAACTAACGCTTTCGTTCGACTGACACGGCAAGTGGCTGATGGCAACGTGTGCTATGATGTTTCTACAGATGCAGAAAGGCCAAATAGGTCCAAGTTGATTACTGTTCGAACTACACTTACAACTACTGGCGTAGCCGTTGTTTACACTTACCATGGTCGCTAATTGTTCACCGACTTTGGTTTGTTAAGTATTTGTATAATTTTCGCGTTAGTAAAAAGTACTCGATACGTAGCCGCCTTCTTTAGAGAGCCACCAGCGAAATAAGCCGATCGCTCATCCAGCCGGCAGACGAAATGCAAACGGTTTCTAGTCCTGTCAATGCCGACCTGCCGCTGCCGCTTTTATACGAGGTTCTGTCGAGGTCGCTGTGCCGAGGTGGCCATCGCCGACGGTAACGTACCGCTAGAGCTGAGAGAGAGGGACGAGGTGCGAGATGCACTCGAACGAGTTTACCGCTCAACGCTGAGCGACTTGGGAGGAGTTGCGCGCTCAACTCGAGTCTCCGTTCTCCACTCGCCTCCGCTGCGAGCTAGCAACGCCGGCCGTCTCTTCTCGAACACACAACGATATGCGAATGACGTTGCCAATATCGCACAGCCGATCGCCACAAAATGGCCGCTATATGTTGCATGGCCGAGACTGGGGCACGTGTGAGCGCGATTGCCCTCGCGATTTAACGAGTATCGATATTTTTTTCTTCAGACTGAATACTAGACTAGAGGCGAACACCACTCGGTAGCGACGGCCTCTCGCGAGTTTTTATTAAGTTTGCATGTCAGCAACCACGATACGGGACTGCACAGCATCGCTATCTTTCTCTCTTCATTTTGGGGAGATTTCGTGTAGGTGTGTTCTATTAATTAAACAATTGGAAAAGCAAAGAAGAACTTACGATGTGAACGCGTCCACAAAGCAGGAATCAATTGTGAAAAAGGGAAATTAAACGATTGAAGACACTAGACAATATCTTCGGTAAATATTTGCACTCATAATTATTGGTCAGTTTATGCGCATCGTTTAAATAGCGTTTACAGCTGTGTTAAGACCAACGCAATTGGGAAACAATGCAACTAGGCGTTGTTGAAAACTGCTTCTGAAAAAAGTATTGCTCTGCGTTTGTTTTACCTCTGTTAGCGCAACTGCTTCTACTATTAAATCGAAGCACTCTACACTAAGCACCCGTACTAAAGGCGCTGTGGTATAAAGTACACCCAGCGAGTTGCTAATTGTCAATAAAGTGATTGGGGACGCTTTTGATTTATTACGCTCCACATAAAGATGGCACAGCTTCAATATAATTAAAACAATGTTCATAAACGTCGACAAATTTCGACGACAGATGACTGCGCTGCCGTAGCTTTAATTGATTTGTCGATACATCAAGACCTATGATGATTTGAATTACACTATGTTTTCGTATAGTGGATTATTATATTGCGCTCTGGATTCGGTGCAAAGAGGTATCTAGTATCAACTAGACGGTGTATGTGCCAGTTGGCGATACACGGAAATGCATTTTATTGTATTTTCAATAAGAATCGACGTGCATTGGCATTGTAGCCGACTATCTAATCTGCTCTATTATCGGTCTGGCGGTGGATAATAGCCTCGTTATGTGGTAGTGACGCTGGCGAACAAAAATTGCCACGGAAATAGATTAGCGCGGGCCAGATCTTTTTGCCTTTGGTATTTGAGACGCCGAGTGGCGCGGGCTCAATCCCTTTTAATCTTATAATATCTAAAGGGCAGTACTAAAATGACGTAAACCGATTGAACTTTTATACGACCCATAAAAGACGCAGATATTTATACGGCATTCCTTGGTCGCCTTCCTATCGTCCTAAACGATTCCTTGCATAACGATACGACCGCTTTGTTACCTTACCCTGTGTCTTTTCGTAGATTGTCATGTGTGATGTGTAAAAGAAAAGAATACATTGTGTGATTGTTTGACAAAACAGCAACAGCAGTACTAGTACGATTTTGACAGAACTCCGTTAATAGATCGATCCAGAATCTGTCAAATTTGCCGTTTTTCGTGATGTTCGTGTGAGCTTTATTCGACTGCTCCCTCTGTGTCAGTGCTCCAATAGCTGTGAATGAGATAACGTAGGCAAACTATGTGTCGATTATCCCCAGTCGATGTGCCAAAAATAGTGTCATCTAGCAATTTTTGTACTGTAGAGACGCAAAGAGTCTACAAAGACCCTACCTTGCGGTGTAGGGGCATTTGTATGTAGCATGTCATAGGACGCGCAGCAATACAAAATGCAAGTACAAGTTTTATTTAATAAAAATAGTATTAATACAAAACTGTACACGATTGCTCTGGCAGAGTACACTTGGGCTCTTGCGTCACTTTAGATGACGCATGATGATAACGGTAATGGTGATCTCTCATTGTACACATACATTGCATCCATGCAGCACCAACCAGACGTACAGTTCAGAAGGCGGCAAAACATTCTGCCGCTCCGTAGTTATCCCGACGTAACCTTCTGCATCCCAACTGACCCGTGGTTCTGCAAAGTGTAAGTCGGCCAAACGAAGCGACAATGAAAACACTATTGGGTCCACTTGGGGTCCGTCCACTCGCGGTTTGCTACAGAAGGTCGGGAAGCGACTAGGTCTAGCCAGCGGTGATAGGCGAGCGGGGCGAATTTCTCAGACAGCGTCTGTCGCTGGATGTGCAACGGGGCAACGCGGAACCCTCCAGAGATGGTTGGTTTCCTACATTGGACCCTTCGTAAACGTGCACACGTTCGCAGGGACCCAATTGTCATGTTCCCACCGTCGGTGATTAATTACAATGAATAAATGTTTTATCTTTACAATAAAAAAAGTCATTGACGAATGTTGGCTGATTACAATACGAGGTTTCCGGGTGTACTCTCATGCAATTACTACAACACGTGCGCATCATTACTGAGAAATAAAAATAATAGCAAATACGATTGATGATGATTTAGAGTTGACGTACAGCTAAAACAACTAGCCATCTATCCACATATGAAGGCAACGTAAAAACAAAGATGGATGATTTCTAGCATACATGTTAACGCAATTAAAACAGTCGCAGTTTCCAGCATACATACAAACGCGACAGCGCCATCGTTTCGTGTGTTCAATGTGTACTATTTCGTGTTCAATGTATTCAATGTATACTACTAACTACCTTCCACTGAGGTAGCCCGTCAACATAATTTTTTTGACAGAAGAAAATACCTTTACGCACATCCAACAGACCGATCTGATAGTGATACCCAACTACAAACAGCTCGTCGTGGCCTTTGTCCAGACCAGATATGCCCGGAGTGGTTCTTCTAGTAATAACTTTTGGTGCGTGTTAGTTTTCTCTCTTCCACGCTAGTTGAAGTAAAGGGCAAGTTTATCGCACTTACGCAAGGTTGTTTTCTGGTTCCACCTGGGATGGATACATATTGGTGTATTGGTGCATAGGCAGGCAAAAATGGCCACATGTCATTCACATTGACACGACCGTAATCGATTAGGTTGAACACTGCAACTCACATTGTGAACGAAGCTGTCGCACCTGTCGTAAGTGGACACGTCGAACCGTGTTTAGCTGAGCCACGTGTAACAAGACACGTGGCTCTGTCTACGTATCAGTAACTGCCACGAATTGACCTGAACAACAATCAAGAAGACTGTGCGATTTCCAAGGACTGATTTTGTCTGCTCTTTTTCTAAACGAAGACAAGGTGTAAATTAAATCAACGATGAGTGCAAAAGCTATTCACACACAGATTTTGGTCAAATAACACAATTGAAAACAATATATATATATATATATATATATATATATAGGGCTACAAAAAGTTTTCCGTAAAGAATCATTATAAAATTCGATATATATATATATATATATATATATATATAGTTTTTTTGCTAAGCTTCTCTTGTTTCTCAATCACCAAGGCAGAAATTGCAATGCCCCATGCCGGACTCACTCGGTAAGCAAGCTTTTTATTGTAAGCATCTTTAATTCTAAGCTATCCTCCGTCCCACGCGGACTTGGAATCGCCGAGCGGCATATCTTCAGTGCACCGAGGGACGAACATGTTGAGATATCTAGGGTTTCTCCAGCATTCCGGTGGCAGGATAGCCGCTGACTCTTAGTGGCATATGGTTTATCCTCTATTCTCAATGAGCAAAGAACATTCGATAAACATCGGGATCGAACCGGCGGTACCCCGATAGATGACAACCTTGATTAGCGCACTAGTCCCCTAGATCACGTTGCCACTCTTGTAGGCATCTTATCAGTGGCAAGAAATCACGTTTGCTAAGAACAGTTTTATCTATTTAGTGTGTGTTGCACGCTTGCCTGGAGAATGCCGCGACAAATTGAGTCATACTTCGGTGTCATATTTAGGTTTTGAAAGTCCACGCTGTCTCAAAAATTTGTTGTTGAGAAAGATCTAAATCAAAATTCAGCATTTTCAAGCAAAGCCTACTTCTATTTTGGAGCGATACATACCATTTCAAAGCAATATTTTTTAAGGTTTGCATAGTTAGGTTAAATTATACTAAAAAAAAAAAAATATATATATATATATATATATATATATATATATATATATATATATATATGTATATATATAGAAAATATTGTGATGATTTATTAATCATTTACAATACGTTTGCACACTCGG
This sequence comes from Dermanyssus gallinae, assembly GCA_003439945.1. NCBI lineage: Eukaryota > Metazoa > Arthropoda > Arachnida > Mesostigmata > Dermanyssidae > Dermanyssus > Dermanyssus gallinae. The sequence goes on from QVRM01005036.1 coordinate 22,027, forward strand.
CAGTGCTCGCCTTAATAAAAATGGTGGTAAAAAGGTGTCACATGAAGTTAAGAGTCAGTTGTCCGTGTCCTTGCTTGATGGTAGCCCCCGCTCTTATGGACCCGGTGCGAGCGGTATATCCTCAAGGTTCCTTGCAAAGTTAAAACGGTGATATCCATAAGATTCCTCTTCGTGACGCCGAGCCCCAAGAGCGTCCTCGCAGATTCGGAGTCCCATACACCACTCATAGAGATAGTGATGGATCCGAATCTGCGAGGTTTTTGCGGGTCGGGGAGCGCCGCTCTTAGGAACTCGACGTCATATTTGGCGATCTTGTCTTGCCGTGCTTTTGCCAGGTCCCGGTTCGGGCCGCAAACCTCGGCATCTAAAACCCAGACCTCGGTAGGTGTTGTTATTACGAGGTCGGGCTTTAGACCCGGTGCGCCCGGTCGACGGAATACTCGCTCACGAACCACCTCATGACCCCTTTCGCGGAGAAGACGCGCCACGCGATCACAGACGTCGTCATGTCTCTTTATGGTTTGTTTGTGTGTTGTATCGCACATCTGAGCGACATGAGCCAACGTCTCAGGCGCATGACACCCGTGCATACAACGTTTGTTGTAGCCCGGGCGTCCCCTGGCCAATCTGGCACGCATTGGTAGTGCGTTGATCCTGAGCTGTAGTAGGTTTAAATACTTTTTACCAGATAGGTAGGGCATACCCTTAATCCAGTAATGTACAAAGGGCGTTTCGTGTGCTTTTTTAAAATGTGCCCCATCGAACGTGTTGTGTAGTTGTTGAGACCAGTAGTCGGTCTCTTGTGTAGCGGTCTCAATGGAGGTTCCCAAGCGCTCGCAAAGAAGTCTTGTTTTCGCAAGATCTTTTTTAAAGTGCTCAGTGGTTAGCATCCATTGGACCCCAGGTGCGTGAGTGTTGTAGTGCTGTCAGGCGGGAGAGGCGGAGTCTGGGAGTGAATGTTTGGAGGCAGGGGATGTCCAGACCGCGTGTGCTGTGTGCGTGTACAGGTAGGCGTTCGGCACCGAGTTTTCGAGCTTAAGCCATTTCGACTTAACAACCTTTCTGATCTCTTTATCTAGGTCACTAAGGAGTGCGGAAGATGGTCTGGGACCGGAGACCAGTTTATATAGGAGACGGGGAATGAGAAAGTCTTTCAAAAATATGAGTCTTTGGTGGGGTTTAAGGAGAGCTATCGTGAGTCTGTTGAGTAAATTAAGGAGTATATCCCTGGTGGAGTCAACTCTGCCATTGCTGTCAAAGTCGACTCCAAGATACCTCCATCGATCGCTCATACCTTTAGCTGGCAATTGCCGATCTCCAACGTTAAATTCTGGTACGGTATTGATAAAACCTTTACCTTCCTTCCTATTAAATAGGTGGGAGATAGTAAAGCTTTTATTAGTATTCATTTCAAGGCCTCGGGATTTCAAAAGTGGGTCCGCAATATTAAGGAGCCGTTGGAGAGTGGATTTTGTGGAGGCTAGGAGGATGAGATCATCCGCAAAGGCTAAGCCCATAAGGCGGAAGTCATCAGTAGTTGGTACCCGATATTAGTTTTGTCTAATTTTGAAAGAATGTCGTCGAGAACTAGATTAAATAAGAGGGGGGACAGAGAATCTCCCTGTCTAACACCCCTAGTTGGCCGAAATGTGCGACATTCTTGTCCAAATTCTATGAGAGTTTTAGATGAGAGGTACAAAGCGTTCGATATGTTCATGAATACCTCCGGGTATCCGCAAGTCCCGGAGTGACCACAGGACGGAGTCATGACTCACCATGTCGAACGCCTTACGGAGGTCGATTGAGGCGAGTCTGAGCTCACGTCCTGCAGACTTGGCATCGTTAAGGATACCATCCAGAACCGCAAGATTCTCGAAGGTACCATTATAGGGGAGAAACGCTCGCTGGATTGGGAGAAGCTTAATAGAGTTCTGGAGGCGTCTAGAGGAGAATTTTGTTAAGCGTTCGTTGTAAGTATGAACTAATAGATAGGGGTCGCAAATCGCTTGGGGATGTGGCATTGTTAATTTTAGGGATGAACGCTAAGCGAGCAGTTTCATGGGCTGAGGCAATATCGCTAATTAATAGTATGTTAAGAATACAACAGACTACTTCTAACGGGAGTTTTTCGGAGGGACCGAAAGACAAATCCCGTCCAAGCCTAGTGCTTTAGAGGTCCGCGGAGAGCTACGTGGGTTTCCTTTAGGGAGATAGGGAGGGAAACCTCAAAGAGATCAGAGTTGGGAGTGTATACGGGGCAAGGGAGTGGTTCAGGGGGTGGTTGTGTCATACGTGTTGGCCCAGTGTTCTACAACCTCGGTGGCCTGCATGTTGTGTATGGTGTGTTTGCCGTCCAGCACCTCATGAAGCGCATTTGGACGGTTTTGGCTAAAAAGTTTTCGAGTGGGTTGCGTAGTCTTGACGTCGCTGTTGCCTTTTAGATACTCGCGAGCTTCAGTGAAGGTGTTTCTCTAAGGCACGACGTCGGACAGTGTGTGTAAAATGTTTGTTCAGAAATTCGTTTAAGGCGATAGTGTGATTCTCACCTGAGCAAATTATGACAGATGAGTAAGGTCTGTTGAAATTATGTTGCGCTTGGGAAATGTTTGTGAGGGCTTGTATATATTTACGTACACCTGTTCATACATATTTATTTATATAAGTTCGTTATATTAGCACTTTGGAGTGGACAATTGTCTTCGTGCGAACGTGTGATTACGGGTTTCTCTAACCCAGGTTAGCCCCAGTTCAGCAATGTGCCCCGAACAGACGCTGCATTTCCTCGTTGGATGTCAAGCGACAGCCTCTGACGCAAGAATTCGGATGCTCTCGAGTCTCCTGTCGAAAGATTAAGGCTTCTGCCTACGCGTTGAATCAGTTTGAGCGTAAGGGGACCTGCAGTTCCCATAGTCCTCGAACGCCAACGGACAAATTCGTGCGGATAATCCACACTGGAATATTTCCTGCATTTGTTAGCCTCAGCTAACCTGGAAGCATGACCTGCTCGGTCCGCAACCTGCACACGACCATCGAAGGGGCTAATGAGTCGGTTACAGTTGCGTCCAAACAAGCATGCGGCCCACGCTCAAAGGGCGTCAAAGTCAGGCCTTCAGGTCTTTTTCCGTCATCCCTCGATAGACCCGGGGGCTCTAAAACACAATGCGAAGCCGGCAGTATCGAAGTGCGCGACTAAAGGTGTCATTTAGAGCAGAGTGAACGTGCTCGTCGGCCTGCCTTAACGCGCATGACAGGCCATGATGGGCCAACGCGTCTACAAATCACCACAACCGACATCGGTGGGGCACGACTAGGTCAACACCAAGCCGCAGCCTGCGCTTATGCGCGTGGTCTCGTCGTCTAAGAGTCCCAATTCGAGACATGGTAAGGGGTAGCCAAGCCCCAGCCCTTGACTACTAACAGCTCGAAGCCTGGCTTTATCGGCAACAGACGGTGCTCTATTAATCAAGTTTGCTAGTCGCTTTTCTGTAAGGGGGTTGTCCAATTGCCTGGTTAGCCCTATCGTCGGGAGGTGAATCAAATAACAACGACAATTCGTCGGTCGTCTTTGAAGTTCCCTGTTATAGGCGTCCACCCCATCACTGTCCAATAATGCTTTAACCCTGTCCGCGGCCTGGGTCAATGACGACACGATTGCAGGTCCTGCCGTCATGACCGCGTCGGCACACCTAGGCCGCCTAAAGAAACCGGGAGCATTACCTGTTCCCTTGCGCAGCGGTCGCTTAAGATTTTAGTATGATCTCTAAAATGTCAGCTAAGTCCATTAAAAGGCTGTAAGAGCTCTTGTGATAAAAACAGGTTGCAACCTCTAAGCAGGTGTGTTAACCTCGTGCTGAAAAACAGGATCTAAGAAGGAATAAGCCGCAGTGGGCCCCCAATTGGGGTAGTCTGCTTGCCGCGAAGTCAAGTTTGTCCCTTCGACTGTCTAAGCCTTTGCAATGCCTTCTGGCAATAAAGGGGACACCTAGCAGCTCCAGGTTAACCTTGTCCACTACACGACAGCCGGAAGTAAGTCAAAAGGTTAGTTAAATCTACAGGCTCAACTTCGTTGTAAGCTGTAACATGTACTTCACATTTAACCGGTTCAATGTCAGACCGCTAATAGCACTAAATTCAATAACTTTCCGTATGTCGTCAAGTACGGTCGGGAGGTCCCCGCCCAGAATACCGTCATCTACCAGTAGTACCAGGCATTAAGGGGGGATGCAGTGAGTCCACCAATTCCTTAATACACAAACA
>QVRM01005037.1:0-18923 GCA_003439945.1 Dermanyssus gallinae
TGGACACAGTGTTTATCAAATCGAGTGGTTTTGCTTCAGGTACCAATAGCTGGCAACAGCATACACATGGATCGGATGTTTTTGCTCAAATATATGCCAGATGTCAACCGCTACCTCTCCTACCGGAGCATCGATGTTAGCAGCGTTGCCGAACTTTGTAGAAGGTAAGATAATTATCCAGATGAAATGGCAATGATAAAAAAAAAATATATATATATATAAAGGCAGTTATTCTGCCTTTTTCTAGTTGTGCAAAATCTATGTTTGCGGAAGAATCAGTTAACGCATAAGGAATCGATCATACCGGCATGTTTGGCGAAAAATTCTTCATAACCACGACATGTTTGTTATGTTTTACGTTGAAGTTTTCACGCGCAATTGTAATTTTTTCTATGTCGACTAGATTTCTACACCAAAGGACTATTCGCAGGCAATAGTTAATTTAATGCCCATCATTTTCGTACCAAAGTGATGGTGCTATGAAGCTTTTTCGACAGTCACATTGAAAGCGAAGGCATGCCTTTTGGCCTGCTTCGGCAAGGGTGTATGAGAAAGTTAGATACATATCTTGAGGTTTAGTAGAACTCGGCAAGATTTTTTTTTCAATGAAAGGAGGGGGCGGAAACGTTTTCGCACAATGTACGGCTCTGAACGTGAAAGCTTTAACATAAAACATGACAACTATGGCTGTCAAAAAAGTTTAGTTACTCGGCAACTACGTAACACAGCACCATCACTTTGGTACGAAAATGATGGGACTTAAATTTGCTATTGCCTGAGTTTTTTGGGCATACATTTTTTGTTATAATGACACAGTTTTACGGTTCTGCACGTGAAAGCTTCAACGTAAGACATAAAACATATCGACTTTTTATGTCTTTCCTTAATCTAGCTTGCGTCATATTATGCAGAATGCCGGTTATGATGGGTTCCTTCATGTGTTGGCTGGTTCTCCCGCAAGCCTAGATTTTGCGCAACTATGTAGGAGAAAAAAGAAAAAATAACTTTGAAATTCGTACTTTTAAAAATTTCATCCTCACTCCTAAACAGGACGTTTCCATCCCCTCCTTCCATTGGTAAAATATATTTTTGCCGAATTCTACGAAACCTTAAAATAAGTACATACAGTTATAATATATATATATATATATATATATATATATATATATATATATATATATATAATAACACACTTTGCTAGAATAGTACCGTTTGACAGTCATACGATGAAGTACCAATTTTGTTGCCGCTTTATGTTTCAGATGGCACCCGGATATCTTTAAACGTGCCCCAGAAAAGAAAAAAGCTCACCGCGCGCATGATGATATTGTCGAAAGCATTAGGGAGCTTGCGTACTATAAAGCGAATCTGTTTAAGTGAGACCAAGTGTCGCGGAACACTCGTGCAAGAAAATAAAACGAAATTGGCAATTGGAACAAGATGCAGCTGCAATAAAACGATAAATATCAAATATCGATAGAAAAAGTTAAACATTTATTTCATTCGGCTCGCTTTTTTAAAGTTCTGTCAAACCTGCCTATGCCTGTCGTATTTGGTGCGTTGAGAGCGACATCGAAAATATTTCACACCGACAAAACAGTAGTTCATCATTTTATAAATTTGAATAATAATTGAAACAAATTTTATTGAGCGAGCAACAACGTTTTGCTCACTAGCGTATGGAAGTCAGAATGATTATCTTGATGCATAAATGTGTCGCTTCAAAAACTGGTAAGTAACAGGACTGGCTATTTCTGCAAGGAGTGCATTCTCACTAATTCGATTTTTCTATTAAAATCTAAATTGCATTTATCTAGGGAGAATTGGGTGGGAGGGGCTACATACAGCGATATATCACTGTATAGGCCCAAATGTCGGAAATGCGGGTCTATAGACCGAGGTCATCTCCGAGAAGATTGCAACGCTCAGGCCCGCTGTTGTCTGTGCAACGGGGGGCATGAGGCTACGTGGGGAGCATGCCCGCAAAGACTGCTGCGCGTGGAGCAACTAAATAAAGTATCGTTCGGTCCATAGCAGAACTGGCAAAACGCTAGATCGATTGTTGTGTCGACAAACGGTGATGTAACATAAACACACTTACCCAGCCCGGGTGTTAATAAATAAATAATAATAAATAAAGTATCACAGAACATAGCACAGAAGCAGCACGACGCTCCGTCGGTCCCAATCTGTATACCAGTACCCTTTTAGAATCTGTACTGCCTGTCGTCATGCGCGCAGTAAACGGGGTAATGATACAGGCTCAACAGAGCTCAACTGACGCTCTCTCGCTGGCTGGGTCGATCCAGCTAGCATTCCGTAACAATGTCAAAGAAACGGCGGCACCCCTAACAAATACAAATGGCTGCAATGACGAACGCATCACGGCCCGTGGATCAAAGTCTCAGTGACGCCCGGGAGAGACTGGGCCCAATAATCAGAATATTTACATGAGTGCACCGAACACAAAAAATTTGATTCCGCACGAGAACGTAAGAAAAAACAATATCCTCTCCTGCAATCGAGAAAAGGTTATCAACGTAGTGCTGTGGAACTGCGAAGGACATGGGGTGTTAGATCTGTTAGGCGCGGAAGCACTCCGAGGAGTAGATACTCTAATCTTGACGGAAACTTGGGCGGTTAAACTTTTCTCGTTGGGGGGCTTCTACGGACATCACGCACTAGCACATAAAGGCGAGGTACGGGGCAGACCAAGTAGGGGGGGGTTTCAGCATTCACGAGAGCAGAAATTGGGGAAATGACAATAGGAATGATAGCCAAAAACTTAGTAGCAATAGCGTCACGGGGGTTGAAATTGTGGCAGCTTACGTAAACCGGCAGGTGTAGAGTCCACTGAGGTCATGATAGAGCGCATCATGCTTGGAGTTAAAGCGGTGCCGAGAAAGGCACAATGATTCTAGCGGGGGACCTTAATATAAGGTTGGATAAAGGTAACCTAGAGCAGCGACAAATGCCAACAGATTAACTAGGGAATACGTGAAGATTTTTCCTGTAGTACGGCCGTTTGCAACAATAGTGAAGAACATAACACAAAGAGCATACAAAGAAGAGAACCAAAAATATTGGGAAAGCCAGAAGTGGGCGCTGTTGCAAGAAGCAGAGAAACAACCGCAAAAGTGGCTAAAACAGAACAGAAAACGGCAGTGCCCAGTGGAGACCGGGCGACTGATTAAGCACATTGCTAGTGTGCTGCAGGGAGCCGATACCATCCCGAAAGAAATAACATTATACAATGGGCCTTGGGACGAAGAAGCAGAATTAGCACGGGAATGGATAGTTCGAAAAGTCACAATCGAAGACGTCGTCAGGGCAATTGAAAGGGCGCCTAGAGGCAAAGCGGCCGCGAACGACATGATAAGGAACGGAACATTTAAAGCAAACGTTGGCACTCTCTCCATGCTGGAAAGCTTTATTTGACGAATGCCTTAAATCCGGGGAAATGCCTAAGGCGTGGAAGGAGGATACCCTGATTGTCCTACCGAAAGGCATAGAAACAGAGCCGGAATATTGGAGGGGAATTACACTAAAGAGTTGCCCCTATAAAATGTTTTCGGGGATTATATCAGATAGACTCGAGTTTTTCCTTTAAACCAGAAACGCAGTACCAGAAGAACAACATAGGTTCAAAAGGTCGAAGTCGAGCCATACGGCCCTGCGCCAATTGCTGGCAGAAATTTGGGAAACTCTATCAGAGCCGAGAAGACCGTTATACGCGATATTTATAGATCTTAAAGCCGCCTTTGACTTAGCGCCCCGAAGTAGGATTATTGATAAGTTAGCTTTGGAAGGTGTGCCGTATCGTTTATTAAAACATTTGGGCACCATTCTTGGGGAAAGCACAGTATACATCGACAACGGTTTAGAGATTGTAGGAAAGGTAACGCAGACGACAGGAGTGGCCCATGGTGACGAACTTAGCCCATTGCTTTTTTTGGTACTATTGGGACGGTTTCCTAACCGGGTGAGGTAGGGGTGGACTCGAGTGGGCAAGTACTTTAATGTACGCAGATGACATAGCGATCTATGGTAGAACTCTATTTAGGGTTAAACAGGGACTGGAACGGCTAACTGGTTATATGGACAAGATGCGGCTCAGTATTAACTGGCAAAAGACAGTAGCAGTAAAATTCTGAAGAGGAGGTCGTTAGCGAAAGACGACGTTCTTCGAGCTAGGAGTAATGTAGTAAATGTTTTTAATAAATTTACCTATCTGGGAGTCACTATAACGTCAAATGGTAGCAGTTTCCGAAAGCATATTGAAATCAGAGTAGCGAAAGCCATTCAAGCGGCAGCAGCAATTAAAAACCCGCAAATGTTATCAATACATACCGCGTCCGCCCTTTTCAAAATTAAAGTAGAGCCAATAGCAACATATGGTATATCACTTATATGGGAGAAATTAGGAGAGGCAGATTTACAGTTACTAGATAGAGTTCGGTTTTTCTTCATGAGGCGGGCTTTGGGGTTAGCTAATTCTTGTAGGAATAGAATAGTTCATATAGAATAGGTGCTTGATATGCTTAGGCTATTGCGATAGAATCCACGCCGCAGCATGACCCGCAGTTCAGTCAATAGCTGAACTCGCAAGATAAGAGGAGATCCGGTGAGGTGGACTGATGTACCTATTCATAATTTACCCAACCTGGGTGTTAATAAACCATAATGAATATATCACTGTATACGATTCTTTTTTGATAGTCAAATCATCTGCTGTTGTCAGCTAAACAAACAGATAATTGAGAGAGGGTAGAGTGTTTCGCAAACTGCTAATCGAGGATCTCTATCAAGATGGCCTTAAGAGTTTCTTCTACAATTCTTCAGATAGGCCGAAAGGTGGGCAATTCAATCACGTGTAACAGTAGCATAAATGTTTTTTTCTTTTCTTGGACAGCAATAGCACCTATCGCAACAAATGGTATTTTACTAATATGAGATAAGGTGGGAGTGAACGAATTGCGTTTAATTGATGGGGTAAGGTTTTCTTTCTAAAGAGGGTTTTTGCGCTCCAATACGTGCAGCAATAAGGAGGTCCGCGTGTTAGAAGGTGTTGACACCACTGACAGAGAAACTGCAAAAATGATGAAATCTAAAGCAAACGTACGCCTTTGACGCTTATATCCGGAACTGGCAAACCTAAATTAGTGAGGTAGACATAGGGATTTATGAGACAGCAGCAATGAGGAGCATCAGGTGGAGAGCTAGCGGGGTAAAAGATCGGCATCTAACTACGGCCCTTGCAGCCCACGGATTTCACCGCGCTCTGTGCAACGTAGAGGGTTTCCATGAACCACAGAACAAATGTCGATGCAAACAATGCTGGAGCAAATGTGATAGGTACCACGCCGCAGTATGTCCAGCGGTTCGGACCATAGCAGAACCGGCAAAACGCTAGAATGATGGTCGTGTTGAAACACTCTGACGTAACATAAACACACTTACCCAGCCCGGGTGTTAATAAAATAAATAAATACATGTTTTTTTTTCTGATTTGCGCAGCTGTTCGATATCTGATAATATATACGTTCTTTATTCGTCATGTATCAGTCAAATTTTGAAACAAAATATTGCTGTTCCGCATGATCGTATTTTACAAATCATAGAATCATGTCTTTTTCTATATACACTCTATCAAACGGACAGCAAACATTTCCATTTACGGGCAGCAATGTTATATAACTTCAGAAAAGGTCTTACTGCTGCAAAAACTGTCCTAAATATTTGGAGTGTATTCGGCGTAGACAGCTTTCTGGATGAACCCCATTCTGAAAGACCTATTACGCTCGAGAAAGACTGTTTGCGCGGTGACAGGTGTCTACTCTGATCAGTGTGACGGAGTTTTTGCCGCCCTCAAAAGGAAGAGACACAGTCTTCCTTTTGAGGGGAGACTCACATTCTATGCCCAATAGAATGGGCATTACCTTCCACCAAGACAACGCAAGGTCGCACGTTAGTTCACCCAGTCTCTGCATGATCGCAAGCTTCGGTTAAGTAATTTTGCCGTCTCCATCGTACTCACCGAAGATCGCATCGTTGAATTACCAACTGTGCGGATGTCTGCAGAAGTATCTATAGAGAAAAAACTCACTTCATACAAAGCTGTCAAAACATACGCGAATGGATTCCTCGAGATGCAAATCCTTTTTTTGTTACCATGGGGTCGACGGTCTAGTCCAGAGATGGGGGAGGGTCGTAGCTAACGATGAAGTGTACGTTTCGAATGGATAAAATTGATTGACTTGTTCATTCTTAGATTGACTTTAATGTTGAAAAATTCAGCTACTTTCTGATCTATCAAATTCTCACTTGTACATCGCGCTTTCATAGAACCAATAGGGAATCATTTAAATGAATCTAAACACATAATTATTAAATAATAATAACGTTGAGAATCAGGGCGAGGTTTTTCGAGCAACTGCGTTATATATATGTAGTCTATCAGCGACAGGCAAAATGCTTTAACCGCGTTTCTGACAGCGAAAAAGATTTCGAATGCGATTCGCAGATGCGGCCTGAGAAAACCAAAAGATAATCGAATGTCTAGTTAAAATTAAAAGTATTGTCAATTTTTTTTATTGCCCATAACGAGAGTTACTGTCATGTGATTGTGTTTATTCCTTAACGGCATTTTAGAGAAAGGATAACAATGTGCCAGTTCAGTACCTTTAACTTAATCGTTACATGATGGAACGGTAGAAAGGTAAACGCAATCCTTATATTGCTAGTGATCCAGACGAGACAAAAATGGCGTAGGCCCTTGGAAAGGCTCGCGAGAAAGTAGAAAACAATGTGTTAATCTCATGTTTTAAATTGAGGCCTCTTAGGAATAAGTGAAGTGAGGAAATTGCTGACTCAGAATATTATGTACTTGAACTGTAGACTCTGGCTTATTGACTTAGTCTATTGAACTTAGGCTAGTTGAGTGTGTAGGAAAGAAACACGATAGTCTGCAGTCACCTGTTATGTGCGTCACGGTATTTTCTGTGATGCTGCACTGCACCTTGTGTCAGCTGTATTCATTGTCTCCCACAGGTTGTTCTCGAATGTCGAAGATCCACATTGCAACTACAGGAGAAGCTTCTTAGAAGGAAGAATAAATAAAAAAGAAAAATCAAGTATAACGTCATATATCGAATCTAGTTCTCTATGACGCACAGCATGGCCTTCGTAAAGAAAACTTAACCAGGTCGATCATAACACACGCTCTGGAATCTGCGAAGAAAAAATAATTCGAATAATGCCGCGCACGCATGTATTGTAGCTAGTGAAACTCCATGAAGGTTACAATTTTTTTTCTGGAAGGTTTCGGGAATGCATAATGCACATGCGTCACTAGCAGCCTGCGTGACTAGTGTGGGGCTCACAAACTCACTAACCCCGGATTCCTCCCCATCCTCCCAGGCTCGGTAATACTGGCATTTTTTTGAAGCCGTGGAAGAGGCGCACGTCTGGCGGGAGCTTCAAGGAAGCTCTCCAGAGCTCAGTTAGGACAACCTGGTACGGCAGCACATATGTTACTGTCCATCGCATCTATTAACTCTCTTCACGCTCGCGCCTTACTTTTAGCGATGAGTCCTCGCAGCTTTGTTCCAGCGGCCTTGCACTTGGCTAGCTGGAAGTCGGCTTGTCTCACGTTAGCCTCGTGCGGTCCGTCCCCCCTTCGGTTTCTTCTACCCAGCCAGGTACGCGTCCTCCATTAGTAGCAGATCCATTGAAGCTTAATACATGCCTTTCTTACCTCGGCGATCTTTTGATCTCATTAGTACTTGAGTAGGTGCCGGCCTTTTCCCCGGTGCGAAGTGCCCACTCTCTCGCATGCCGCAATGAGCATGACAGAGAGCTAATCATCATGAATCAACAGCCTTGAAATGCGAACTGTTCGTATGGAATCCTGATGCAGATTCAACAACCTCTGAGATCACGCACTGGTTACCGGACTGCAAGATACTCAGCGCAAACGAAGTAGAGCTCCTAGGGGTACCTTTACTTCGGGAAGGTGTCTCCCCCGTGTTGCAGAAGTGGTTGGTTAAACTAAAAACCGCTTCGGAGCACCTTTCTCTGATAGGATACCATAACGGTCTGCTAAGGTGCTCTTACTCAGCGACACGCCTAACTCATATTCTGAGGGGTATCAAACTTACCGGCGAAACGGACGAACTACGACGCTTCAAAGATCTTACAGCCGATACAATAACCAATCTGCTTAACATCGAACTGGACGATACAGCCAAACGACAGATTTTCTTGCCAATAGCCAAGGGGGGACTTGGCTTACCAGACCCGACAATAATAGCACTCCCTGCGATAGTTTCTGCCACTCATATGGTTTCCGGCAGGGTCTGCGAGCTCCTTGACGAAGCCGGCCAGCTCAAATTTACCTCTATGCGAGATCAAGTCACGAGCAGTTTGGTTGAGATTCTTGGAACTTCACCAAATAACGTCGCATCTCAGAGTGAATGGTCGTCCATGCTAGCCGATCAATATGCTCGTTTACTTATTGATCAAGCTGACGATGACTCTACTAGGGCTCGGCTTAGGGCAACCTCCGCAAAACATGCAAGCGATTGGCTACACGCCCTACCCAGTGCATCAGTAGGAACCTTACTGGATGATGCTACTACAAGAATATGTGTTGGCCTCCGACTTGGTACGCCGCTCGTTCACCCTCACATATGCCGACACTGGGAGCCGGTGGGCATTAGAGCTCCCCACTCTCTATCCTGCGCCCTCAGTAAAGGTCGTCGACCACGTCACGCGGCTATTAATGACACAATAGCAAGGGCCTTGAGGACGGCAGGCTACCCAAGTACGCTGGAACCAACTGGACTAACCAGAAACGACGGCAAGCGTCCCGACGGGATGACTCTCATCCCCTTTGAACGAGGCCGTACCCTCATATGGGACGCCACCGTAACCGACTCCCTTTCTCCCTTAATGGTCGGTTTCGGTTCACTTAGAGCTGGTCACGCCGCGATCCAAGCAGAAAGGAACAAGATGAACAAATACGCCGAACTGGCAAGAACCCATCACTTTGAGACCTTGGGACCACCGGGCCCCTTGACTGAGAGAATACTTATTAAATTTGGCGAACGATTAAAAATAACTACTGGGGACAGGAGAGCCGCACAATTTTTGCGCCAGAGACTTTCCATTGACGTCCAGCGGGGCAACGTGATCTCAATTTTGGGATCGCTTGCCGAATGGTGCGGGCCAGGGCTGTTATATGCCGAAAGTTAACACGTTCACTTACACAGGATTGTAGTACGTGCAGAAGCGTATGAGAACTAAGGATAGCCTAACCTCTATCAAGCGACCCGATGGCTCCTACGCAACGGGCAACCTTTAAAAAGCTAAAATTCTTAAAAATGTTTTTGCTGCAACCTACTTTTCACACGAAGAATTGGAGGAGCGGAACTCCCACTCCACTCTCCCTGTGCCAACGCCTGACAATTTGATTGTTGTGAACAACGTTGACTCATCGCCTGAAAAATTTGCTAAGCACCTTCACGGGCTGGCCAACAAACCCAGTGCTACCCCTGAGGGAATCCCTGCATTTGTGTATAAAAAGTGCAGTTATGAGGTATGTGTTCCACTGGCAATGATATTTCGTCGATCCCTCGAGGAGGGATCTGTACCGAGTCTTTTTCGTTGTGCTCTTGTCTGCCCTGTACATAAACGTGGAGACAAAAGCGACCCGAACAACAAAAGGCCGGTCTCGCTCACGTCAGTACCTTGTAGATTGTTCGAGAAAATCATCACTGAAGCGATCTACAGCAATGCTAATGCACAGGGTGTGATCGCCAAGGAAAAATGTGCGTACCGTCCCGCCCACTCCACGCTCCTGCAGCTGCTTCAGACACAAAATGACTGGTCTCTTATTGTTAACAAGGGAAGACCATTTGACTGCGTCTACTTCGACTTCAAGTCCGCCTTCGAAACCACAACGCACTCCAAGCTGCTCAACATTCTGCCGCGTTATGGAGTTGGAAGTCGTATTATTACCTGGATTAAGGCTTTCTTCACCGATAGGTATTTCAGAGTCAGGGTAAATGATTGTCTATCCTCCACTGCTGAAGTGACGTCTTGTTGCCCTTAGAGCACTATACTAGGTCCACTAATGTACATATTGTATACTGACTCCTTGAAATATATAGTGCCCCAGCCAATGCAAACAAAAATATATGCTGACGATGTAAAAATGTATATAGCTGTAGATAATGATAGAAATGCCGGACTTCTTCAAAATACACTTGATGCTTTCATAGAGTGGTGTAAGGGGCTCGATCTTAAGCTATCTGTAAATAAGTGTGCCGTTTTACACTTTGGCCACAATAACCCTGTAAACAGATACACGTTGGGCTCGGAGGTGCTAATGGCTAAGACGTCTATTAAAGATTTAGGCATATTCAATATTGCCACAACAAGGACTCGCGCCGGGCTCAATATCCAATCAATAACTGTTGCTAAAAAAACGATTGCTAACAGGATGTTTGCATGGCGTCTAGCTTGTAGGTATAACCATACTCAACCTTCCTCGTAAGCCGCTGGTTTAGGCGAGGTTGTTTTCTTGTAAAGGAGCACAAATCTGTGAATTGATGTAGAAGAGAAGATTGTAATAAAGCCCCCCCTGCTAAAGGGTGTGTGAATATAGACAGCGGTGCCGGTAATACACGGTACCCACCTCGAAATAGTTATTCAGTATCTATACTGTTCAAACGTGCCTTCTACTTCTCGATAATTTCGATTTTTTTATTGAGAATATTTAATACACAGAGTTAATGCTCATTGGTGAGCTAACGAGTGCGGGCCTACTAGGCTAGCTCCGAGCTTCCATTAACTGGCCGATGTTAAATTAAGTGAAAACGCACACTGCATACATGGGACTCGACTAAATCGACTGGGAAATTCGACATCGGGGCGGTAAACGGCTATGGTAATCATATAACGAATCTGACGCCATATATTTGCTACTGAAATGATCCCCTAGAATTTCACGTTTTTCTGAGTGTGAATGTTTTATAAGTCGAGCAACTGGTTGCTAGCAGCAAGTACACATCTTGAAACCCTGATGAATATACATAAACGTATATTCATCACGGTTTCAAAAAGTCGAGTCAACGAAACTGCTCTATAGCATTGTTGAAGGCGATATAAGTCGAACTGTTTCTCTCAGAGTTTGCACAAGCATAACGAGAACATTTCATGGAACTCCTCTCGAATACAGATCTTTATGTGGAGGCCGTGTACAGCAAATCATACAATTAGGTGTCTATTCTCATAATTGCAGCGTTTCCACAAACTACACGTCATTGTCTGGGTTCATAAAAAGAGCGGGTCATCGTCTGCCATCTTATTCTCTCATTCAGACATGCATTCGTTGAAAGCTGCCGTTTTCGCTAAAACATGTATTTTTTGTAAATCCTTAATAAATAGCGGAGACGATGCCAGTAAATAGACTAATCTGTTGAGACTAGTGCGGTGGACTCTTAGCGCCTTCCTCAGAAAATTGGCCTTGATTTGGTCAAGCGCCTTAAAGTTTAACTTCGACTGATATGCCCTTATCACCGTATACCGTAAGCAGTAGGCGCTATCTTCAGGTTGAAGAGATAAACGGCAACGTCCATTGGTAGCTTATAGGGATCTCGCATACTATAAAAGGACTGTAGTTCTTTCCGAAATCGTTCATAAATGTGCCTCGAGAAGTTCGTACCTCGAGGCGAGAACATGAACCCTAGGTAGGAGAAGTATGAGACAGGTTCTATAGATTTTGAACCTGAGCAAAGTTTGTCGATTCCAGCCAATTTCCCTCCACGTTTAAGCTTCATTGCCTTTATTTTATTTATATTTATCTCCAACTTGTTCCGGTGGACGCTATGCTACAAGGTCGCAAGGGTTTGTTGCAAATGAAATTGGCTGCGGGAGTATAGCACCAAGTCGTCTGCATACATAAGGACGTCTACCTGCGAGTGCAGACTCCATATCTCTTCAGTCGCTTACCAGCACCGAAAACAGCAGGGGACTAAGATTATCACCTTGGGCAAGACCAGTGGTCTGTAAGATCGCTGTGTTTAGCGGCTCCATCATCTATGATAACTTGTCCTTCCTGAAAAATGCCTTTATTGATTTACAATATATTCAACGAGACCCCGCAAAAATCTGTTCGTGTAGCATTGCATCAAATGCTGCTTTAAAGTCTACAAGTGCAGCAAAGGGATAAGGCCCTTTAGTTTAAAATGCTCGTTGTATAGAGCTTAGAAGTACAGCACATGCTGTCAGTGCTGACCGGCCCCTTCTGAAGCCATGTTGTTGTTCCGGCAGCTTTGTGTTAACCTCAAAAATGCTAAACCGATAGAAGTTTGTAGATTGCACTCTTCCTTGTGATACCTCGGTAAGACAATGGGGCCCACGGATCTCCTCTTCCCTTAGGGATAATGTTAAGGAGGTTGGTTTTCTATTCCGAGGGTAGTTGGGCCGTTTTCATAATTTTTCATTTAATTTTTCCACCTCGTTAAAAGTCTAGTGAAGTCAGTTCAGTACCACCTGGACAAGGTGCCATAACCAGCATGGGCAGCGCTGTGACTGAGCATTCAAGGTGCTGACGAATCAGTCACGGTAGCGTCTCAGACGAGTGGCTTTCCACCCTCAAAGGCTGTTAGGGTCATTCCGTCAGGTTGATGGGAGTCGTCTGCATATTTCCGTGTACGTTCAGAACACAAGGTTAGCCAGAAGACTTCAGAGCACGGGCTAGGGTTCGCTCAGAGCAACGTGACGCGTTCTACGACCTAAGCTGTTTATGCAGGATAAGCCATAGTGACCTAGCTGCTCATATTCCTCGACTAGTGGGATCCCAAGGTGAAGACCAATGTAAGTCCTGACGACAAAATCCCCTAGGAGAGTTCCGACGGGAAGTACTTGGTAGAGCATTGAGCCGTGCACTAGCGTCGAAGGCAAAAATTGTGCAATGGATATTAGATTTTTGGAAGCTAAACCTTTAGTGTTGAGGTTTAAAGTGTATTCTTAAAAGATTATGCTGCTAGAACTGGCTGTCTGCAATGCACTATTTTAGGAAAATTTACTGTTTATGTTTTATATTCTTACAACTAGTCAGAGAAGCACATAAACACTGCAACGAATGCTCGACGAATGGGCTCACTCACCAACAAATATGGAGTAACGCTAATAAAAATAGTAAGTCAAGAGTCCAATCAACAACTGCATCATAGGTAAACGAACCTTAAACAAATTTAGTCTTGTAAAATTCTCATCAAGTTTCGAACTTGCTGAGCAAGTTACTCACGTAATACATCGATGCTCGCCAGTATACAGCTAGATTCTATGAGTATTTGAATGCACTCTATTTGGAGCGACTTGTTAGATTAGAGGATTTTTTCAATTCCATTGTCTCGTTGTTAGGAATGACCACGTTTTTGTACAACTGTTCAATATTTAACCTTATTAAAATGTTTTTATCGCTTACCTGTAGACGGCCTCATGTCATGAAAGACAAGGAATGGATAAATAATAAAGTACGAAAGCTATTACGCATACTATAGAGGGCAAGTGGATTAACAATTTGCTGATAACTTTGAGTAAATTTTCATAAGTTTTGCGATAGAAATAGATCCAGGTCTGATGCTGTTTAGGCAGCTTGGTTTTAGGTGTTTACACTAAACATGTGTCTTAGCCATAGCTCATCTGTTCGCCCGTTATACCTCTAGTCGTAGTAGACATACAGAATATCGGTTCTGGAATAAGGTAAGGGCGCCCATTCACGCACTGCTAAATGACTTGGATAAACAAGGAATCACTTGAACAGCCAGCCCGGCGACAAATCTAGCCATGACCTTTACGTGCACCCCTAGGATCAACGATGCTGCTTAATATAATAATGGACAAATGGATCAATGAACACATATGTGACATGATTACCTAGTTTATTGATGTACCGAACGCGCGTGCTAAAAATCTTAATATTTAGTGAATTGTCTTGTTGCAGATGCGGCGTTTAGGTAATCGTGCGTCGTTGCAAGTGCCTTAAGCGACCTTTGACAAAATATGCTGCTTACTGCGAGGGATCTTCACGGCTTTAAAGTATGATATTTTTGTAAATGGCAATACCAGTTGTCTACAGCGATACGGCTGCAATTCGAGCAGCGTAGTTCTTGTTTACGATGCCATCGCAGACTAACTGCTTTCAAGCTTTTCCAAGCCGCATTTTGTATTAATTTGCACATTCAGGTTTTTGAAAAATGGAACTAAATTGTCAGGTGATAAAGCCATCCAGAAACACGGGGACTCGATATGTACAACGACTTTTAAGATGTTTTTGATTTTTTTATATCTCTATCTTTTCCTGGCTTATTAATACAATGGAATTGTTTTGATGTTTCTCCAGATACAAATGACTTGTCCAACACTTAGCGAATCACAAAGGATTATTCTCAGTTGCAACCGTTAAATTTCACGTGATCTTGCTGAAAACCAAAAATATCATTTTCTGGCGTCATATGACCCTAACCTTCCTTAACGTCCTCGCTCTTATCCAGCTAGATCTGATCCAGAGCGGTAATTGCCACTGAGAGCTCTTCATAGTCGAATAGAGCCATAATCGCGTTTAACTTGCGTACCCCTTCTCGCTAATGCAATTATTTTCCTTAACGCACCTATCCCGACAGAATATCCGTTCTGGACCAAGGATAAGGGTGCCCATTCATGCATTTCTTTATTTTACTGCTAGCAAGAAATCCTTTACACGACCCGATCACAAATCTAGCCATCTCTTACGTGTTTACTTTGCGGCGATTTTACAAAGGACCAATTAATCAATAAACAAATTTGTGATATTATTACCTACTTTATTAATGTTACCAATGTATGTGTCTGTCATTTTACCTATGTATATCCAATATAACGCCTTCTATATATATATATATATATATCATTTATCTCTCCTCCTTCTTGCCGTCTGTTTATGTATTGGTTGTCGGTATGGGAAAGCTGTCCATCCACCTGTGCGTGTGATGGAGGAGCGAAATCGAAAATTTGGGAGATCGAAAAACATCTGCTTGTGAGCACAAGTCTGCCGCTCATCCGTATGTTGTAGCTTGCCGCTACTCTTCGCTTAGTTCGTTCAAGAATGCTACAACTCTCATATGTTATTTTCTTCATCGCCACCCCGACTTCCAGGACCTCTCAAAAGAGTGGTACCGCTCCAGCGCACTAAACGCGAAACATATATATATATATAACCATATATTCAAAATATGAAAAACATATATTCGATCTTAATGAACATTACTAACAACAATGATATCATTGGTTGTCCGCTCGATCTAGTAGTAGTCGTTTTCATTGCGGCTTTTACGAGCGCCGCTTTTACCTTCACAATGGCTGCTTGCCGTTCAGCTCATCGAAGCGACTACCAGCCGTACTGAAGATACTTAACTATTTAGACACTCGAGGTGATTACTGGCTAACAGCACGCACTTGTAGAGATACATTGAACGGTGTCACCA
Source organism: Dermanyssus gallinae (assembly GCA_003439945.1). Classification (NCBI taxonomy): domain Eukaryota; kingdom Metazoa; phylum Arthropoda; class Arachnida; order Mesostigmata; family Dermanyssidae; genus Dermanyssus; species Dermanyssus gallinae. The sequence continues at coordinate 15,534 of QVRM01005037.1, forward strand.
GTTTGTGCGACATACTTGCACGTTAGGAAAATAACGTATTTGACGGTTTCTACTGTTTCAACTACTGTTGTTCTGGCTGCTGTGAAATGTTGTTGCATTGTTGTGTTGCACGTAATTGCGGATTGCTCTACTTTGTTACGACGTTATAGGTTTGCGCGTGTAGCAGCAATCGACAGATAAACTATTAACTGTAACTACAAGTGACGGACATTTTCGTCCGTTCTCATATATATATATATATATAGTGTATATATAATGCTATTATTGGTCTGTGATACGTGTTCACATGCGAAGTCACCATATATTAAAATAATTTCCCGCAATTGTCTCGCACATAAGCGATCGTCCTAGCGCGATATTTGCCTTAAGCTGGCTTACCGTTGCCAAGGTGTATGTGACTCGTTCCGGCGGGTTACTTTAAATGTGACCCGTGTATACGCTCATCTCCATAGAAACACTCACACGCCGCTAAACGAGAAGTCACGTTGTCTTTAGCGATCGACTCTCTCACACACACACACGCACACATACACACACAACGTGAGGCGACTTCTTGACGATTTGCCAGATTGATACGCCTAGTCGGAGGAGCAGACCGACTAACCTGACTAAGCTTCTCGCGCGCCAGTTAACTTCGCGCGACAGCGTCCAAATGTGGGGGAGCGGAACAGGGGGAACACAACGACGCAGTACATTTTAGGACAGAACTGGTAGCGGAAAAAAAGAACACACGGTAAGGCGACCGCCAAGGGGGACAGATGTCTTAGCTCACAACGTGTCAATCAAAGAATTCGCGTTCGCGTGACCCGCCTCACCATTGATTTATAAATGGGATGCGGTTTTACATGCGCATCATATATATAGAGAGGGAGAGAGAGAGAGAGAACGAAAAAGGAAAACCCAATGCAAGTATCGACAGGGAGCGTGTGCCTTATTTGCACATCTCTAAAAGTGTGCGTCCGAACGAACCTAGTTCGGCGGCGCCTAATTACTCTCGATGCGTTACGCACGCTCTGTCATTATATACCCCGTGTCGGTCGCTTTTAGCGTATATTCGCCTACAATGCGCACTTGCTATTTATCAACTTCCTTGCATGACTGACTAAATGTGATTACTGCTGATAATAGTCATAAAGGTACTATTATAGTCCCACGCACAAACACGTCTTTTGTTCTTTCTTTTACCCGTACACACATGCATATACGCACGCACACAAATACATACATAGACGACGTTTCATATATAGCTCACACAGAGTAACGTCCCCTAGGGGAACCCTAGGCGTCGGTCGTCGTCATTGAATTCTATCAATTTCGCTTCAACTTCACAAAACCACGCATACGCTCACACACTCACACAAGGTTTGTTTTGCCTATTTGTATTCTTCGTAGCGGGTCTTTTCCTTTCTCCAGTGGTGGTAGTGGGTGATAGGCATCCGTCCGCTCGAATACGATCTGTCGTAGCAGCGGCAGCGGTATAGTTACTGTTGGTAGTGGTAGTATAATGACGAGGGTCACACAAAAGTCACTGTAACAGCAGTAATTAATATAGTATTTGTCGAGAACAATCTACGTGTTGCCACGTAAACGTCTAGGTTTCCCATGCATGGATCGTGCTTCTGCTTATTGCTGCTTCATAATGATGCAGCAGTCTCGCTTGGGAGATCCACTTCCCTATTAAAGTTAATTTATTATTACTATTTGTCTTAACACCTCAGGTTATATTCCTTCGGGCGGGCTCCTTTCCGATCCGGGTGGTGCGCATGTCCGTCCGGCCTCTTTGCCACTAAAGTTGTTGCAGCGACTCTTGAGTGTTTTTGTCGACGTTGTTGACTGAGGCTTGTGTTGGGTTGTTGTTGCTTTTGTGCTTAATATTGCATAAGGTATTAGATAGAGAACATTGCCCGACATACGAGCCATACGCCCACTGTCAATCCATCGGTCGTCTCGGTTCCGCTGAGAGGCAGATTTGATTTGTCCGCGTACTGTTAGGTAGGTATGTCCCGCCCTCAATCACTTCCTTCTCACAAAAAAGACACTTTCGTCGTTCACGCACATCGTAAACCGTGTCGTGCTAACGGTATTGTCTTTTTTTTGTTGTCTAATTGCCAGCCTATAGTATCTAGGAACGCCAGCACATGGATGAGCTCGTACTTCCGGCCTCGTCGTTTGATTTATAAGAGCGATATAACAAAAACAAGCAGTATTTGTAGTAAGCTAGCAGGCCGATTTACACGGACCGAGTTTTTCACAATTGTGTGTAGCTCATATATGCCTGGGTGGTAGGTATACATGAAGGATAGTAAACGCATCCGAAAATGAGCTAACGGAATTCATTAAGAGATATCTTTTTTCTCTTATTAATATAAATCCATTAATAGATATTATCTATTAATACTAGTTGTGCCGTTTTAAGTTTGACACCCTTTTCCTTTGTGACTTCATCGGTTAGCGCGCACCAATGGAAAGCCAGCCGCGGCCGCCACCAAGCTCAGCAATTCGTACCTTAAATCACTGGGATGGGTAGGGGTGAGGTTATTCAGCATGCGTGACAGATACGAATTCTCTCCATTAAGGTACTCTGGTCCAACAAACCCGCATCTTCACATTCGCTGCATGGATCGAGAGGACGTCAGGGACATGACACTACAATCGATTATCTAATTGCCCGTCTTCTACCACTTCACTGGGGCGGAACGGGACCGATTGTCCCTATCTCATTCTGCTCATGTGACTTCGGCAACGCTTCGTTGACATTCGCGTCTTCTTCGACCATTGGCTCCGCCTCTTCGATATTTCGTCATCTCCAAGATCAGATTCCCGCTCAAAGTCTGAAGGCACGCCGGGGGAGTTTGCCTGAAGATGTACAGCGAAAAGTCAGTGAACTCGAGCAAAGTCGCACTCTTGCAATTACCAAATTAGAATCGTAATAATGACCGTTGTCATAAAGGCAAGCGGCTGGTAATGTGTTTTTTACTTACTCGAATGTTGTTGGCGTTCCAGTCCAGCCGCTCAAAGTCCTTCATCTTTTTGATGAAGTTGCTATCCTTGGCCGGGTGTGGGCGAGTGTCACCGTCTTAATGTGCGGATTGTAGCCAACGTAGTAACGCTGAACGTACTCGAGTGTATTGCTCAGCTCCCTGGGGTAGGCAAGGTTAAAGACAAAATAGGCGGCAAACAGTAGCTCAAGCGCGTCGAGGAACGTCGTAGGGCCGCGGTGAGAACAGCTGTTGTCGCTCGATCACGACGTGGTACTCGCAATCAAAGATCGAGCACCCCACACCTATAATCACCGGCTGAGGACCCAGTTCAGCCAGTGGGCTTGCAGAGCACCTTCATCCTGCCGACAAAAACCACCATCCAGGTTATCAAGCAAAATACCAAGAGACA